>WNWK01001274.1:0-117500 GCA_009830355.1 Cherax destructor | reverse complement strand
ATACCTAATTGTTGCACATGTCTCTTACTTATCAACTTTTCGGTATTGTATACCACCATATTTATATCAAGCAAAGAAGGAATATGGTACAGAAGATGGCACTTCAATACAGATGAAATCTCAAACCAAAGCAGCAAATTAAAATAATAAATAGCACAGAAAAAAACCCTAATAACGTAGGCTTTTTTTTATTATTATTGTTATGTTAATGATAAGAAGTAACAATAGATGAATCACCTTGCAGTAGAGGAAGTTGTTCCATAGTCAAACACTGTTGACAGTAAAAACTTTCTCTTGTTCCTATGGCTTTAATCAAACCTTTGTAATGGCAGCTATCTTTTCCTGCCTCGGATCAAACCAAATTACCTTCCATTGCCTAAGCGCTGTATGATCCTTATGGGTTTAGTGTTTCTCCATAACAACAACAATAATAATAATAATAACTATAATAAAGTTATAGCAATTATAATAAACATAATAATAAAGTTATACCAATAATAATAATAATAATAATAATAATAATAATCATCATTCACAGCCTCGTCTGCACTGCTTGCCACATAGGCAATGGTTCCAGCCGCACGATTTCTTTCCGTATATATTTCCATGCGCAGGGCTGCCTAGATGCTGCCGAGGGGCTCTTCATCCAAGAAATTTAAGCTACCCTTCCATTCCTCGAATCAAACATGATTACCTTCCTTTCCCCAGGTGCTATATGCCCTCACTCTTACGGGTTCAGCGCTTGGCAAGTGTTAGCACCGGGTGAGTGTTGACGCCACCAGCTGGGAATTCCCAGGCTTCTTAAAGTGACTTTCCAAGGTTGTTTACCAGAGCTTGGTACCGAACCCCGGTCCCAGGACGCCGGACTCCGGTCCCTGGACCCTGGACCCCGGTCCCAGGACCCTGGACCCCGGTCCCCGGACCCTGGACCCCGGTCCCAGGACCCTAAGCCCCGGTCCTCAGCCTCGCAGCATGGGAAATTCCTATATTATGATTTTTAAGTCAATGGGCCATTTATATATATATATATATATATATATATATATATATATATATATATATATATATATATATATATATATATATATATATATTATATATATATATATATATATTATATATATATATATATATATATATATATATATATATATATATATATATATATATATATATATATATGTATATATATATATATATAAATGTGTATTCACCTGGAGAAGAGAGGAGTGTAGAGGAGAGAGAGAGATTTTGGGAGATGTTAAGCGAGTGTGTAGGAACTTTTGAACCAAGTGAGAGAGTAATTGTGGTAGGGGACCTAAATGCTAAAGTAGGAGAAACATGTAGAGAGGGTGTGGTAGGTAAGTTTGGGATGCCAGGTGTAAATTATAATGGGGAGCCTTTGATTGAACTTTGTATAGAAAGGGGTTTGGTTATAGATAGTACATATTTTAAGAAAAAGAGGATAAATAAGTATACAAGATATGATATAGAGCGTAATGACAGTAGTTTGTTGGACTACGTATTGGTAGATAAAAGACTATTGAGTAGACTTCAGGATGTATATGTTTATAGAGGGGCCACAGATATATCAGATCACTTTTTAGTTCTAGCTACAGTGAGAGTAAAAGGTAGATGGGATACAAGGAAAATAGAAGCAGTAAGTAAGAGCGAGGTGAAGGTTTATAAACTAAAGGAGGAGGCAGTTTGGGTAAGATATAAACAACTATTGGAGGATAAATGGGCTAGTGAAAGTATAGGCAGTGGGGTAGAAGATGTATTGGGTAGGTTTAAGAATGTAGTGTTAGAGTGTTCAGCAGAAAGTTGTGGTTACAGAAAAGTGGGTGCGGGAGGGAAGAAGAGCGATTGGTGGAATAATAATGTAAAGAGAGTAGTAAGAGAGAAAAAAGTTAGCATATGAGAGGTTTTTACAAAGTAGAAGTGATGCAAGGAGGGAGGAGTATATGGAGAGAAAAAGATAGGTTAAAAGAGTGGTGAAGGAATGTAAAAAGAGAGCAAATGAGAAGTGAGATGCTATCAACAAATTTTGTTGAAAATAAGAAAAAGTTGGAGTGAGATTAATAAGTTGAGGAAGCCTAGGGAACGAATGGATTTGATAGCTAAAAATAGGAGAGGAGAGTTATTAAATGGAGAGTTAGAGGTATCGGGAAGATGGAAGGAATATTTTGAGGAATTGTTAAATGTTGATGAAGATAGGGAAGCTGTGTTTTTTTGTATAGGGCAAGGAGGAATAACATTTTGTAGGAGTGAGGAAGAACCAGTTGTGAATGTGGGGAGAAGTGCTTGAGGCAGTGAGTAGAATGAAAGAAGGTAGAGCAGCTGGTATTCATGGGATAAAGATCGAAATGTTAAAAGCAGGTGGGGATATAGTTTTGAAGTGGTTAGTGTTTTTATTTAAAAAATGTTTGGAAGAGGGTAAGGTACCTAGGGATTGGCAGAGAGCATGCATAGTTCCTTTGTATAAAGGCAAAGGGGACAAAAGAGAGTGTAAAAATTATAGGGGAATAAGTCTGTTGAGTATACATGGTAAAATGTATGGTAGAGTTATATTGAAAAAAATAAGAGTAAGACGGAGAGCAGGATATCAGATGAACAAGGTGGCTTTAGGAAGGGTAGGGGTGTGTAGACCAAGTGTTTACAGTGAAACATATAGGTGAACAGTATTTAGATAAGGGTAAAGAGGTTTTTGTGGCATTTATGGATTTTGAAAAGTCGCATGATAGGGTGCATAGGGGGGCAATGTGACAGATGTTGCAAATGTATGGAATAGAGGTAGGTTGCTGAAAGCAGTGAAGAGTTTTTATGAGCATAGTGAGATTCAGGTTAGAGTATGTAGGAGACCTGGAGTTTACCTGGAGAGAATTCCAGGGGTCAACGCCCCCGCGGCCCGGTCTGTGACCAGGCCTCATGTTGGACCAGAGCCTGATCAACCAGGCTGTTACTGCTGGCCGCACGCAGTCCAACGTACGAACCACAGCCTGGCTGGTCAGGTACCGACTTTAGGTGCCTGTCCAGTGCCTGCTTGAAAACAGCCAGGGGTTTGTTGGCAATCCCCCTTATGTATGCTGGGAGGCAGTTGAACAATCTTGGGCCCCTGACACTTATTGTGTTGTCCCTCAACGTGCTAGTGGCACCCCTGCTTTTCATTGGGGTTTAGTTACATCGCCTGCCGAGTATTTTGCTTTCATAAGGAGTGATTCTCGTGTGCAAGTTTGGTACTAATCCCTCGAGAATTTTCCACGTGTGTATAATAATGTATCTCTCCCGCCTGCGTTCTAGGGAGTTCTAGAGATTATTTCCCAGTAAAAATAGGCCTTAGAAAGGGATGTGTGATGTCACCATGGTTGTTCAGTACATATTTATAGATGGAGTTGTAAGAGAAGTGAATGCTCGGGTGTTTGATCTGCCTTATTGTACATATCCGCTGTATATATTGTACATACTTGATTACTATTTGAAGGAAATATAAGTATTTACTCTCTCTTCTGCGTTTTTGCTCGTTCTTACGTGGTTAACGTGCTACAGCCAGGTGTGTAGACTACTAGACTACACTTGCTTTCGTAATAGTTATGATCTTCTGTGGTTTAATCTCCGACAAGGCACTCACAACAACAGTAACAAAAAACTATACTCACATCTACCTCACGAGTATGCATGTAGACACCTTTCATGTATGCATGTGGACACCTTTCATGTATGCATGTAGACACCTTTCATGTATGCATGTAGACACCTTTCATGTATGCATGTAGACACCTTTCATATATGCATGTAGACACCTTTCATGTATGCATGTAGACACCTTTCATGTATGCATGTAGACACCTTTCATGTATGCATGTGCATGAGTGCTGAACAGTGCTATATGTGTCCTACATAAATTTCATGAAGACGTAAAGTGTAACCCACACACTCTCATGACCAGGTAAAAATCATTTACCTTTCATATCCCTCTTCATCTCCTCTCCCCATCTCCTTAACCCATTTCAGTCCTTCCTCATCCTTCTTTCTCTCCTCTCCTTACCAGGCCTCTGGCAGTAGTTCGATTTAATTTGATAGGAACAAGTGGGTTGATGTGACCGCAATATCACAAACTCCGCCAAACGGCCTTCCCGTGTGCTAACACTGGATGTCTCTCCGGGTGCACCCCCACTCTCAATCTGCCAAGCACAGCTTCTGCCTTTAGGGCCTCATTACACGAAAAGTCCCAGTAATGTATTAAAGGTTTAATTTCCTGCAGAGGAGAAACACTTGTCCTAATTACCTTGTCATTAGCGTTGTATGATTCTTGTATAATCGATCGTGTCTCAGGAACTGCATATGGGATCCTTGTTTCCAGGCTCGTTGTTATAGCTTCCTTCGCTTTCACATCTGCCTGATTATTACCATTGATTCCCACATGGCTAACGACCCACTCTCGAGTGTCCCGGTTTACTCTTAGTAACTAAATACGCTCTCTAACGTCAAGTGCCAGATGATGCCTGCATTTCAGGTCTGCTATACTCTGCAACACTTAAATTGTCACAAAAAATAGCCCACTGCGACTCATCCGTATGAACAGCGCCTGAGAATGGGAGGTATTCAGATTTGATCCAAAGTAGGAGATGGCATCTCCTATTTCTTGGATTATGAACCACCCCTTGAAGGGGATTTTTGAAACATTTAATTTTGTTTATGAAATCCTTCTAATTAGTATGTCCAGGAAGAGTAAAATGTCTTATTTCTTCCATTCTAAATTTATGTTGGGAAATAAATTACTAAATTAATTTTTCCAAAAGTGTCAACAGAACCCCATTACTCTTTCCAGACTGCGACAAAAGTCGTCAACATATCTGTGCCATACCGTGTCCTTATATGCTTTTTTTTTTAACATATTGAATTTACAGGCTAAAACTATTACCCTATTTCGTCGAGTCATGATGTGGACTTTCGCATTTACTTAATTTCCTGTTGATAATATTATAAATTTACAAAATTACATAGTGAAATATCAGTAAACTTTCCTTTATTTTCTCTACAAACATTGCTCTCAATAAGCTATGTCTTCCAATATGTTTTCTTTCAGTAATTTCTTTCACCAATTAAATATTTACATTGGCCACCAAGTAACTGCAAGTTGTACCATATACATTTCCCTGGTCACCTTCGCTAATGTCACTATAGCCATTAGAATCATGCCATTCAACCAGACGCATTTTTTTAATAAAATTAGATACACGCACAATATACAGCTATATTCTGGCAATATGAGAACAAAAACTAGCTATGTTTCCAATGCAAGGGAAGGGGAGAGAATGTTTTGGTTGACAAAAAAAAAAAAATAAGGAAAATTTGTCCTGATACGGGTCTTGCTCATATGATGGTCCACACAATGAGAGCTCTTGGTCATTCGACAAGCCTTTAGCTACTTTACACGATCACCCAGCAGTTAGAAGCCTGAGTAGATCTATAACCCACTATGATAACATGAACGTAGATAAGTATGTTTATGGAGCAACTTGCAATGTGAACAGACTGACTGATGTTGTAGTGGCCAGGCTTAGGCTTGGTTACAAGTACTTCTGACAGTTTGGGAGACACAGATGATGATCAAACTAAATGCAAATTATGTGATCAGGCATATGGTCACTGTCTTGAACACTATGTGCTTAATTGTCCACTTATTGAGGAATATAGAGATAGACAGTATAATAACCTATGTGACATGTCAAGATATCTTATTCATGAAATAAGATGCCAGTTGTACTAAGCAAATTTCCTAAATTTGCTTGTAACAGATAATTGAAATGTAGATATAAACCCAAATGTACAATTGTTAACCCCTTTGGGGCCTAGTGCCTAGGCCTTTTGTGTATCCATATGCTCTTGCGCTACCGTCCACAGGATGGATATGGGGTGCACAATAAACTAGCCACTTCGGTGGCAAAATCTAAAAATCTATCCCAGTAAAAAATGATCACTTTATAAGATATGTTCTTAATGCGAGCCTCATGCTAATCGTGTTACTTGACACACACACACCTTTAGCTTTTTTTTGGGGGGGGAAGGGAGGGGGGCAGGGCCACTGATCAGCTATTCTAGTTAAACTGGGGCCTTCAACACTTTCTTTGATCTCCGTTTCACTAACCTCACTTTATTTTTAACAGATACAGAGTGACGAAGAGAGATTGCCACGGCATTATCATCATTGACCTTACAACCTCCATGTGTGTGACTTGGAATTACTGGCTGGGAACTTCGGAGTTTCTGGGGTGTTTAAACAGTGTTACTTCCTCACTCAGCAGGGAATTATGTAATAAAGCAAGGGCTGGCTTTCAGTGGAAACCAAATGACAAAAGACGAGTGGAACTGTTGCATAAAGCGCCACTGCTCTTGGTTACTGGGCTAGTAGTGGCATGGTGTGTTCTGTGCATCAGTGATCATGACAGGAAGGAAACCTCTGTTTCGCTATGTTTCTAGGGAGGACTCAAACCCGGGGACACCCCTAAGCAGAGGTCCAAAACCCGATGTGCGTTTCCTTGCACTTTTAGAAGCGCTGAAGACAAGAGACGTTCAAGGAGTTCGAGACCAGTTACTGCAAGGTCTCCCTGTCAATTACCGCGAACCGGCACTTGGTAACAAGACTCCGCTCATATGTGCCTCTGAACATGGGTTTGTGGAAGCCGTGGCGGAGCTATTAGGTACAGGAGCTAACGTGAGTATAGCGGATGCAACTGGGGCCACACCTCTACACATGGCTGCTGGTGGTGGTCACTTCTCCACGGTGAGACTTCTCTTGTCTCGTGGTGCCCATGTAGATCCTCTCGACACTCACGCCAGCACTCCTCTCCACTACGCTGCGCGAGGCGACAAGCAGGACCCCGGCAGCAGCAATATGGTAGGGGTGGTGGAGTTGCTACTCAGCGCGGGAGCCCGTTGTGGTCTGAGGGATGGAGAGGGTCGCCTGCCCCTTCACAACGCCGCCCATGCAGGGAGTGCCAAGCTTATCAGAGTCCTTGCAGCTGGTGCGTACAAAGCAACAGTCAATCTGAAGGACAATGAAGGCCGCACGCCACTTCACTGCACAGTACTCGGGGCGAGGTCTCTAGACGCCGTTGCGGCCATGATAGAACTCGGATCTAATATAGATTCCCGAGATGCCCAAGGTCACACATCTCTCCATTTGGCAGCAAAAAGACAAGTTAACTATGTGGATGACGAGTTTGACGGGACATGTTTGGAGCTTTTGCTGTCTCACGGTGCTTCAGTGGCTGCCAAAAATGACGAAGGCTACAATGGTCTCACTCTGGCCTTGAGGCGTACGATGTGGTTTGGTCGTCCGGGAGCCAGAGACCACATCTTGCATGCTGTTCAGCAACTGGTAGCTAAGGGCAGCTGTGTACAGGATGGATTTGCTATGTGGAGGATGGTTGAAAGCTTTCCCTCTCTCGTGCCAGTAGCTCTTAACAGGTCAGTGTGTGCTAACACGTCTGCTCGCGACTCTCCTCATCTTCGTCTAGACTTTGACTTCGGGCCCCTTTCTGTAAATGCTCAGCAACTCAGAGAAATTCAACGCCAGTCCCCGTTAAACCCTCAGTCAGAGCTGCCGTCGCCGCTGCTTGGAGACTCAGAAGTAGCTATGCTTCATTACATTCTCTGGGCTGGAAGGAAACGACTCCTCCTCCACCCTCTCTGCAAGGCCTACCTTCATCTTAAATGGTCGAAAATTCGCAAATACTTTCTGGCTAATGTCATTTTCTACTTTCTTTTTGTTCTAAGTCTCACGGCCTTCCTGCTGTCATCCAGCAACTGTCCAGAGCATACCAATGATGCCAGCAACAAATCTGCATATATTACAAACCACACGATGGATGATAACAGCAAAGCAACAGCAGTATGTCGGTGGACGGCCCTGGAGGCGGGTGTAGTGGGCTTAACCTGGTGGTGTTTGGTCATCTTTTCTGCCTTACTAGATCTTCGGGAAGTTATCCAGCTAATACAAAACCCCTTCATTTACATTTATAACCTTGGGAACCTCTTGGATGCTGCTCTAGTACTATGTGTCCCACAACTGCTGGTAGGACGTTCAGCATATGAAATGGAAAGCAATGGGGAACTGGCAGTGTGTTGCCTAGCATTGTGGCAGCAGCAGGTTGGTGCTATAGCTATAACCTTAGCCTGGGTGCGGCTAATGCTTTTTACTGGCCAGTTTCCCAGCTGTGGGGTCTACATCGTCATGTTCTCCACTGTGGCTAAGAACGTGCTAAAGTTTATGGCTATGTATGTGTTCGTGTTGGTGGCCTTCGCATTGGGTTTCTACGTGCTCCTGCGTTCCCTGCCCACCTTCAGGACTCCAGCCATTGCACTCATCACCTCGCTGGTGAGTATGTCATTCCAAATGGCTCTTTTTTTGCAGTATTATGAGTTTTGCAATATTATGAATTATGTGAGAAATTACCTGCATGAGGTTTACAGGGTATTACCTGAATTATTATGTGCAAGTAATTTGGGTGAGGTAAGTGGGACTTAGTCACAGGACTGTCACTCCTTCGATGCCCACTCCATCAACACTCACAAAAATGCTTGACCTAACATTAAATTAATAATTACAATATTAAACATTAATACCAATAATGATAAATTATAAAATAATGTGGACTGTACATTATTTGGCTTGCTGGGTACACACAATATAATTGTACAATACATAATACAGTAGTGTTATTAGAAAATAAATTCGTATTACCACTTACCATTTAATTACTGTAGTTGGATCATAATTATTATTTGTGGAATACTCTACACCCCTTCACTTAAAATTTCTCGAAGGGTCCAAATAACATCATAAATTTACACATTATTATTTATTTACATTTATATGTTCTACATTTGGGAAAATTATATAAAAAAAAATCCACAAGTTTTGAGTAACCCAGTTAACCTGATGTACCCTAATATGCAATAATGAATTCTCTGTCAAATACATTTCTTATCGAATTATTATTATTATGATTTTTTTTTTCAACAAATCGATCGTCTCCCACCGAGGCAGGGTGACCCAAAAAAGAAAGAAAATTCCCAAAAAGAAAATACTTTCATCATCATTCAACACTTTCACCTCACTCATACATAATCACTGTCTTTGCAGAGGCGCTCAGATACGACAGTTGAGAATAGTCCCTCCCAGCTGTCACTATCCCAGACCCCTCCTTTAAAGTGCAGGCATTGTACTTCTCATTTCTAGGACTCAAGTCCAACTAAATCAATTAACTGGTTTCCCTGAATCCCTTCACACAATGTTACCCTGCTCACACTCCAACAGCTCGTCAGGCTCCACAAACCATTCGTCTCCATTCACTCCTATCTAACACGCTCACACATGCTTGCTGGAAGTCCAAGCCCCTCGCCCACAAAACCTCCTTTACCCCCTCCCTCCAACCTTTTCGAGGACGACCCCTACCCCGCCTTCCTTCCCCTACAGATTTATACGCTCTCCAAGTCATTCTACTTTGATCCATTCTCTCTAAATGACCAAACCACCTCAACAACCCCTCTTCAGCCCTCTGACAAATACTTTTAGTAACTCCACACCTTCTCCTAATTTCCACACTCCGAATTTTCTGCATAATATTTACACCACGCATTGCCCTTAGACAGGACATCTCCACTGCCTCCAGCCTCCTCCTCGCTGCAATATTTACAACCCATGCTTCACACCCATATAAGAGTGTTGGTACGACTATACTTTCGTACATTCCCTTCTTTGCCTCCATGGATAACGTTTTTTGTCTCCACAGATACCTCAACGCACCACTCACCTTTTTTCCTTCATCAATTCTATGGTTAACCTCATCCTTCATAAACCCATCCGCTGACACGTCAACTCCCAAATATCTGAAAACATTTACTTCTTCCATAATCCCTCTCTCCAATGTGATATCCAATTTTTCTTTATTTATATCGTTTGATACCCTCATCACCTTACTCTTATCTATGTTCACTTTCAACTTTCTACCTTTACACACCCTTATTAATATTATGATTATTATTACAAAATCATTAAATAGTATTCATAAAATAAATGTCGTAGGTTTCACGATGTAGGCTTGTAGTTTCTGCCTTATCTTACTTTATGTTAAAATATTTAAAAGTGTGTTTTATACCTTGAGTTAATTACTTAGCAGTCCAAAATCCATATGATAAATTCACATATACCTTGAGTGGTGTATTTACCTTAGCGTATATAGGCTGAAAGTTTAAGTTAATCCTTATTTTAGGAATTAAAGTAGTCTTGCCTGGCGGTGAAAGGGTTACCTGGAGTTTACCTGGAGAGAGTTCCAGGGGCCAACGCCCCTGCGGCCCGGTCTGTGACCAGGCCTCATGTTGGATCAGAGCCTGATCAACCAGGCTGTTACCATGCAGCCTTAATAACCGTAGAGAAGTCGGTAGGCTTGAAGCCTTATTGCGCAACTAACCATGATAGAGTACAGTAAATATATTTTCAGCAATCAATTACTCTCAAAATTGTAATACTAGTGATTTATGAAATAAATATGTTAGCTGCGGGGGGTACAGAATAATACTATGGTATTATATACAACAATATACAGTGGATTCTCTATATGGGCACTTAGTGGTACTGATAACGAAACACTGTTCCAGAATATGATACGCATAACAAAACATTAGGAAAAGATGTTATAAGGAAACAATGGCTGACACATAGGAAACAATCTTTTTGCAGTGAGGTAGAATGTAAGGGTAATTATGTTTGGAATGGAGCGCCGAAGCGAATTTCTGTGACTGATGGTGTTTGTAATCTGCATCAACCGCATAATATAAATATTTAGAGAAATGAGAAGACCAGTACTTTTAAGTAGCTACATGAACATAACAGATTTGCAAATGATATTCATTATATATCAAATGTAAATACTACTGTATTATGCTCTCAAAAAGCGCCAAGTCATTATGAGCCATTCAACACTAGCAACAAATGCAATATCTTACGTGTGAAGTCCAGTTATACTCAAAGTGTGGCTTTGTTAACTGCGGATAAGTGAACGATAAAAGTCTGTCAGATTTAAAACTCTTCCCTAAAACTCATCCCTAAAGTAAATTTTTGTGTATGTTTATATATATATATATATATATATATATATATATATATATATATATATATATATATATATATATAAACACTGATCTCTGGCCGACGGAGACTCGAACCTACGAACCTTGTGACAGGAACGCAGTGCTTTACCGACCGTACCACACTGGACCAATACCTTGGCATCCAGCTCACGCTAGACGTTGATCCAAGGCACCCAGCTTTCAGGCAGGAAGGCTTACAGCTTTTCATCTCATCCCCTGCATGCATCGACACAACTAGAGATTTTTACAATGCTAGGAATTCGCAAGAGCAGGCGAAATATTCACAAACACTGATCTCTGGCCGACGGAGACTCGAACCTACGAACCTTGTAACAGGAACGCAGTGCTTTACCGACCGTACCACACTGGACCAATACCTTGGCATCCAGCTCACGCTAGACGTTGATCCAAGGCACCCAGCTTTCAGGCAGGAAGGCTTACAGCTTTTCATCTCATCCCCTGCATGCATCGACACAACTAGAGATTTTTACAATGCTAGGAATTCGCAAGAGCAGGCGAAATATTCACAAACACTGATCTCTGGCCGACGGAGACTCGAACCTACGAACCTTGTGACAGGAACGCAGTGCTTTACCGACCGTACCACACTGGACCAATACCTTGGCATCCAGCTCACGCTAGACGTTGATCCAAGGCACCCAGCTTTCAGGCAGGAAGGCTTACAGCTTTTCATCTCATCCCCTGCATGCATCGACACAACTAGAGATTTTTACAATGCTAGGAATTCGCAAGAGCAGGCGAAATATTCACAAACACTGATCTCTGGCCGACGGAGACTCGAACCTACGAACCTTGTAACAGGAACGCAGTGCTTTACCGACCGTACCACACTGGACCAATACCTTGGCATCCAGCTCACGCTAGACGTTGATCCAAGGCACCCAGCTTTCAGGCAGGAAGGCTTACAGCTTTTCATCTCATCCCCTGCATGCATCGACACAACTAGAGATTTTTACAATGCTAGGAATTCGCAAGAGCAGGCGAAATATTCACAAACACTGATCTCTGGCCGACGGAGACTCGAACCTACGAACCTTGTGACAGGAACGCAGTGCTTTACCGACCGTACCACACTGGACCAATACCTTGGCATCCAGCTCACGCTAGACGTTGATCCAAGGCACCCAGCTTTCAGGCAGGAAGGCTTACAGCTTTTCATCTCATCCCCTGCATGCATCGACACAACTAGTTCGTAGGTTCGTAGGTTCGAGTCTCCGTCGGCCAGAGATCAGTGTTTGTGAATATTTCGCCTGCTCTTGCGAATTCCTAGCATATATATATATATATATATATATATATATATATATTTATATATATTAGACCAAAAGACTGTAGAAGATTTAATTAGTCCCTGAGGGACTAATTACCTCCTCATGTACAGTCTTCCATTTGTGTCACTGTATTGTATTGATAAAGCCACTGGATGCCGAAACGTTTGCAAAATAAAGATACCCAGATGTTGCACATTTATATAATTCATCATCTTGTCGGTATTGTATACCATTGATGTTGATATATTTCTCGTGTATATACACCGAGAGATTACGCACCTCTCAGTGTACATACACTGAGATGCACACCTCTGTGGATATACACCGAGAGATTAAGCACCTCTCAGTGTACATACACTGAGATGCACACCTCTGTGGATATATACACGGAGATTTAGCACCTCTCAGTGTACATACACTGAGATGCACACCTCTGTGGATATACACACAGAGAGATTATTGTTATTATCATTTTAAAACAAAATAAACCCGTAGGGTTATAGCACCTAGAAAATGAGAGGTAATCAGGTTTGATCCAGGAAAGGCAGGGTAGCTTCAGTTTCTTGGATCAAGATCCTTGACCCGGTAATAAGAAATCCTACCTGCCCTTTGAAGGAATACTGGAGATGCACACCTCGGAAATACACCGAGAAATACACACCGATAGGTGTGTATTTCTCTGTACATACATCTAAAGTCAGTACAGTACCTGATCAGCCGGGCTGTGGTTCGTTCGTCGGTTTACGTGCGGCCAACAGCAACAGCCTGGTTGATCAGGCCCTAGTCCACCACGATGCCTGGTCACAGACCGAGCCGCGGGAGCGTTGGCTCCCTGCTCATGCAGCGCTGTTGACCCTCGTGGGTTTAACGCTTGGTTTTGATAATAATAATAATAATAATAATAATAATAATAATAATAATAATAATAATAATAATAATAATGTCCCTGTTCACGTAGCAGTAAGTAGGTACCTGGGTGTTAATCGACTATTGTGGGTCGCCTCCTTAATGGGGGGAGATTAATTAAAAGGCCCTAATGGAAATCAAATCAACAGACGATGCACTGACTTGATTGGATTATCCTGGGTGGTTAAC
The DNA here is from genome assembly GCA_009830355.1 of Cherax destructor. NCBI lineage: Eukaryota > Metazoa > Arthropoda > Malacostraca > Decapoda > Parastacidae > Cherax > Cherax destructor. The sequence goes on along the minus strand of WNWK01001274.1, from coordinate 103,959 downwards.
CCTCCAGGTTAAAAATCCTAATCAAATCATATCTTGACTAACCATATCACATGTTTATGGGGGGCACTAAAGCCGTAGGGGTCATACAGCACCTGGGGGGTGGGGATTGGAAGGCATTCAGACTTCATTCAAGGAATTGGAGCATAGGTCCACTTCCTTAGATCAAGAGCCTCTCATCATCATCAAGGAACCTCCATTGAGGGGTTAACTAACCATAGAATATATGCACTGAGAGGATTTCCCTCAAGTGTTCATTGTCAGGATTAACCACCCAACCAAGGTCAGCCTCTGGTATGTTTCTGAGTAGCGAAGTCCTTCATTTTATGTAATGCAGTAGTGCTGTATGACCCCGGTGGTTTAGCGCTTAGTTTTGATTATAATAATAATAATAATTATAATGCAGTACAATAAATGCTTCTTACCTTCAAAGTTCTAAGGTATTTTTTTAATTAAATTGTAGCCATCTATTACTCTAATTGCAGAAATTTTAATGTGTCATTTCACTAATTATGACCATTACTTTATTTCATGCAGGTAATGATGACCGGGGAACTAAACTACGAGTCAACTTTTCTTGCAGAACCATCAGGGTCCTCAATTTTGTGCATCTTTATTTTGGTGGTTTTTATTGTGCTGGTGTATATTATCCTCTCCAACCTCCTTGTGGGTCTTGCTGTCAGTGACATGTATGCCATACAACAGAGGTAATAATTCAATCTTTCGGTTGTCACAGTAATTCTTATGCATGTTTTAATGTCCACACACACACACACACAGAGGCTGAAGCGAGTTACAGGGGTATTGATCAGAGAAGACACAGCATCTGAAGAGGGAGGGGGCCCAACGGGAAGGAAGGAGATATAACTTACGCTAAGGCCCTATAACCTACCAAGCAGGGCCAAGGAGTGAAGGGGAAGAGCAGCTGGGTGCATGTGGAGAGGGGGATAGGTCAAATGCAGAGGCACGACCATGCCACCAAGAGCTACAGGAAAAAAACAAGGGAGAAAATGACCATGTACAGACAGGAACCAGAGTCACAGAGGGGAAGGCAATGGGAGGAGGAGAGGGCGAAGTCAGTGTTTATTCATGGGCTTCAGGAAAGCGAGTTAAGGACACACACTGAAAGATGGCAGGCAGAAAGAAAGGAGATTGAGAAAATCATCACATAAATAGGTGAAGAGGAGAGGACATGTCCGAGATTGTAAATTTTCAAAGAATAGGGGGTTACTTGAAGGAGAGAAAACGACCGATCAAGCTGATTTTCAGGACAGAAACAGTGCGGAACATGATCCTCCAAGAGAAACCACGAATCGGCAGAATACAAGAGGGTGTTCCTAGACCCAGACAGAACAAAAACAGAATGACAGCAGCTGAGGGAGAGGACACAAAAGCGAAAGGAGCTAGGAGGAGAGACAAGGACAGAATCAGCAGAGGACAACCAGAGCAGGGCAGAGCAACAGAACCATCCCCAGAACCCCACAACCAATCACGATATCACAACACAAAGCACAATCACACTCACAGCCCCCACCCAACACTCCACTATAGAATCCCACAGTACACTGCCAGGTTTCTCACCCTCACAGACCCCCCAAAACACAGTGTTGGAGAGGAAACTGAATGTATGGTACACCAATGCTAATGGAATAACAAATAAGTGGGAGGAGTGGCACAAAAGAGTCAAAGAGGCGTCACCGGACATCATAGCTCTCACAGAAACCAAGCTCACAGGTATGATAACAGATGCCATCTTTCCAATGGGATATCAGATCCTGAGGAAAGACAGAGGGAACAGAGGGGGTGGAGGAGTGGCACTGCTGATTAAAAACCGATGGGATTTTGAGGAGCTGGAGAGAGGAGACAGAGGAGAAGCAAGAGATTACATAGGAACGCTTCAGTCTGGAGGTCTCAAGGTGGTAATTGCAGTGATGTATAACCCACCACAGAACAGCAGGAGGCCAAAGCAAGAGTATGATGAGAGTAATAGAGTGATGGTTGACACACTGGCTGAAGTGGCCAGAAGGGCTCATGCAAGCTGGACAAAGCTACTGATCATGGGTGACTTCAACCACAAGGAAATCGATTGGGAAAACTTGGAGAGACATGGGGGCCAAGAAACTTGGAGGGCTAAGATGTTGGAGGTGGTACTGGAAAACTTCATGTACCAACACGTAAGGTACACTACCAGAGAGAGAGGAGAGGATGAACCAGCAAGACTGGACCTAGTATTCACCATGAGTAGTGCAGATATTGAGGACATCACATATGAAAGACCCCCTGGGGCCAGCGATCATGTGGTTTTAAGCTTCGAATACACAGTAGAGTTACAAGTGGAGGTGGAAGTAGGAAGGGCCGGACGAATGAAGCCAAACTACAAGAAAGGGGACTACGCGGGCATGAAGAACTTCCTGAACGGGGTTCAGCGGGACAGAACTGGCAGGGAAGTCAGTAAACGAGATGATGGAATATGTGACAACAATATGCAAGGAAGCTGAGGAGAGGTTTATACCCAAGGGTAACAGGAATAATGAAAAAGCCAGGATGAGCCCGTGGTTCACCCAAAGGTGCAGGGAGGCCAAAACCAAGTGTGCTAGGGAATGGAAGAAGTATAGAAGGCAAAGGACCCAGGTGAATAGGGAGAGCAGTTGTAGAGCCAGAAATGAATATGCACAGGTAATAAGGGAGGCCCAATAACAATATGAAAATGACATAGCAGTGAAAGCCAAATCTGACCCGAAGCTGTTGTACAGCCACATCAGGAGGAAAACAACAGTCAAGGACCAGGTGATCAGGCTAAGGAAGGAAGGAGGAGAGATCACAAGAAACGACTACGTAGTATGTGAGGAACTCAATGTGAGATTCATAGAAGTGTTCACAGAGGAGACAAAGTCATGGAGAAGATTATCAGAAGAGTGGTGGAACACCTAGAAAGGAATGAGCTTATCAATGACAGCCAACATGGTTTCAGGGATGGGAAATCCTGTGTCACAAACTTACTGGAGTTCTATGACAGGGTGACAACAGTAAGACAAGATATAGAGGGGTGGGTAGATTGCATTTTCTTGGACTGTAAGAAGGCATTTGACACAGTTCCACACAAGAGATTAGTGCAAAAACTGGAGGACCAGGCAGGGATAACAGGGAAGGCACTAGTATAATGGATCAGGGAATACCTGTCAAGAAGGCAGCAGCGAGTCATGGTACGTGGTGAGGTGTCAGAGTGGGCGCCTGTGACGAGTGGGGTTCCACAGGGGTCAGTTCTTGGACCGGTGCTGTTTCTGGTATTTGTGAACGACGTGACGGAAGGAATAGACTCCGAAGTGTCCCTGTTTGCAGATGATGTGAAGTTGATGAGAAGAATTCAATTGGATGAGGACCAGGCGGAACTACAAAGGGATCTGGACAGGCTGCAGGTTCTGGTCCAGAAATTGGCTCCTGGAGTTCAACCCCACCAAGTGCAAAATCATGAAGTTTGGGGAAGGGCAAAGAAGACCGTAGACGGAGTACAGTCTAGGGAGCCGGAGACTACAAACCTCACTCAAGGAAAAAGATCTTGGGGTGACACTCGGATTGCCATGGCAGTGACCTCCATTGAAGACACTGCAAAACTCCAAGCGGACATCAACCAAATCTTCAAATGGGCCACTCAAAACAATATGAAGTTCAACGAGGAGAAATTTCAACTACTCAGATATGGAAACCTTGAGGAAGTAAAAAATGTATCAAGGTATACGACAAATTCTAACCATACAATAGAGCGAAAAAGAAATGTGAAGGACTTGGGAGTGATAATGTCAGAGGATCTTGCCTTTAAAGACCACAACAATGTATCTACCTCATCGGCTAGGAAAATGATAGGATGGATAATGAGAACCTTCAAAACTAGGGATGCCAAGCCCATGATGACACTTTTCAAATCACTTGTTCTCTCTAGGCTGGAATACTGTTGTACACTAACAGACACCTTCAAGGCTGGCGACATTGCAGACCTGGAGAGTGTACAAAGAACTTTCACAGCACACATAAGTACGATAAAGCGCCTAAATTACTGGGAACGGTTGAAGGTCCTTGATCTGCATTCCCTGGAACGTAGGCGAGAGAGATACATACATGATTATATACACTTGGAAAATCCTAGAGGGATTAGTATCAAACTTGCACACGAAAATCACTCCCTATGAAAGCAAAAGACTCGGCAGGAGATGCAACATTACCCCGATGAAACGCAGGGGCGCCAATAGTACACTGAGAGACACCATAAATGTCCGGGGCCCAAGACTGTTCAACTGCCTCCCAGCATACATTAAGGGGATTACCAATAGACCCCTGGCTATCTTCAAGAAGGCACTGGACAGGCACCTAAAGTCAGTACCTGACCAACTGGGCTGTGGTTCGTATGTCAGTTTGCGTGCGGCCGGCAGTAACAGCCTGATTGATCAGACCCTGATCCACCATGAGGCCTGGTCTCAGACCTGGCCGTGGGGGCGTTGACCCCCGAAACCCTCTCCAGGTAAACTCCAGGAACATCTCCTGAGGCGCACATCAACCAAATAACTGCTGCAGCATACGGGCGCCTAGCAAACCTAAGAACAGCATTCCGACATCTTAATAAGGAATCGTTCAGGACCCTGTATACTGTGTACGTTAGGCCCATATTGGAGTATGCGGCACCAGTTTGTAACCCACACCTAGCCAAACACGTAAAGAAACTAGAGAAAGTGCAAAGGTTTGCAACAAGACTAGTTACAGAGCTAAGGGGTATGTCCTACGAGGAAAGGTTAAGGGAAATCGACCTGACGACACTGGAGGACAGGAGAGATAGGGAGGACATGATAACGACATATAAAATACTGAGAGGAATTGACAAGGTGGACAGAGACAGAATGTTCCAGAGATGGGACACAGCAACAAGGGGACACAGTTGGAAGTTGAAGACTCAGATGAATCACAGGGATGAATCACAGTCACAGAGTATAGTCAGGAAGTGGAATAGTTTGGGAAGCGATGTAGTGGAAGAAGGATCCATTCATAGTTTTAAGAAGAGGTATGATAAAGCTCATGGTGCAGGGAGAGTGACCCAGTGGCGACCAGTGAAGAGGCGGAGCCAGGAGCTATGAGTCGACCCCTGCAACCACAACTAGGTGAGTACAACTAGGTGAGTACACACACACATACACACACAGTAATGTTTTATTTACAGTGAGCAAAGTCAGGGTATTTTTCCAGAATGGTCTGTAATATACCATTGTGGATAAAATACTTTGACATATCTTGAACATTTCTGAGTGAGTTGCCTCTGAATTCATTAATTTTATCGAACTCCAGTACATAATGACGCAGGGTGTGACAATAGTCCATCTGGCAAAGTTTACATTTCGTTTGTTCTACATCTGGTGGTGGTGATTTAACCTGCCAAAGATACTTGTAACCCAGCCGGAGCTGGGCAGTAGTGACATCCAAGAGTCTGCTTATTTTGTACCTCTGTAATCTGTAAATACCTTTGTAACTTGTCATGATTGTGACCAGATCTACCTGGAGTTCATTACCTTTGTAACTTGCTCAGCTATCAAAACTTTGGGGCCCAGTCCCTGGACCCATTATGTACCTCTGTAATCTTTTGACTACCACCCACGGATGGGTATGGGGTGCATAATAAAGATATTAAACTAAAACTCCTGTTTTATACTAGGTATCACTTGAATAAGACTTATTTTGAAGAAAACTTGTTGGGCCTAGAATTTTTCTCTTAATACGTTAATATTAAGACAGTACATATACAAAATATTTTTTACAGAATAAACAAAAATGTATACATACTTAAATCTATAATTTTTATATGTATTTGCAAAGGTGGTAAGCCTTTTACCATTTCACCCAGGCTTAGCTGAGTGGTTTAGTGAAGTATTTGCTGTTGTATCTGCAGATAATCATGTTTCTAACTTAAAACAGGATATACTGTATCAGTTTTTTTATTATGTATTGTCATTGTTGATAAAACTACTGTATTCATTATGACCAATTACATTAAAGAAAGAAATAATCTTAAACTACTTAAAAATATGAAGATGATCACTTGTTGCCTCTCTCTGTATTTTGTGGAGTTGTCTGCACAGTGGTCTCTTGAAGGGGATTGCTTCGATGCTTGTAAAGGGCTACGTTTCCTTAGATCATTCCTGATTTCCTCCCGTTCCCCAGACACTACATGATCCTTACAGGTTTAGTGCTTACCCATGAATATATTGATACAGTGTAATACTTTGGTAAACTACATATGGGCTCTCCTTCCATCACTCACTTTCTCTTGCTCACTCCCTCTTTCTTGTGTCCTCAAAAGTAGCTTTTTCACACTTCACTATTTCACACATGTATATATGTGCTGTGTTTTTTATAAGTCAATTACATGGTATATTGAATAAAACTATTATTATAACTGTATCATCACTCTTCCTTACCACTAATTTTGGGATAGAAATCAGTGTGTTAACACTACTGTACATAATTATTGAATCTCTTTCCGAATCTTCTTGCCCCTCAGTCACTACCAATGATTTATGAACTTTAATAATCCTTCCGTTAGCAGTCTTCACAGCCCTTCCTAACTTTACCTTTGTTGTCCTCTCCACCCTTGCTTATCCTTTGATCCTGCATCAATTCCTGCCCTGCAGCGCTGTATGACCCTAGTAGGTTTAGTGCTTCTTTTTTTATTATAATAATAATAATATGAATTTTATAAAGCTGGTATATTACATAATACTTTAAAATTTCAGGTCAGAGGTTCTACGATTAACACAACATGTGGAGTTAATGATTCAAGTGGAAGCCTTGTTCAAGAATCGTCTTATTCCTCAGAAAATGCAGCAGTGTCTCCTCAATAGTATTGGCATCATGGGACCTCAGGAAAAGCCAATTGTCTCCGTATACCCAAATCTCACACGGGGTTTCAGTGATACAGTATTCTTATTCTTCTCTAGGGTGATCGGAACACGAAGGCTAATGATCAAACTCTTTGAAATATTCATATCTGGGTTCATCCCTCCTGAACATGAAGTTTCACTTCCTTCACAGCTCATGAGAGAGGCCCTTGATGTAGCTCTGCGAGAACACGAACTGGATAAGCGTGAACGTCTCCTACATCTTCGTGCTTTGCAAATTGGAGCCAGTGGACATCACAAACAAGGGCAGTTAGGGCAGCCTTCACAAGCTCAGCTACCCATTAGTCAGACCACACTCACCAGGGGACCTTCATACATAAGACCAGCAACCAAAGGTGCTAGATCCTCATGGCGCTGGACTTTTATGAGTGATACAGATGGTGAAGATGACAATGTGAACATGTTGCCAACAGCAGTACTGGGTCAACCTTCTATCTGGTCATCTCATCCTGTGGCAACACAACGGACTGTTATTCCAGATCCAAATGCACGACTGGAAGAATTGAAAAATATTCTTATTCATCTGGAAGATAAAGTTGAAAAAATTTCTGTGGTCATACAACAGCGAGACACAGACTGTCCACCATCCTCACAAAGTATCTCTAGAGCTGATACTGAAGTCACTGTCTAACAGGAAGGTTATTGCATCACTTAATATTGCAGCATCTTCTAAGTGTCATCTTGAATATTAACTATTTAGTATGAATCAGTTCTATAAATATTTTATCCTTGCAAGTATTACACTCAATAAAGTACAGTCTATGAGTTCTAGCTACAATATTGTCAACTCAGGTACTGACTTTAGGTGCCTGTCCAGAGCCTTCTTGAAGACAGCCAGGGGTCTATTGGTAATCTCCCTTATGTATGCTGTGAGGCAGTTGAACAGTCTTGGGCCTCTGACACTTATTCTTAATCATTGTGTAATATTGACACTTATTCTTAATCATTGTGTAATATTGACAATTTAAGAAAATTCGTGAGACTATATGTATAGTCCAGTTTTTTTTAGGCTGAATTTCTCACACAAAATTGGCAACTGACGTGGCAGAACTGGTCCTCCGATATTCTAATTTACATCTTTGATTTATATCATTGGACTCTGATTAGTCTGTTGTACCTGATCTTCATGACATTGATCATTTTCCTCTTCTCATTTTTACACATAACCACCCTCATTGCTCCCATTGGCAGTGTATATAGTTATCCTAGACCAGATCTAGAATCTCTAGGAATGGCTGGACAAGGCGCCCAACCTAAGGAACGTCCAGACAGATTTGTTAATTTCCCTACTCCGTTGCCCACTGGTTCTATCCCTCAGGATCAGTTTGAGAGGATGGAATGCCTAATCAAGTTGCAAATTGCACAAATAGAGGCACAGAGGAAATTAAACAAAGATTTCCATAGAGACACTGTTTGTTTTGAAAGACAACAGATTAATAGATCTGATAAACCTTTTAATACAATTCAGGACACATTTAACGTGCAGAAAGCTGCCTCAATGGTTCCTACGTTCTTTGAAAGTGACTTAGACACTTACTTTGATGTGTTTGAGAACCATTTTCAACATACCTGCTGCAAGGCAGGTGTTCGATTATTGCTCCTTTATAGTATTTGAACAGATTGGATTATTTACATACACCATACCTCTTTGCCTAATGTTCCTTCTCCTTCATCATCTATTGTGTTGTTACAACTTTTTACTACCTCTATTCTTGCTCCAGCATCAAATGCAATCCCCTGAACCTTGGATCAAAATTATTGCAAATGTGGTGGTCTCTTGACTAGCACAGTGTGTTTGAAACACACTGCATGGGATTGCTACTGTTACAACAACTACAGTCAGATTCCTAGCTTATAAACAGGCAAGAGAGCTTGTGTGATATTTGTTGGTGAGCGTATGTATCCACTGTTACTACCTGGAGTATACCTGAAGAGAGTTTCAGGGGTCAATGCCCCTGTGGCCCAGTGGATCAGTGCCTGATCAACCAGGCTGTTACTGTTGGCAGCACACAACCCAACGTACGAACCACAGTCCGGCTGGTCAGGTACTGACTTTAGGTGGCTGTCCAGTGCCTTCTTGAAGACAGCCAGGGTCTATTGGTAATCTTCCTTATGTATGCTGGGAAGCAGTTGAACAAGTCTTGGGCTCCTGACACTTATTGTGTTGTCTCTTATCGTGCTAGTGGCACCCCTGCTTTTCATTGGGGGGATGTTGCATCGTCTGCTGAGTCTTTTGCTTTCATAGGGAGAGTGATTTTCGTATGCAAGTTTGGTACTAATCCCTCTAGGATTTTCCAAGCGTATATAATCATGTATCTCTCCCGCCTGCGTTCTAGGAAGTACAAGTTGAGGAACTTCAAGCGTTCCCAGTAATTGAGGTGTTTTATCGCAGTTATATGTGCCGTGAAGGTTCTCTGTACGTACATTTTCTAGGTCAGCAATTTCACCTGCCTTGAAAGGTGCTACTACTTTGTACACAGTCTGGAAGAAGGAACAGAGATTGACTGGCAAGTACTCTCCAGACCTTGCTTTCGTGATTGCTGGCGATAGCATTGCAGAGCCTAAGGTTGCCACAGCACTTGGGCATCCTTTTGTATGAGTATCTCGCATCCTCATTTCTTCCAACCTTTAGGAACACAGTCCCTTCACTCTGCGAAATATTGTCAACACTCTCCATATGTCAACTGACAGCAGCTGGGCCAGATGGCATCCATTTCCATATGCTTCAACACTTACACTCATTATACTCTTATGTCTTTTCAACCTTATTTGGTCCCAAAGGGACCAAATAAGGAAAACTGCCAGTGTCCTACCTTTTTGTAAGTCAGGTACTCGGGGCCATGACATCTCTCATTACAGTCCCATCGTTCTTACTAGTGTAATTTGTAAGTTGCTGGAATTCTTGGTTAACAAACATTTAGTATGGTACGTACTTGGAAACCCAAAATTCTCTCTCTGCCCACATCAATTTGGTTTTAAAGTAAGTAAGTTTTTATTCAGGTGCAGGTACACATAACTATAGTTACATAGATTATCATACATAGCAGCATATGTGTAGATTACCTAGGATAACCCAAAAAAATCAGACAAAGTGACTTACATATTTCCATTGGGGTCCTTGGGCCATTCTACCATTGACCCCATGATCTGCTTAGATACAAACATATGCAAATCCTTTGCTAATAATCAGTCTATTATTGCAATTTTATCTCTTAAAAAAAAAAAAGCAACCTGGCATTTACTACACCTTGGCCCCAGCCCATTCCATTACCCTCCTGGGCAATTTGCCACTTTTCCTTCAAGATGTCTTATCAGAAGCATTTGTGTGTCCAGGTAAATAATGGTTTTCCCCTAACTTTGTCCAAGTTGAAGACATACTTCAAGGTTGTTCTTAGCACTATCCTCTTCCTGCTCACTGTTAATGATCTTATGTCTGTTCTCCCTTCTAATGTTTGGTCATCTCTTAATGTTGACGATTTTGCTATATCTTGTGCAGGCACTGACTGTTGCTTTGTGGTGGCCTCTCTCCAGTGTGCTGTTGATTGAACTTCCAACTGGGCCATCTCTCATGGGGGTTTAAATTTTCTGGTGCTAAAACACAGCCAATAACCTTCACAAGACGCCCTTTTATCTTATGTGTGGGTTATTTGTGTATTGTTTCAGTTATGGTATTGTGCCTTTTTGTTCTTTATGGTAATGGATATTAGTACAGTGGACCCCCGGAAATCGAACATAATTCGTTCCAGAATGCTGTTCTAGTGCCGTTACCAAACAAATTTGTTCCCATAAGGACAAATGTAAATTAGATTAGTCCGTTTCAGACCCCCAAAAATACACTTACAAAAGCACTTACAAAAATACACTTACATAATAGTTCAAGTTGGGAGCTGTACGATTTCCGGGGGTCCACTGTATGGGTAATTTATTTGTTGCCGTTGTTTATTACACTGCTTTCCTCTTGTCTTCACTCTCTGCTAGCTTCCCTTTATTACTTCCCCTTTACGTTCACCCTGGATCTTACTTTTCCCTCCCTCCTTGGGAAGTTCCAATGATTCATGTTTGCTCCTCCCCACTTCTCTGTGAAAAAGCTCACTTACCTACAACAACTTTATGCTCGCTCTTTAGTGAACATTCCCATTCTCATTCTATGGAAATGTACGCTGATGGTTCTAAATCCCTCAGTGGTGTTGGGTATGCATCTATTTTTTTTTATTAACACATCGGCCGATTCCCACCAAGGCAGGGTGGCCCGAAAAAGAAAAACTTTCATCATCATTCACTCCATCACTGTCTTGCCAGAGGGGTGCTTTACACTACAGTTATACAACTGCAACATTAACACCCCTCCTTCAGAGTGCAGACACTGTACTTCCCATCTCCAGGACTCAAGTCCGGCCTGCCAGTTTCCCTGAATCCCTTCATAAATGTTACTTTGCTCACACTCCAACAGCACGTCAAGTATTAAAACCATTTGTCTCCATTCACTCCTATCAAATACACTCACACATGCTTGCTGGAAGTCCAAGCCCTCGCACACAAAACTTCCTTTACCCCTCCCTCCAACCTTTCCTAGGCCGACCCCTACCCCGTCTTCCCTCCACTACAGATTTATACACTCTCGAAGTTATTCTGTCTCGTTCCATTCTCTCTACATGTCCGAACCACCTCAACAACCCCTCCTCAGCTCTCTGGATAATAGTTTTGGTAATCCCGCACCTCCTCCTAATTTCCAAACTCCGAATTCTCTGCATTATATTCACACCACACATTGACCTCAGACATGACATCTCCACTGCCTCCAGCCTTCTCCTCGTTGCAACATTCATCACCCATGCTTCACACCCATATAAGAGTGTTGGTATAACTATACTCTCATACATTCCCTTCTTTACTTCCATGGACAAAGTTCTTTGTCTCCACAGACTCCGAAGTGCTCCACTCACCCTTTTTCCCTCATCAATTCTATGATTCACCTCATCCTTCATAGACCCATCTGCTGACATGTCCACTCCCAAATATCTGAATACATTCACCTCCTCCATACTCTCTATTTTTTCTGTTGGAATAATCTAATGCCAGTGTTTTCACAGCAGAGTTATATACAATTAAATGTTGTCATACACATTTCATCCATATCTGCCATGCTGTTTGTAGTTGCTTCAGACTCCTTAAGTGCAATGCAAACTATCCAGAAATTTGACTCCCCTCACCCCATCGTCCTTCATATACAGCTTTGGTTATGTCTCATTTCTAGCAGGAACAAAGAAGTCATTTTTTGCTGGGTCCCTGGACATGTCAATGTTTGGAGCAGTGAACAAGCAGACTCAGCCACTCAGTCAGTCATTCATTGGTCCAAGTTAGATCACATAAAAAAAAATTTCTGTAGCACTAAGTTTAGAATACTGGTCATATCTTCTTCCCACCAGTCATGTTTGGGAGAATATGCTTTCCCACCTCCATATCAGATACTCGACTCACCATTGAATACCACATGGAGAAATGCTCAGCACCACACTGCTTGGACTAACAGGTCACATTGTCAGTCTACCATATCTTAAGAGATTTTCCTGTTTTTCAGCAAGCCGCAGGATTCACTTCTGACTTCACCACCCGAACACACTCCAATGTCCTCACTGAAAGTTCCAATTTTGATGGTACAGTGGTCCCTTGGTTTTCGGTCATCTCCAAACTCGAACATTTATGTAAGTGTATTTTCGTAAGTGCTTTTGCAAGTGTATTTTTGGGGGTCTGAAATAGACTAACCTATGTGACATTATTTCTTAAGGAAGTAAACTTGTTTGGTAATGGCACTTGAGCAACATTCTGGAAAGAATTTTCGGCGAAAACCAAGGGTCCACTGTATCTGTCTTTGTCTTTTTAACAGACCCTAACCTGTTGCACCAACTTTAAACAGAAACTAACTTATTGCACCAACTTTGATTTAAATGTTACTCTTGCACTCTCCCTTATCTCCACTAACTCCTACCCTTGCCTCCCTCACTCACTCTTATCCTTCACACATTCCTACTTTCGCACATCCCTTCCCTGCAGTGCTGTATGACCCTTTTGGGTCTAGCCCTTACCTTGATTATAATAATAATAATATGATTGATGTTTTATTTCATCTGGAAACTTTCTTAGTCAGGGAAGTGACCATATAACTCACATGAATTAAGTTTTCATGTACAGAATGCAATACTATATACGTATAACAAAAAATAATATTAATTATTTTTTCTTTTATACACCCTCTTAAAATAAGAAATATGTACTTTATAAGTTTTCAAATTTTAACTATCATGTTTGCTCAAGAACACAAAGCTATATAAAAAATTTGAGAAAGAAATTGAGTGAGGGGAGCTTTGATACAAGCCAAGGTACGAATACAGCACATGGTTTGTAAATTTATTTTTCACAAAAGTGTGCTTAACCTGTATGATTCAGTGTTATTTGGCTTGTAAAATATTTATAAAAGTACGAATATTAATGCCGTCAAGTTATTTAGTACATATATGATGTACTGTACTACTGTACAGTGGACCCTCGGTTAACGAATACCCCGGAAATCGTGCAATTATGTAAGTATAATTTTGTAAGTTCTTGTGGAAGTGTATTTTTGGGGGTCTGAAATAGACTAACCTACGTGAAATTTTTCCTTAAGGGAGTAAATTCGTTCGGTAATGGCACTTGAGCAGACTTCAGGAGTGAAGTTTTTACGAAACTCGGGGGTCCACTGTATATATAAAAACTTGGATTTGTAATGGTTTAACAATCTTACTTTATAGGCAATTATTAGCTGGACTTGAGTCCTGGAAATGGGAAGTACAATGCCTGCACTTTAAACGAGGGGTTTGGGATATTGGCAGCTTGGAGGGACTTCTAAACTGTTGTATCTGAGCTCTTCTGCAAAGACAGTGATTATGTGTGAGTGAGGTGAAAGTGTTGAATGATGATGAAAGTATTTTCTTTTTGGGTCACCCTGCCTCGGTGGGAGATGGCCGACTTGTTTAAAAAAAAAATTCAAAAACTTTTTGAGATGGATTTACATAATACACAGGCAAACTAGACTGGAATTATGAACTTGTAAATAAACAGACTAGTACTACAAATTATGCAATTGTTTTATAGCTGATCTTGTTACAGTAGTAGTTAATTATGTAATCTAATAACCCCTTTGAGTAACATTGTTCACTTATTGGTACAGTACTACACAAAGCTGCATATATTTTAAGAAAACAATGGGAACCCTAACCATCAAATACAGTGGACCCCCGAGTTTCGGTGATAATTCATTCCAGAAGGCTGCTCAAGTGCCATTACCGAACGAATTTACTCCCTTAAGGAATAATGTCAAGTAGGTTAGTCCATTTCAGACCCTCAAAAATACACTTACAAAAGCCCTTTCTAATTTACATCATTCCTCATGGGAACAAATTCGTTCGTTATCGGCACTCGAACAGCCTTCTGGAACGAATTAAGTTCGTAACTCGAGGTACCACTGTAACAGAAAGATTTCTCTGTATACTATGTTTGAAAAATGACACTGCAGCATATTTTGAAGAAAAAATATATACTTCTTTCTTTCTTTCTTTCTTTCAACACGTTGGCCGTTTCCCACCGAGGCAGGGTGGCCCAAAAGGAAAAACGAAAGTTTCTCCTTTTACATTTAGTAATATATACAGGAGAAGGGATTACTAGCCCAAAAATATATACAATTCCAAAAAATTAATGGAGGGAATAAATGTGAGAATGTAAGATTTTTTTGATAACAAGGAAACATAAATTTGAGAGGTGAATTTATTCTGTGATACTGGACTAAATAATGTATGATACATAATTTTTTATGTTTTGTCATTGCATGAATATACAGTGGACCCCCGAGTTTTGGTCACCTCGGAAATCAAACAATTATGTAAGTTTAATATTGTAAGTGCTTTTGTATGTGTATTTTTGGGGGTCTGAAAGGACTAATCTAATTTACATTTTTCATTAAGGGAACAAATTCGTTCGGTAATGGCACTTGAACAGCCTTCTGGAATGAATTATGACCGAAACTCGGGGGTCCACTGTATATATATATATATATATATATATATACTTATATATATATATGTCGTGCTGAATAGGTAAAACTTGTGATTTTGGCTTAAATAGCAATGCTCTTCTTGTCGAATAAGGCAAGCGAAAATTTGTGTATGCAATAATTTTGCAAAATTCATTCTAAACCTAACGAAAAAAATATATTTCATTGTGTTTGTTTATTATTAAATTATTGTAAACTTGTTTAAAATATATTTAGTTGAATTAGGCTAAATTAAATTGCACTTGTTATAATAAGGGTAGGTAAGTTTTCTAAGGTTCTTTTGTTAAAAATTATTATTTTTTACATTAACATAAATGAAAAAAATATATCTTTAAACATATAAGAGAAAATTTTAGAAAGGACTTAATTTTAAATGAGTTCTTACTAATTGACCAATTTTACCTATTCGGCACAACATATTTATATACGTATATATAATTTGTTTATATGTACAGAAGAATATATTTTTATGTAAACTATTAAAATTAAATTTTAACAATTTATAAGTGTATATTTTCCAGTGAAAATATTACAGCACTTTCAAAACTTTTTCTTCATGCTGTGTCACTGAGATTCACAGCTACCAGTAATGGTCTACATAAGCTGTATGCTGTAAGTGACAAGCAACATTAGTAACTTGATTCATACTGCAGGACCAGAGCTGGATTGAGATTTTGTAGGCTCCTGGGCTACAGGTACTGTGAGGCCCCTGGGTCTGACAGTACCTGTATCCTCTGTACTGGTATCCTCCTCATTCTGAGGATATCAGTTAACTCCAGGAGGATTTGGACAAATTAGTGTCTTGGTCTGAAAAGTGGCAGATGAAGCTCAATGTGGACAAGTGTAAGGTTCTAGTCCTTGGGAATGAAAATAACCCTCGAAGTTATAAACTAGGTGAAGTAGAGCTTGATCATACAGAATGTGAAAGGGGACTTGGGAGTCATGGTAAGCAGAAATGTAAAGCCAAGACAACAGTGCCTAAGTGTGCACAATAAGGCTAACAGATTACTAGGATTTATTTCAAGAAGTGTAAGCAACGGAAATCTAAAAGTTATTTTACAGCTCTGTACATCACTGGTGGGGCTACACTTGGATTATGCCGCTCAGTTTTGGTTTCCTTACTACACAATGGATATAGATTCGTTGGAGAACATACAGAGAAGAATGACTAAAATGATTTACAGTGGACCCTCGGTTTTCATACAGCTCCCAACTCGAACAATTATGTAAGTGTATTTTTGTAAGTGCTTTTGTAAGTGTATTTTTGGGGGTCTGAAACGACTAATCTAATTTACGTTCATCCTTATGGGAACAAATTCGTTCGGTAACGGCACTCGAAAACCGAGGGTCCACTGTACTTTATAAGGAATCTCCCATATGAAGATAGACTTAGTGCCTTGAATCTTCACTCTCTGGAGAGAAGTAGAATGAGGAGAGATATCATTGAAGTGTATAAGTGGATGATGTGCATAAACAAAGGAGATATTAATAAAATACTGAGGATATCGAACCAAGTAAGAACCAGAAATAACGGATTTAAGTTTAATAAACTTAAATTTAGAAAGGACATACGTAAGTACTGGTTTTCGAACAGAGTTGTGGATGCGTGGAGCAATCTTCTGTGTAGGGTGATCGAGGCTGGAACCTTGGGTAGCTTTAAAAAGAGATTGGACAAATATATGAGTGGGAGGGGCTGGGTTTGATTGGTGTCGTGGGTACGGGAGTAAATTCTTGGGTAGCTTTGGGTAGGGGTGGTTTTGATAATGACCTGCCTTGTATGGGCCAGTAGGCCTTCTGCAATGTTCCTCCATTCTTATGTTCTTACAGGTACTATGAGGGCATCCCCAGTGATATTTTCAAAAGGAAAAAAAGTTTTGATTCATGTATACCCTCAAAGAGAAGGCAAGCAAAATATGCATTTCCTGTTGAGGGAGAATACATTATCCATTCCCCTTTTCACTTAATCTCTGGATGAGGCCCCTGAGCTGCAGCCCCTAAAACCCATGCTTTAATCTGGCCCTGTGCAGGACTATTGTTCTTTCTCACACAACCTCTGGAAAATAGTCTTTTGAGAATGTGAAGAAAATATTTGATGTCAACTTAAATGCCATTTTATACTGTTGTAAGGAATCTTCAGCAGTGCAATATATTGAGCAGAACACCAGTTGACTATAATTTAGGGAGATCAATTTAACTCCTAGGCAATGCTGTAACTAATGACACTTTGGACCCCTAGCAAAATAATTGGTGTAGAAGTTTTAGGTGAACAGCAAAATTGCAAATAAAGCTAAATTAAAAATGTATTAAAGTACTTTTCTTGCACACCAACTATGATTAGCTAATAGGCATATCACTGCATCAAAAAATCTATCATTATGCTATTTAGGGAAGTAGATTCCTTCCTTCCCCTTCCAAAAATAATAAGAGTGCTGAGCAGTAGATAGCTTGAGAGTTGTATGGTTATCACAATGATGCCGTTCAGACTTTAATCAGATGAGATAATCACCCCTTTCTCTATACAGTATACATGTAGCTCAGTGAGCAGTAATCTGCTGTGGGTCGCTTGATCAGTTGACACCATCACGCACACAGCTTGAAGAAGAGGTTGATCCTTGTGGGTTTAGCACCTAGTTAAGACTATAATAATAATAATAATTTAAGAAGAGGTGCTATAGGGCTCTTGGATCTCAAGAATAATAGTCTTCAACATAAAATTTCTCCATTTTCTTCCAGTATCAAATTGTATGGATCGAGTGCCTGTACGGGCCTATAACACCTCTTAAGTATAAATGTAAAAGTGCAGAATCTACTTAAGTACTAAACCTACCACTATTGTGGACTTGCACAGAAACTGAGATAACAGAGTGCACAGTTCTATTACACAACAAAAATTTCATACAAATATTGTAATGTACATATTTAAGTTGAGGACAACAAAATTAGAAAGGGCATTTTTAGTGATCTCATTTTGAATAAATATATTTATTTCCATTTTAAAAAATGTTGAATTATATAAAAATTCAATAGTACAATAAAAAATTAATAACTAAACTAGAAGTTTTCATGAGTTCAGAGATAATCTTTTGGCAAGTTGGTGAGCCACAGTGGTAGTAAGAGAAGTTATGGCTGTGAGTCTTGGTCTGGTATAGTCTGCAGACACTCGCAGGTGAAGGAGACTGCACAAGGAGATCAGCTTCTGTTGACACCCACCAACGTTCTGTAAGGGAAGATTATATAGTTTACTTTACAGCATCTTTTTTCAAGTCTTTAATTTAAAAGTAATAGGGTGAGGAAGAAGAATTATTCAGGTTCTTGATTAGCTTTCTCTACATCAAGATTATGATTATTATTATTTTTTTAACTGGCTGTCTCCCACCAAGGTAAGGTGACCTGAAAAAGAAGAAACACTTTCACCATTACTGTTTTGCCAGAGGTGTTAACACTACAGCTCAGATGCCCCTCAAAACTGGAAAAGTACTAAATCTGTAAGGTCTACTGCACCTGGGAAATGGGAGGAAACTCAGTTTGATCCAAGGAAATGGTTAGCTCCAATTTTTTTATCTGTAATTTTTATTAGGAGAGCCAACAGTCATATTACTTTTACGAGGCATGGGAAAGGATCCTGTTACTATTTGTGTGTCACTTAATCTGTGGAGATCTGGTATCATTAACACTATTATTATGCAGAGGTATCACATAACCAGCAAAGAAATACCACTGCTGGGTCTTGGGATGATCAATCAAGTGATTTATAAGGCCACAGTGATAGTGAAGACTATTTTTATTACAAGCATTAGTGTGCATGTGTGAGCATGTTAGATGGGAGTAAGTGGAGGCAAGTGGTTTTTATGACTTGACATGCTGTTGGAGTGTGAGCTGGACTGGTTAGCTGGACTTGAGTCCTGGAGGTGGGAAGTACAATGTCTGCACTCTGAAGGAGGAGTGGGGATACTGCAGTTTGGAGAGGCATCTGAGCTGTAATGGTGGCCTGCCTCTGACAAGACAGTGATAGAATTAATGATGGAGACAGTCGGTGTGTAAAAAACAAAAAAGTTTTCCACTTTGGATAATTTACTTATGTTTGATGACTATTATGTACCAGTGTTTCCCTTATACAATTTGCCTTATAATTTAATTATGGTCATTACATGTTCTGTAAAACAAGATTAAAAACAGCATCAAATATAGATGATGAATTAAGCAGGACACATGAAGTATAGTAATGAAAAAGCAAGCTAAAAGAAATTTGCAAAGAGGACACACTTCAAGATTTTTTCACTAAACTCGTGAAACTTGCACCAAAATGAACTAAAATCTACCATAAATTAATTATATAAGTATTCTGAGAGAGGCCAATGAACAACTATACAGTATAATTACATACCTTTACAAGCTGTGATTTGAGGACTGGATTGCTCTTGGCTTCAACTTTCTTCTGAATCATTTCTTCTACACTCATGCCTATGAGTTCCCGAAGAACCTAAAAACAGTATGGATATAAAGAACCACACATTTGTAAGTTCTAAACACATATGCAGAGAAACACACTCCTCATCATTTCTAGATCAATATCAAGAATTATACAATAACACTCATCTGTTCTGTGTCAAGGTGAACTATTATTATTCATATGTTGGACCAATGTGAAGAATTGTACAGAATAGAGTATAAAAACACGGGGCAAAAAACAATAATGTAAATCCAATTTAAGGAAAACTTTATTTGAAACTTGGCACTTACATGGTCATCAACATCTGCCTCACACGAGGCTGTTCCATCGTTGATCATGACGGTGAGTTTCCACATCCCTGCTGAT
This sequence comes from Cherax destructor, assembly GCA_009830355.1. Taxonomy (NCBI): domain Eukaryota; kingdom Metazoa; phylum Arthropoda; class Malacostraca; order Decapoda; family Parastacidae; genus Cherax; species Cherax destructor. Next base: position 84,128 of record WNWK01001274.1, on the reverse strand, counting down.
TGTTCCAGACGAGATACTAAAGTCATGATAAAACCCTTCACTACAAATTCCTATTAAAAAGACCAAATATAATATTTTAGCATATTGAGGAGAAAACTAATAAACTATCAATGACCAACAAAAAAATTAAATTTAACACATGTACAAAGAATTATATGGTGAAAAACTGATATCAGCAGAAAGCCAAATAAACTTTAAAATGTTTTATAAGATACAGTGGAACCCCGAACATCGGCCGTAATCTGTTCCAGAAGGTCAGCCTAAATTCGAAAAGGCCTAAATTCGAAGCAATATTTCCCATAAGAATTAATGTAAATACAATTAATCTGTTCCAGACACCCAAAAATAATATAAAAAATACATTTTGTAAAGTTTAACTATAGTTTTACATACACAAAACAATGACAATTACATATAAATGAACATTTAAATCATTATTACATAACTTTATTGAAGACTCTTGTTGGCGTATGGAAGACAGGGAGGAAAGAGGGAGGACTGATTATTGTTTGGAAGGGGAATCCCCCTCCATAAGGACTTCAGGTATCAAAGCCCTGTCTGCGTGAAAATTCAGATTTACAGCGCGAGTTCTTCACTGAATAGTAGCAACGGGTGTACTGACGCTACTGCCTCCACTGCTGCTTCCAACACTGTCTCCACCACTGCCTCAACCACTGTCTCCACCACTGCCTCCACCACTGCCTCCACCACTGCCTCAACCACTGCCTCCACCACTGCCTCCACCACTGCCTCCACCACTGCCTCCACCACTGCTTCCACCACTGCCTCCACCACTGCCTCCACCACTGCCTCAACCACTGGAGCACACGCACACCACTTTCATATTTTTCTACAATTTCTTTCTTCAATTCTATCGTGTTTCTCACTTTCTTTACCAAAGGGCTGGCACTAGGAAGTTTCTTTGGGCCCATGGTGGCTTATTTCATAGTCGCACTTAATAAACAAGCACAAAAAGCAATGGATTATAAGAAAATGTTTGGATGAATGCACGAAGTACTATATGCTCACTCACCAAGACACAGGGAGACTGACTCACCTACGCGCGGCGTCCCGGCGGGCTGAAGCGTCTAATACAGCCGATTTGCGAGGCACTGGCCGAAAAACGGAGCAAAATTTCGGCCTAAATACAATTCGGCTGATAAACGCAGTGGCCGATATTCGGGGTTCCATTGTACTCTTTTTTTTTTTATTAACACATTGGCTGTGCTAAACCACCAGGGTCATACAGCGCTGCTATAAGTAAGACAGATACCCATGGTTTGGCAATTAATTTAAAAAACTGACATTAAAATCACAAACCTGAGTAACAGATGGTTTCTCTGGTAAGAAGATGAGATATGTAAAAGGTGGCTCTTGCTTAATTATTTGTGCTACATTTCTACTTAATAATAAAGAACTCTCATTATATTTTATCTGTGGTGCTTTAGTAGTAGGTTGCTCAAAGTGACTACTTATTGAAAGTGATACTTTCAGTTTTGATTTTGAAGACAAAGAAGTTACTGCACAAGAGGTTTCTATGTCAAATGAATTTGACATTAATGTCATTTCAGAATCTGAAAGAAATTCTTCCTGAAAATCATCTTCAACTCGAGTATCTTGCTGGAAAGTTTTGGAATTTGACGAACTGTTGCTTCCAGAAGACTGACTTGGTAACTGGGTGAAAAAACTCTTTAGGCTCGACTGCTTTGCTTGCTGTTTGCTGCGTTTCTGAAGTGTTGTTAATTTGCTTAATTTATTAGTTACCGGCTGCACCTTTTTAATATTTGGCGTTAATGTGCTAATACAAGAAGTCTTAGCTTGTCTAATACCTGTTAATGAATGATTTTTGGAAGTTGTAGACAAGTTAGAAAAACTACTAGATTGTTTTGTAAGATCTGATGACTTTTCATCACATTTAATGGTGTCCTGACGCATTTTTTTCGTTAATACTGACACTGCTGTATTTGGCATCAATTTATTAACCTGGCCTTCTGCAGAAAGTAGGAGTTCATCATCAATATCATCACTGAAGATGTCATCATCAATAAATATTTCATCATCCATGTTTCCCACTTCCATGTTTGTATTACTTTCTGATGTAATGATAGTATTAGTTAGGTTCAAATTTTTTCTGCTCGATTCATTACTATTCTTGTAAATAACATTACTGGCACTCGAGTCTCCAGCTGCATTAGAAATTGTTTTTGACAAAGCCATGGATGATTTGTTTGATATCCCTGAAGATGAGGAATTAGTTGCAGAAACTGGCAATGCTTGATTTTCAATTTGGCTTATAGCAGCTTCAAAGTCTGCATCAAGAAAATCATCATCACCCAATTCATCAAAGTTATTGCTTGAAGGTACAGATATGCTAGCCTGTTAAAAGAAAAAAAAATTATTAAGTTTGAGGTAATTTCAGGGTAACATTCAGCATTTATTTCCTGGACAAATAAAAAATCTAGAAAATGTTATGGAATAATTTTATTCATCAAATTCTTCTGTTTGATCAAAAAAATAACTCACCATAGGTGAAAGAAAACTTATGAAATTCTTCTTGCTCAGGGAAGGAAGAACACACACATGCTGTATAGATACTTCTGCTAGCTACTATTAGACAGAAGGTGAATAATTTTCCAGAAATACATTATGGATGGGCTGCACAAGTTGAATGTGTTTTTCATATCAAAGTGTGCAGGAATACAGAAATTTCATATAAAAAAAAAAGAAATGAAAAATACAGGAAAAATAATTTTTTAGAACAAGCTGACGCTCTTTTTTATTATTATTAACACATCGGCTGATTCCCACCGAGGCAGTGGCCCAAAAAAGAAAAACTTTCATCATCATTCACTCCATCTCTGTTTTGCCAGACGCATGTTTACAGTACAGTTTTAAAACAGAGTGCAGACACTGTACTTCCCATCTCCAGGACTCAAGTCCGGCCTGCCGGTTTCCCTGAATCCCTTCAAAAATGTTACTTTGCTCACACTCCAACAGCATATCAAGTATTAAAAACCATTTGTCTCCATTCACTCCTATCAAATACGCTCACACATGCTTGCTGGAAGTCCAAGCCCCTCGCACACAAAACCTCCTTTACCCCCTCCCTCCAACCTTTCCTAGGCCGACCCCTACCCCACCTTCCCTCCACTACAGATTTATACACTCTCGAAGTCATTCTATTTTGTTCCATCCTCTCTAAATGTCTGAACCACCTCAACAACCCCTCCTCAGCCCTCTGGATAATAGTTTTAGTAATCCTGCACCTCCTCCTAATTTACAAACTATGAATTCTCTGCATTATATTCATACCACACATTGCCCTCAGACTGCCTCCAGCCTTCTCCTTGTTGCAACATTCACCACCCATGCTTCACACCCATATAAGATTGTTGGTATAACTATACTCTCATACATTCCCCTCTTTGCTTCCACAGACAAAGTTCTTTGTCTCCACAGACTCCGAAGTGCACCACTCACCCTTTTTTCCTCATCAATTCTATGATTCACCTCATCCTTCATTGATCTATCTGCTGACACATCTACTCCTAAATATCTGAATACATTCACCTCCTCAATACTCTCTCCCTCCAATCTGATATCCAGTCTTTCATCACCTAATCTTTTTGTTATCCTCATCACCTTACTCTTTCTTATATTCACTGCTTTCAGTAACCTACCTCCTATTCCATTCACCTGCAACATTTGCAACATTGTCCCCCTATCCACCCACCCTGTCATATGCCTTTTCCAAATCCATAATTGCAACAAAAACCTCTTTACCCTTATCTAAATACTGTTCACCTATATGTTTCACTGTAAACACTTGGTCTACACACCCCCTACCTTTCCTAAAGCCTCCTTGTTCATCTGCTATCCTACTCTCCGTCTTGCTCTTAATTCTACCAATAACAACTCTACCATACACTTCACCAGTTATACTCAACAGACTTATTCCCCTATAATTTTTGCACTCTCTTTTGTCCCTTTTGCCTTTATACAAAGGAACTATGCACGCTGTCTTCAAGAAGGCACTGGATAGGCACCTAGTCAGTACCTGACCAACTGGGCTGTGGTTCGTATGTCAGTTTGCGTGCGGCCGGCAGTAACAGCCTGGTTGATCAGACCCTGATCCACCATAAGGCCTGGTCTCAGACTGAGCCGCGGGGGCATTGACCCCCGAAACTCTCTCCAAGTAAACTCCAGGTACTCTCTCTGCCAATCCCTGGGTACCTTACCCTCCTCCATACATTTATTAAATAACAGCACCAACCACTCCAAAACTATATCCCCACCTGCTTTTAACATTTCCATCTTTATCCCATCAATCCCAGCTGCCTTACCCCCTTTCATTCTACCCACTGCCTCATGAACTTCCTCCACACTCACAACTGGCTCTTCCTCACTCCTACAAGACGTTATTCCTCCTTGCCCTATACACAAAATCACAGCTTTCCTATCTTCATCAACATTTAACAATTCCTCAAAATATTCCTTCTATCTTCCCGATACCTCTAACTCTTCATTTAATAACTCTCCTCTCCTATTTTTAACTGTCAAATCCATTTGTTCCCTAGGCTTCCTCAACTTATTAATCTCACTCCAAAACTCTTTCTTATTTTCAACAAAATTTGTTGATAACATCTCACCCACTTTCTCATTTGCTCTCTTTTTACATTGCTTCACCACTCTCTTAACCTCTCTTTTTCTCTCCAAATACTCTTCCTCATTGCATCACTTCTACTTTGTAAAAGCCTCTCATATGCTAATTTTTTTCTCCCTTACTACTCTCTTTACATCAGCATTCCACCAATCGCTCTTCTTCCCTCCCGCACCCACTTTCCTGTAGCCACAAACTTCTGCTGAACACTCTAACACTACATTCTTAAACCTACCCAATACATCTTCGACCCTATTGCCTATACTCTCACTAGCCCATCTATCCTCCAATAGTTGTTTATATCTTACCCTAACTGCCTCCTCTTTTAGTTTATAAACCTTCACCTCTCTCTTACTTACTGCTTCTATTTTCCTAGTATCCCATCTACCTTTTACTCTCACTGTAGCTACAACTAAAAAGTGATCTGATATATCTGTGGCCCCTCTATAAACATGTACATCCTGAAGTCTACTCAACAGTCTTTTATCTACCAATACGTAATCCAACAAACTACAATTACGCCCTACATCATATCTTGTATGTACTTATTTATCCTCTTCTTCTTAAAATATGTATTACCTATAACTAAACCCCTTTCTATACAAAGTTCAATCAAAGGGCTCCCATTATCATTTACACCTGGCACCCCAAACTTACCTACCACAACCTCTCTATATGTTTCTCCTACTTTAGCATTTAGGGCCCCTACCACAATAACTCTCTCACTTGGTTCAAAAGTTCCTATACATTCGCTTAACATCTCCCAAAATCTCTCTCTCTCCTCTATACTTCCTCTGACACTTACAAGCATAATAAAGCAAATGTAATGCTGGCCAGGAAATAAGGGTAGACTGTAAGAATCTTTCAAATAATAAATGCCACACGAGTGATGGCACTCTTTCAAAGTATCTGAATTTTCTAATCAAGAATACTGTTGTGTTTACATCCCTTTTCATTGCCTGATTACACAGATGTGGAAGACACACGGGAAAAAGACTATAGTAATCACATTCACTGAATGAGTACGTATTATCTACAGCCACTGCAATGTATCTGTATATTCAAAACATGATTATTTTTTATCTACACTATTATTTTACACATCAGAACTCTAGAGAAACCAATCATTACCTGGCCTCTACCTCTAGTTGAAGCCTGTGTCCCTCCTCTCGTAGGTGGCCAAGAATTCTGAGTTCTAGTGGAAGCTGCATTAAGCTGGGAAGGGTAATACTGGGTGGTCTGACTTGGAGCTACCTGGGTAGAAGCTGTGTCTACATACTCTCTTGGCATCTCATTTTCCTCAGTCCCTCTGTAAAACAAAATTAAACTCATTGATAAGAATAGGCATAATGGCAAATTCAGTACAACTATCATGCTCAGCAGGAAATGCAATACAGGAATCATATACAGCAACACATGCAATACAGGAATCATACTCGGCAACAAATACAAAATGATTATCATATTTAATAACTAGAAAAGGGTAAAAATATTTACAAATATTACTACAAAATTAGAGAAAAAAGGAAATTAATATACTTACAAGTGCCTAGCAAGAATGTTTTCCAAGGCATTTGGAATAAGCAAGGTCTCAATCTCCCCTCCTAAAATGGTTATGTGCTCTTGAGTCAAGAGCAATATACCACGACGTGCATGTATAGTTCCAGATATCAAGATCTGCAAAAAAAAAAAAATAATAATTAATGCATGCTAGAAAGATGTAGCTATTTTCTTTGTCTACAAGATGCTTATGAGTCAGGTTATACACTGTCAAATATAGATTTTAACTAAGTGTAAACTAGGAACTGCATATATTAGAAGCCAGTGTCAAGACAAATGGTATAAATATGTTACAATTTATGAAGACGTAACTTAGTACTAATACTGAATAAACGCCCTTCATTTAAATGTAACTCCCCATCCAAAGTTAAATCTTCAGTGCAGCCTTGATTACATAATATTTTGTGCACAATTATTTTGATAAACCACTTGAATATGAAATGAGTTGCTCCATCCAAATATCCTTCAGGAAACATACTTTAATGCTTTGGAAAAGTGGCATATAGGTGATAATGAAGGCAGGAAACTATACAATAATTATTGTGCACCTTCATCAATAAATTTTTTCTTTCATTTAGTATCCTATAAATTCAATGCATATATTAAAGTATGAAACTACTAGTACCTTCATTGTCTGTACTCTTCCAAATAGCTATCTAAGTATGTATATAATTAATCATAAAAGCTTCATATATCTTAATTAAGCAGAAAAAACATAAAAGAAAAACAAACACGTGAACTCCTTAAGTTATTTCCCTGGCTAGAATTCCTCAGGATATGTTTTTCTTGTTGATGCGCTGTTGCTCAACTTTAATTTTCCTAAAATGGCACAATAATTATAATCAAACAATACAAAATTCTTATTAAGAGAAATAAATTTCAATAACAATTCCTAGATACATATATTGCATAATACCAAAATTAATGTGACTAGCTAAGATACCTTTGAGCCAGGCTTAAGGTTGGCATTTAGTCTGGGTATCAAGCGGTACTCCATAGCCTGCACTACACTTGTGCCGTCTGTTAGCTGTAGCACCAACATTCTAGATGGCTTTGGCTCCCAAACTGGCTAAGAAAATGAAAAGGCATATCAGACAACACAAAAACAAACTTAAATGTAATATTTTGGGAAAATAAAGGTGCTGAATAAAAAGTATTTGATCTTATGCTATCATTACGATTATCATATTTACATCTAAAGCATAACTGGAGAAAGAATGGCTGTTGCAATATAAATGCTTCTTAATTCACGCTAATAATTTATATATCAAATATGACTACTCAGCTCTAGTACTGTAACCCCTCCAATAGAATTTCCCTGATCTAAGAAAAAAGAGATTGTCTTCTTTTCCTCGGAATAAAGCTGGCTATTTATCCTTCCCCAGGCACTGTATGACCCTTAAGAGTTTAGTGCATACCATAACAACAACAACAATAATAATAATAATAATTATTATTATTATTATTATTTTTTTTTTTTTTTTTTTCCAACAAGTCGGCCGTCTCCCACCGAGGCAGGGTGACCCAAAAAGAAAGAAAATCCCCAAAAAGAAAATACTTTCATCATCATTCAACACTTTCACCACACTCATACATAATCACTGTCTTTGCAGAGGAGCTCAGATACGACAGCTGAGAAAAGTCCCTCCCAGCTGTCACTATCTCAGACCCCTCCTTTAAAGTGCAGGCATTGTACTTCCCATTTCCAGGACTCAAGTCCAACTAAATCAATTAACTGGTTTCCTGAATCCCTTCACAAAATGTTACCCTGCTCACACTCCAACAGATCGTCATGTCCCAAAACCATTCGTCTCCATTCACTCCTATCTAACATGCTCACACATGCTTGCTGGAAGTCCAAGCCCTCGCCCACAAAACCTCCTTTACCCCTTCCCTCCAACCTTTTCTAGGACGACCCTACCCCGCCTTCCTTCCCCTACAGATTTATACGCTCTCCAAGTCATTCTACTTTGATCCATTCTCTCTAAATGACCAAACCACCTCAACAACCCCTCTTCAGCCCTCTGACAAATACTTTTAGTAACTCCACACCTTCTCCTAATTTCCACATTCCGAATTTTCTGCATAATATTTACACCACACATTGCCCTTAGACAGGACATCTCCACTGCCTCCAGTCTCCTCCTCGCTGCAGCATTTGCAACCCATGCTTCACACCCATATAAGAGTGTTGGTACCACTATACTTTCGTACATTCCCTTCTTTGCCTCCATGGATAACGTTTTTTGTCTCCACAGATACCTCAACGCATCACTCACCTTTTTTCCTTCATCAATTCTATGGTTAACCTCATCCTTCATAAACCCATCCGCTGACACGTCAACTCCCAAATATCTGAAAACATTGACTTCTTCCATAATCCCTCTCTCCAATGTGATATCCAATTTTTCTTTATTTAAATCGTTTGATACCCTCATCACCTTACTCTTATCTATGTTCACTTTTAACTTTCTACCTTTACACACACCAACCACTCCAAAACTATATCCCCACCTGCTTTTAACATTTCTATCTTTATCCCATCAATCCCAGCTGCCGTACCCCCTTTCATATATATACTAAAAAGCCTCTCAAGTTCTCTCACCAATTATTTGCAACTTTTCTTTAGAATCTCCCATAAGCACAGTATCATCAGCAAAAAGTAACTGTGTCAACTCCCATTTTGCATTTAATTCTCCATAATTTAATCCCACCCCTCTCCCCAACACCCTAGCATTTACTTCTTTTACAACCCCATCTATAAATATATTAAACAACCATGGTGACATTACACATCCCTGTCTAAGACCTACTTTTACCGGGAAGTAATCTCCCTCTCTCCTACACACCCTAACCTGAGCCTCACTATCCTCATAAAAACTCTTTACAGCCTTCAGTAACTTACTACCTATTCCATACACTTTCAACATTTGCCACATTGCTTCCCTATCCACTCTATCATATGCCTTTTCTAAATCCATAAATGCAATAAAAACTTCTCTACCTTTATCTAAATACTGTTCACATATATGCTTCAGGTATATCTAGCTACTTCTACTTACACTTTAGGTCACACTACACTGGCATACACATGCATATATATACATACACACATCTAGGTTTTTCTTCTTTTTCTTAATAGCTCTTGTTCTTTTTATTTTCTTTATTGTCCATGGGGAAGTGGAAAAGAATCTTTCCTCCGTAAGCAATGCATGTCGTATGAGGCGACTAAGATGCCGGGAGCAATGGGCTAGTAACCCCTTCTCCTGTACAAATCTACTAAAAACGAGAAGAAGAAAAACTTTATAAAACTGGGTTGTCTGAATGTGCGTGGATGTAGTGCGGATGATAAGAAAGAGATGATTGCCAATGTTATGAATGAAAAGAAGTTGGATGTCCTGGCCCTAAGCGAAACAAAGCTGAAGGGGTAGGCGAGTTTCAGTGGGGAGAAATAAATGGGATTAAGTCAGGAGTATCTGAGAGAGTTAGAGCTAAGGAAGGGGTAGCAATAATGTTGAAGGATCAGTTATGGAAGGAAAGAGGGAATATGAATGTGTAAATTCAAGGATTATGTGGATTAAAATAAGGGTCGGATGCGAAAAGTGGGTCATAATAAGCGTGTATGCACCTGGAGAAGAGAGGAGTGTAGAGGAGAGAGAGAGATTTTGGGAGATGTTAAGCGAATGTATAGGAACTTTTGAACCAAATGAGAGAGTAATTGTGGTAGGGGGCCTAAATGCTAAAGTGGGAGAAACATGCAGAGAGGTGTAGTAGGTAAGTTTGGGGTGCCAGGTGTAAATGATAATGGGAGCCCTTTGATTGAACTTTGTATAGAAAGGGGTTTAGTTATAGGTAATACATATTTTAAGAAAAAGAGGATAAATAAGTATACAAGATATGATGTAGGGCGTAATGATAGTAGTTTGTTGTACTATGTATTGGTAGATAAAAGACTGTTGAGTAGACTTCAGGATGTACATGTTTATAGAGGGGCCACAGATATATCAGATCACTTTTTAGTTATAGCTACAGTGGGAGTAAAAGGTAGATGGGATACAAGGAAAATAGAATCAGTAAGTAAGAGAGAGGTGAAGGTTTATAAACGAAAAGAGGAGGCAGTTAGGGTAAGATATAAACAACTATTGGAGGATAGATGGGTTAGTGAGAGTGTAGGCAATGGGGTTGAAAATGTATGGGGTAGATTTAAAAATGTAGTGTTAGAGTGTTCAGCAGAAGTTTGTGGTTACAGGCGAGTGGGTGCGGGAGGGAAGAGGAGCGATTGGTGGAATGATGATGTAAAGAGAGTAGTAAGGGAGAAAAGTTAGCATATGAGAGGTTTTTACAAAGTAGAAGTGATGCAAGGAGGAAAGAGTATATGGAGAGAAAAAGAGGGTTAAAAGAGTGGTGAAGCAATGTAAAAGAGAGCAGATGAGAGAGTGGGTGAGATGTTATCAGCAAATTTTGTTGAAAATAAGAAAAAGTTTTGGAATGAGATTAATAAGTTGAGGAAGCCTAGAGAACAAATGGATTTGACAGTTAAAAATAGGAGAGGAGAGTTATTAAATGGAGAGTTAGAGGTATCGGGAAGATGGAGAGAATATTTTGAGGAGTTGTTAAATGTTGATGAAGACAGGGAAGCTGTGATTTCGTGTGTAGGGCAAGGAGGAATAACATCTTGTAGGAGTGTGGAAGAGCCAGTTGTGAGTGTAGGGGAAGTTCGTGAGGCAGTGGGTAGAATGAAAGGGGGTAAGGCAGCTGGGATTGATGGGATAAAGATAGAAATGTTAAAAGCAGGTGGGGATATAGTTTTGGAGTGGTTGGTGCTATTATTTAATAAATGTATGGAAGAGGGTAAGGTACCTAGGGATTGGCAGAGAGCGTGTATTGTTCCTTTGTAGAGTGCAAAAATTATAGGGGAATAAGTCTGTTGAGTGTACCTGGTAAAGTGTATGGTAGAGTTATTATTGAAAGAATTAAGAGTAAGACAGAAAGTAGGATAGCAGATGAACAAGGGGCTTTAGGAAAGGTAGGGGTGTGTAGACCAAGTGTTTACAGTGAAACATATAGGTGAACAGTATTTGGATAAGGGTAAAGATGTTTTTGTGGCATTTATGGATTTGGAAAAGGCGTATGATAGGGTAGATAGGGGGGCAATGTGGCAGATGTTGCAGGTGTATGGAATAGGAGGAAGGTTACTGAAAGCAGTAAAGAGTTTTTATGAGGATAGTGAGGCTCAGGTTAGAGTGTGTAGGAGGGAAGGGACTATTTCCCAGTAAAAGTGGGCCTTAGACAAGGATGTGTGATGTCACCGTGGTTGTTCAATATATTTATAGATGGGGTTGTAAGAGAAGTGAATGCGAGGTCTTGGCAAGAGGTGTTGGGCTAAAAGATAAAGAAGCAAATACAAAGTGGGAGTTGTCACAGTTGCTTTTTGCTGATGACACTGTGCTTTTGGGAGATTCTGAAGAGAAGTTGCAGAGGTTGGTGGATGAATTTGGTAGGGTGTGTAAAAGAAGAAAATTGAAAGTGAATATAGGAAAGAGTAAGGTGATGAGGATAACAAAAAGAATAGGTGACGAAAGATTGGATATCAGATTGGAGGGAGAGAGTATGGAGGAGGTGAATATATTCAGATATTTGGGAGTGGACATGTCGTGGATGGGTCTATGAAGGATGAGGTGAATCATAGAATTGATGAGGGGAAAAGGGTGAGTGGAGCACTTCGGTCTGTGGAGACAAAGAACCTTGTCCATGGAAGTAAAGAGGGAATGTATGACAGTATAGTTATACCAACGCTCTTATATGGGTGTGAAGCATGGGTGATGAATGTTGCAACGAGGAGAAGGCTGGAGGCAGTGGAAATGTCATGTCTGAGGTCAATGTGTGGTGTGAATATAATGCAGAGAATTCGGAGTTTGGAAATTAGGAGGAGGTGCGGGATTACCAAAACTATTATCCAGAGGGCTGAGGAGGGGTTGTTGAGGTGGTTCGGACATGTAGATTTTTTTTATTTTAATTCATGTTAAGCGCTAAACCTATTTGGGTTATTCAGCGCAATACTTTGTGGAGGTTTGATCCTCCGTCTGCTGGGCGCGAGACAGACACGCTCTCTATTTGTACTCACCTATCCTTCGGACATGTAGAGAGAATGGAACGAGACAGAGTGACTTCGAGAGTGTATAAATCTGTAGTGGAGGGAAGGCGGGGTAGGGGTCGGCCTAGGAAAGGTTGGAGGGAGGGGGTAAAGGAAGTTTTGTGTGCGAGGGGCTTGGACTTCCAGCAAGCATGTGTGAGCGTATTTGATAGGAGTGAATGGAGGCATATGGTTTTTAATACTTGACGTGCTGTTGGAGTGTGAGCAAAGTAACATTTATGAAGGGATTCAGGGAAACCGGCAGGCCGGACTTGAGTTCTGGAGATGGGAAGTACAGTGCCGGCACTCTGAAGGAGGAGTGTTAATGTTGCAGTTTTATAACTGTAGTGTAAAGCACCCCTCTGGCAAGACAGTGATAGAGTGAATGATGATAAAAGTTTTTCTTTTTCGGGCCACCCTGCCTTGGTGGGAATCGGCCGATGTGTTAATAAAAAAAAAAAAAAAATATATGCTTCACTGAAAACACTTGATCTACACATCCCCTACACACTCTAAAGCCTCCTTGCTCATCTGCAATCCTACTCTCTGTCTTACCTCTAATTCTTTCAATAATAACCCTGCCATACACTTTACCTGGTATACTCAGTAAACTTATTCCCCTATAATTTTTACACTCTCTTTTATCCCCCTTCCCTTTATATAAAGGAACTATACATGCTCTCTGCCAATCCTAGGTACCTTCCCTCTTTCATACATTTATTAAACAAAAATACCAACCACTCCAGCACTATATCCCCCTGCTTTTAACATTTCTGTCATGATTCCGTCAATTCCAACTGCTTTACCCCTTTCATTCTACGTAATGCCTCATGCACCTCCCCACACTCACATCCTGCTCTTCTTCACTCCTAAACGATGTTGTACCTCCCTGGCCAGTACATGAAATTACCGCCTCCCTTTTTCTATCGACATTTAAAAGTTCCTCAAAATATTCCCGCCATCTACCCAATACCTCCAGCTCCCATCTACTAACTCCCTACTCTGTTTTTAACTGACAAATCCATTCGTTCCCTAGGCTTTCTTACCTTGTTTATCTCACTCCAAAAATTTTTCTTGTTTTCAGCAAATTTCTTGACAGAGCCTCTCCCATTCTTTCATCCGCTCTTCTTTGCACTCTCTCACCACTCTCTTCATCTTTCTTTTACTCTCCATATACTCTGCTCTTCTATTAACACTTCTGTTTTGTAAAAACCTCTCATAAGCTACCTTTTTCTCTTTTATCACACCCTTTACTTCTTCATTCCACCACTCACTCCTCTTTCCTCCTGCACCCACCCTCCTATAGCCACAAACTTCTGCCCCACATTCTAATACTGCATTTTTAAAACTATCCCAACTCTCTTTAAGCCCCCCACTACTCCTACTTGCACTAGCCCACCTTTCTGCCAATAGTTGCTTATATCTCACCCTAACTTCCTCCTCCCTTAGTTTATACACTTTTACCTCTCTCTTACTTGCTGTTGCCATTTTCTTTTTGTCCCATCTACCTTTTACTCTAACTGTAGCTACAACCAAATAATGATCTGATATATCCGTTGCCCCTCTATAAACATGTACATCCTGAAGCCTACTCATCAACCTTTATCCACCAATACATAATCCAACAAACTACTTTCCTTACGTGCTATATCATACCTTGTATATTTATTTATCCTCTTTTTCATAAAATATGTATTACTTACTACCAAACCTCTTTCTACACATAGCTCAATTAATGGTTCCCCATTTACATTTACCCCTGGCACCCCAAATTTACCTACTACTCCATCCACAACATTTTTACCCACTTTAGCATTAAGATCCCCAACCACAATTACTCTCTCACTTGGTTCAAAACTCCCCACACACTCACTCAACATTTCTCAAAATCTCTCTCTCTCCTCTCTCTTCTCCAGGTGCATAAACACTTACTATAACCCACTTTTCACATCCAACCTTTATTTTACTCCACATAATCCTTGAATTTATACATTTATATTCCTTCTTTACCTGCCATAACTGATTATTCAACATTATTGCCACTCCTTCTTTAGCTCTAACTCTATTTGAAACCCCTGATCTAATCCCATTTATTTCTCCCCACTGAAACTCTCCTACCCCCTTCAGCTTTGTCTCACTTAAAGCCAGGACATCCAGCTTCTTTTCATTCATAACATCTACAATCATCTCTTTCTTATCATTCGCACAACATCCACGCACATTCAAACATCCCACTTTGACGGTTTTCTTCTTCTTCTTTTTAGTAAGCTATACAGGAAAAGGGGTTACTAGCCCATTGTTCCCGGCATTTTAGTTGACTTTTACAACACGCATGGCTTACAGAGGAAAGATTCTTATTCCACTTCCCCATGGATATGAAAGGGAAAAGCAATAAGAACAAGAACTATTAAGATAAAATCAAAGAAAACTCAGATGAGTGTGTGTACATAAAACGTGTACATGTTTGCGTAGTGTGACCTAAGTGTAAGTAGAAGTAGCAAGACGTACCTGAAATCTTGCATGTTTATGAGACAGAAAAAAGACACCAGCAATCCTACCATCATGTAAAATAGTTTCAGGTTTCTGTTTCACAGTCACCTGGCAGGATGGTAGTACCTCCCTGGGTGGTTGCTGTCTACCAACCTACTATTATTATAATTATTATTATTATCATTAATAATAATAATTATTATTATTATCATTAATAATAATTATTATAATTATTATTATAATTATTATAATTATTATTATAATTATCATTAATAATAATTATTATTACAGTGGACCCACGAGATTCGTAAAAACTTCACTCCTGAAGTCTGCTCAAGTGTCATTACCGAACGAATTTACTCCCTTAAGAAAAAATGTCACGTAGGTTAGTCTATTTCAGACCCCCAAAAATACTTCCACAAGCACTTACAATATTATACTTACATAATTGTACGATTTCCGGGGTTTACGAAACTCGGGGGTCCACTGTATCATTAATAATGATAATAATAACAATAATAATAATCTAGAAGTGTAATGGAAACACTGGATAGCTTTTTGATTACCATTGTTATTCCAAGGATAAAATTTTTAAAATGCAATGCAGAAAATAAAATATGAAAGAGAAGCACTTTCCAGTGGCTGGCCACTGGTCAAATAACTAAAAAATTAATATTACCAAATATTCAGTTCCAAATAAACAGGTTGGCCAAACTCCAGTACCAAAAAAAAACAGTGATAAGTTAAAGAACCGGAGAGACAATAAGCAAGTTATAAAGTAAAAATATATGAGCAGCAGACAAGATCTTTGACTAGGAGCCACAAGCTAAAAGTTCAAGTATTAAGAGGATAAATGAATTGGGGAGTTTTCACACGCTGAGTGAATAGAAAAGGTACAATGAATTTAAATAGGATGATATGTTATACTATATTAGGAATGAATCAGTTTCTACCTGATATGATTTTTCAGCTGATACATCTGAATTTGCTGTTTCTGCACCTTGAATCTTGAGCAACTGGGCATAAGCTGCTTGGCCGACATCTCGAATCTGGTTCACCTAAAAATTGTATTCAAATGAAATAGAACGAAGGGAGCATGTAAAATTCCATTTTGTTGCTAGAGAAGTAACTAACATTAATTCCTAATTAGTTTCTGACAGTGATTAATGGCAAATGGAGTAACCCCAATACAGGAAGAAATAAAATATTAAAAAAAAACTATCAAATTACAATATTCATTTGGAGTCTAAATGTGTACAATATTTGTAAGCTAATCTAGCTTCATAAAAAAACACATTTAAATCCAACTTTAATGCAGCCAGGAACTTCACAAATTTCAAACATATAACTCACAGTCTTACCCAAGCCTATAGCTACAAATGAGAACTTCACAAGAGTAATCCTTATTTTATATAAAATAAAAGTTGCAATGTTACTGGAATTTATGAGAAAAGTACATATACTCATACTGTATGTTTTATAACTTAAGGAACAACCAATTAAAATGCACCTGGTCTTTTGTTATATGTGAATCCTATGTAATATCTTCTAATAAATATTGATGTCAATGATCAGTTATTACAATATCTATTTCACATTTTCACCCATCAAAAGGGCAAAAACATTAACAGTGGTACTGGCTTTTTAAATATGCTTCTTTTTAAGAAGAATGCATATATATTCTGGAACTGTTTGTATGGGATACAGTACACAAATTTTAGTAACTTACATAGCTAACAGGCATGTAGCTCTAGGAAAAACTTTCTGGGTCTTCATTTTAAATGAACCTAGTACTGTACATCATTTGCTATTAGGGAAAGCGTAGGTTTGGTGTAGCATGGCTTATCTGTGACATAATACAGATGCAGACTCCTTTCTCCCTCTCCTCTCCTCAACAAAAGAAAAATTATTTTCAAAATTGGCCAGAATATGGGTACAGTGTACAAAAGAAAAAGATTTATTTTATGACACTACCTAAGTCAATCTGAAAAGTCATTGTCGAGATACTGTCGAGAGAAAAATACAGCACCAAACAAGAAATATCTATTCTGCAAATAATGTTTGGCTATCAAATATTTGTAGAACTTGTCCCAAGCAAAACAAAATGTCCTCAACAATGTCTTAGTCTTTAGTAGTACTGTACTTTGTTTCTCCTTTTTTCTTTATAGAATCACTTGGCCTATATCAAATATTACTAGGAAAGGAACTACCAGACAAATGTCTAAGCCACTGTGCTGCACTATCAGAAAAGTTCAGAAACACTCATACCTGCAAAGCAAAGTGACCAGTAATGGTAGTAACTCTTTTCTGCTGTAAACCAAAGGGCAAACAACAGGTTGCTAGCTCTGTCAGATCACAGTACAGCCACTGCTCATAGACCTTTTGTGGGACATTTTGGCTAATGTTGATCTGTAAGAAAAGGTTAGATAAAATATTTTTGTATTATTTAGTTAGAAAACACTTTCAATAGTTTATTTTGCTGTTTTATTACATAAAACACTTCTGTTAGTTCCCTCATAAAACGTAAACTTATTTAGGTACAGGTATGTACACAAAAATAGTTACATAAATTATCATACAAAGCAGCATGTGTAGATTACCTAAATTAAAGTATTGAAGGTGTAGTTACCTACTTGTAATTGCCAACTTATTTGAGATTGTGGTGGAGAGGGGTTAGGACTTTACAGCTTGAGCCCTTGATCAAGTCTCCAAACTTCCACCTGACTGACATGATAGAGCCTCATCTTATAAAAGGTGTATACAAGGGTGAAAAGTGAGTCAGAATAAATGTAATGATCTATTTCAATTAAAAGGTCAGTGAAGCTGCATTAAAGGTGGAATTTTCAATGCAGGCAGACAGTAATTACATGTCATTGCACTGAAAAAAGAAGCTGAAAATGAAGTGACCATGTTCAGTGAGAGTTGTGAGGGCTGTTACACACCCCTGGCAACTCTCACAGTAGTGGATCAATTAGACAAATGTGCAACACTTAGGTATCTTTACTGAGGAAACGTTTTGCCACACAGTGGCTTCATCAGTCGTCTAATACAAAGAAGAATGGTGAAGATCAGGAGTTTGAAGTATGTACACTGTAATCATTCCTTCAGCCTGGAATAGATGTAACCAGTCCATCAGTCAAGATGTGTCTTAATTTATCAACTTATAAATTCTCTGATCCATTTACGTACATCACACAGCAGTGCTGGGTGCCCCTGTACGTATTATTATTATTATAATAAAAAAGAAGCACTAAACCCACCAGGGTGCCCCTATAAGAGATGTCCATGTACGAGTCTAGCTGCTAAATAAACAGTTGGCCACAACCATCAGTGAAGAGACGACCAGAAGGCAAATTATATACACACACAACCCGCACATAGAAAAGAGGAGCTTATATAGTTTAATTATGTAAATTTAACCTAGGATAGCCCACTTATTTCCACCTGGTAAATAATAATAATACATAATAGGATAATCCATGGAATGGGAGGGTAGCTCTTAACTCCTTGGCTCAAGAGTCCTTCACTAGCATCAAGGATTGAAGTGTATATTCATGGTATAATAATTCACTTACTATTATAAACTCACATTCAGATTGGTATTTTCTGATTGAACCCACTGAATACAGGCCGTCAGCCAGTCATCAGGTACTTGTATATGCTTTGATTTTAGGAAGGTGTTGACAGCGGTCTTTACATCCATCATTATAATGAAAAATATGCAGCAGCAGTTTCACACGACCTCATACCATGCTAGTTTACATGTCTTCACAATATGTATATGAAGCAGATTCTTCTTCTTTCTTTCTTTGTTGGGTTTATAAGGGCCATTGACAGCTTGTTAGGTAAAAGGACACAGGTGCAATTAATGTGATATTTTATTGTGGCAACGTTTCGCTCTCCAGGAGCTTGACAAGTTACACTTGTGTCTTTTTACCTAACATATTGTCGGTAATTCTACCAACTTTATTACACTGACAGCTTAATAATAATAATAATAATAATAATAATAATAATAATAATAATAATAATAATAATAATAATAATAATAATAATAATAATAATAATAATAATAATAATAATAATAATAATAATAATAATAATAATAATAATAATAATAATAATAATATCTTTATTTACTACAAGTACATGCACAAGGTATACAGGCCTAGCTGACATCATTGACATACTATATAGAAAGCCCTTTGTTATGCAGAACATTTCGGGCAAATTAGGTCCTTGTCCCAGGATGCGACCCACACCAGTCGACTAACTCCTAGGTACCCATTTTACTGATGTAGTTGTACAAGAATGGTATACAATACCGCCAACATGAAATTAAGACACATGTGGAACATCTAGGTATCTTTATTGCTCTGAGGACTTCGGTGCTCTTTACACCAACTCCAAGGCCGAGGGACTGATTACCTCATCTTCTGTATATAGTTTTTCTGTCTTCAAATTATGTCCTAGAATTTGTATTGATAAAGCCACTGGATGGCGAAACGTCTACAATAAAGATACCCAGATGTTACACATGTGTCTTAATTTCATCATTTTACTGATGGGTTAACATAGACAACCGGTGTAAAGAAACACGCCCAATGTTTCTACCCTGGCTGGGAATCGAACACAGACCCTCGCCATGTGAACCGAGAACTTTAGCGATCAGGCCACGGGGCACCATAGCTTACGCCATATCGAACCCAAAGCTGAGCGACGAAAGAAAAGGAGCAAAAGTTCCTTTGTAAATAGAAATAGGAACTTGAAGTTTCCAATTACATTCGGTGGACCACCTTACCAAGCCCCAGCAGAACGAGACGCCTACATCCCATCTGAGTTCAGTAACTGGCTTCCCATCAAAACCGTTAGAGAATTATCCGCAGAGCGGAAAAATTGGAGCTGGCTAAAAGTAAGCCGATGACCAGGTGCCCGTAAAGTGTCCGGCGGGCAAAATAGATGAGAACAAGCGTCTCAGAGAGAACGGGGGAAATATATCACTGATACTCAGGCGAGAGAGAGACATCCACACCCGAAGAAGGCTGGCGTTTAGTTTGATATCTTTATTATGCACCCCATACCCATCCTGTGGGCGGTAGTCAAAAGATTACAGAGGTACATAATGGGTCCAGGGACTGGACCTCAAAGTTTGATAGCTGAGCAAGTTACAAAGGTAATGAACTCAGATGGTCACAATCATGACAAGTTACAAAGGTATTTGCAGATTACAGAGGTATATATAGGGTCCAGAGACTGGGCCCCAAAGTTTTGATAGCTGAACAAGGTACAATGGTAATTAATTCACTAGTTACAAGGTAATGAATCATGTAAGTAAATTTACTTACGTCTGTACATGGTTGCACTCATGAACAAATTATAAAGCAATGAGCAATCTATTAGTCTACACCCAGCCACAACTGTAATGAGTTATTGGTGCAAATTTTAATTGTTGGGTCACACACACACACATATACATATACACATACACACGCATACATGTATATACATACACACATACACATACACACATGTACATACACACACACACACACACACACACACACGTGTCAATGCTTTATTTACAGGGAGCAAAGTCAGGGTATTTTTCCAGAATGGTCTGTAATATACCACTGTGGATAAAATACTTTGACATATCTTGAACATTTCTGAATGAGTAGTCTCTGAATTCATTAATTTTATCGCACTCCAGTACATAATGACGCAGGGTGTGACAATAATCCAACTGGCAAAGTTTACATCTTGTTTGGTCTACATCTGGTGGTGGTGATTTAACCTGCCAAAGATACTTGTAACCCAGCCGGAGGCGGGCGGTAGTGACATCCAAGAGTCTGCTTATTTTGTTGGATGCACCATAGACATGTGGCTCCTCCTGCATGATAGAATGATGATAGATGGACTGACTGGTGTCAAACTCCCTGAGTCTTAAGTCAATAAAATTCAGTTGAAGTTCTTTTCGTATTATTGTTTTCAAACTGCTAACTGACAAGCCAAGATTGTAATCTATCCCCTCTTTGAAAGCATAAAACTTAGCCAATTTATCAGTTCTATCATGCATCTGAAGACCAATGTGAGATGCGCAGAAGTCGATTGTACTTCTTGATTCGCCGGTACTCTCCCGGTCCGGGTCTTGGCTCCCTGTCCTGTCGTGGGAATGTCTGAGACCCATCTGCTATGGGAGGAGGTACAAGTACCTCCTCATCTTGTGGGACCAACTGTCTCCAGGCCTTGCCCCATTCCCCACCCTCACGGGGCTTGTAGGGAGAAGCTAGGCCTCTGGTCTGCCTTCTTCCCCGCCCCAGGAGGGCTCGTGGGAATGGCAGTCTTGTGAGCCGCAGGTGGTAGCAAAGCTCTGGCTCTGGCACCTTCCCCGCCCTAGGAGGGCTCGTGGGAGTGTTGTCTGTTCAGTCGATTATAGGTGTTGTTGATTGATTTATATGGCTACTGACTACATACGCCGTATCTAACCCTTCCATCCAGTGCCCGGGAAAGAAACCTCGACCAAAGGGGAAGGAAGTTGACTGATGGCTATTATTTTTTTTTTCATTTCTTTGCTTAGTATACAACGTGTGATTTACATATTATAAAATATTGTTAAATACAAAGAAAGCCACTAACATGCCTGAGCATTTCGGGCATTTCGTATTTTTGTCCTCAATGAACCCTGAAGCCACCATCTAAGGAATAAGTAAGTTTATTCAGGTATACACAAATACAGTTACATAGATTATCATACATAGCAGCATATGTGTAGAAAACCTAGGATAACCCAAAAAAAGTTGTTGTTGTATGATGTACTGTACTCCTCTTTATAAAAATAAAGTTTATTTAAATCCCTGCATAGTCGAACGCCTATTCAAACCTCGTAAATCAACAACAACAGGCTTTTTTTCATAACTAGAAGCTCAAGTATGGCGCCCTGACCAACTGGCCCGCAGCGGTCATTGTAGATAAGAAACATCTCGAAAAAGACGAGTATTCTTTGACGAGGAATAACCCGACCAAGGATAGAAAACATGAAAAAATTGTACAATAATGTTCAAGGGAGCAGGGTTGTGCGAGATGTCTCACTTCAACATCGTCGCAAAAGTTCCAACACAAAACCTATGGGAGTTTGGTGCAAGCTGTCGTAGCCCTTAAGAACTACAGCAACAATACGACTTTTATTTCTTTATGCGTTGCACTGTATAACCCTTGTGGTTTAGCGCTTCTTTTGATTATAATAATAATAATAATAATAATTTATGCGTTGCAAAAAAATGTAGTTTGCATGTAATAAAACATTGGTAGGCACAAAAGGAAGCATTAATAATAGCAACAAAAACAATAACAAAATATAAGACAAAGACAAACTTTATTTCTATAAAGTACAAAATATAACACTAATCGAAATGTATAAACTGCTTTACAGAAATTGTCACCTGAATAGTTTATATATTTATTTCTATTAATATGCATTTCCCAATTTAAAAGAAAACTCACAATTAATACTTAATTATTTTCCCCCTTTTTTCGTACTGACTGTATTAAATATAATAATATTTTTGTTGTATAAGAGTGGAGTGTGTGGGCGCGTGCGCGAGTGTGGTCCAGGGAGCTGGGTGGTGGTTTGCGCCTCTCATGCCGTCCTCTCCTCTGCTATATTTAGGCGTCTTTACCTTGCCTCTCAGTAAGTGTTTCAATATCGCATGTGCGTGCATTGCTGGTGTGTTATTATTGCACGACCTCAGCCACTTTGTGTGTGATAACGAGTGTGAGGGGACGCAGCAGTGTGGAAAGCAGCAAGAGAGGGGAGGGGAACATTGAACAAGGGGACCTAAACTTACTCACCAGTTTTAACATCACTGTGTAGCCCAGTCTTGCGGGTTTATAATTACGACTGCCTTACACCTCTAACAAGGACCTCACAGAGAGGAGTTATCGCAGTTAGCAGTGTTCCATATTCTTATTTTAAAGTTTTTAATGTGATTAAAAATAGATGGAGTCTTGACATCTCAGGTGGATTATATATATATAGTTGTAGATACGCCAAGGCCATGTGTGAAGGTCAAGACCCGCCATGTAGTGCAAGGTGCAACACCCACCATGTAGTGCAAGGTGCAACACCCACCATGTAGTGCAAGGTGCAACACCCACCATGTAGTGCAAGGTGCAACACCCACCATGTAGTGCAAGGTGCAACACCCACCATGTAGTGCAAGGTGCAACACCCACCATGTAGTGCAAGGTGCAACACCCACCATGTAGTGCAAGGTGCAACACCCACCATGTAGTGCAAGGTGCAACACCCACCATGTAGTGCAAGGTGCAACACCCACCATGTAGTGCAAGGTGCAACACCCACCATGTAGTGCAAGGTGCAACACCCACCATGTAGTGCAAGGTGCAACACCCACCATGTAGTGCAAGGTGCAACACCCACCATGTAGTGCAAGGTGCAACACCCACCATGTAGTGCAAGGTGCAACACCCACCATGTAGTGCAAGGTGCAACACCCACCATGTAGTGCAAGGTGCAACACCCACCATGTAGTGCAAGGTGCAACACCCACCATGTAGTGCAAGGTGCAACACCCACCATGTAGTGCAAGGTGCAACACCCACCATGTAGTGCAAGGTGCAACACCCACCATGTAGTGCAAGGTGCAACACCCACCATGTAGTGCAAGGTGCAACACCCACCATGTAGTGCAAGGTGCAACACCCACCATGTAGTGCAAGGTGCAACACCCACCATGTAGTGCAAGGTGCAACACCCACCATGTAGTGCAAGGTGCAACACCCACCATGTAGTGCAAGGTGCAACACCCACCATGTAGTGCAAGGTGCAACACCCACCATGTAGTGCAAGGTGCAACACCCACCATGTAGTGCAGGTGCAACACCCACCATGTAGTGCAAGGTGCAACACCCACCATGTAGTGCAAGGTGCAACACCCACCATGTAGTGCAAGGTGCAACACCCACCATGTAGTGCAAGGTGCAACACCCACCATGTAGTGCAAGGTGCAACACCCACCATGTAGTGCAAGGTGCAACACCCACCATGTAGTGCAAGGTGCAACACCCACCATGTAGTGCAAGGTGCAACACCCACCATGTAGTGCAAGGTGCAACACCCACCATGTAGTGCAAGGTGCAACACCCACCATGTAGTGCAAGGTGCAACACCCACCATGTAGTGCAAGGTGCAACACCCACCATGTAGTGCAAGGTGCAACACCCACCATGTAGTGCAAGGTGCAACACCCACCATGTAGTGCAAGGTGCAACACCCACCATGTAGTGCAAGGTGCAACACCCACCATGTAGTGCAAGGTGCAACACCCACCATGTAGTGCAAGGTGCAACACCCACCATGTAGTGCAAGGTGCAACACCCACCATGTAGTGCAAGGTGCAACACCCACCATGTAGTGCAAGGTGCAACACCCACCATGTAGTGCAAGGTGCAACACCCACCATGTAGTGCAAGGTGCAACACCCACCATGTAGTGCAAGGTGCAACACCCACCATGTAGTGCAAGGTGCAACACCCACCATGTAGTGCAAGGTGCAACACCCACCATGTAGTGCAAGGTGCAACACCCACCATGTAGTGCAAGGTGCAACACCCACCATGTAGTGCAAGGTGCAACACCCACCATGTAGTGCAAGGTGCAACACCCACCATGTAGTGCAAGGTGCAACACCCACCATGTAGTGCAAGGTGCAACACCCACCATGTAGTGCAAGGTGCAACACCCACCATGTAGTGCAAGGTGCAACACCCACCATGTAGTGCAAGGTGCAACACCCACCATGTAGTGCAAGGTGCAACACCCACCATGTAGTGCAAGGTGCAACACCCACCATGTAGTGCAAGGTGCAACACCCACCATGTAGTGCAAGGTGCAACACCCACCATGTAGTGCAAGGTGCAACACCCACCATGTAGTGCAAGGTGCAACACCCACCATGTAGTGCAAGGTGCAACACCCACCATGTAGTGCAAGGTGCAACACCCACCATGTAGTGCAAGGTGCAACACCCACCATGTAGTGCAAGGTGCAACACCCACCATGTAGTGCAAGGTGCAACACACCATACAGGTGCAACACCATGTAGTGCAAGGTGCAACACCCACCATGTAGTGCAAGGTGCAACACCCACCATGTAGTGCAAGGTGCAACACCCACCATGTAGTGCAAGGTGCAACACCCACCATGTAGTGCAAGGTGCAACACCCACCATGTAGTGCAAGGTGCAACACCCACCATGTAGTGCAAGGTGCAACACCCACCATGTAGTGCAAGGTGCAACACCCACCATGTAGTGCAAGGTGCAACACCCACCATGTAGTGCAAGGTGCAACACCCACCATGTAGTGCAAGGTGCAACACCCACCATGTAGTGCAAGGTGCAACACCCACCATGTAGTGCAAGGTGCAACACCCACCATGTAGTGCAAGGTGCAACACCCACCATGTAGTGCAAGGTGCAACACCCACAACACTAATACAAATAAGGATGTACTCCCAAAAATAATCTCATGCAGTTAAATCCGAAGTTACATTCTACATAACTTACTACATGAAGCTATTGTTAAAGTTGTAAATTATGTCTGAGGCATAATAAAAATTTACTTAACATTGAGAATTTGGTGACAAATAAGAATAGGTCATTTGACTGTGGTATATTGGACCATCCTATGACTTAATGATAGTAAGTTTATTCAGGTATACACAAATACAGTTACATAGATTATCATACATAGCAGAATGTGTAAAGAACCTAGGATAACCCAAAAAAGTCAGAGTGACTTAAAACCTTATGTAACATAGCAGAGAGAATCTGGTGACAAATAAGAACATGTCATTCGACTGTGGTATATTGGACCATCCTATGACTTAATCATAGACTATATAATGGGAGCAAACTGTTTAAAACCTTATGTTTACACCTGTTTAGTTATTTTGATATGACATTGGCCAGTTTTTACTATATAAGTGCCCTTAAGGGTTTAGTGCTTTATTATGATTATAATAATAGTATTTAAGTAATTTGTGTACTGTGCTAGGTTAAGATAAACTAAACTTAATTTGGGAAATCTTCATATAATTTCCCTTCAAGGGGGTAAGATAAAATTTTGTTTCGATTCTTATAACCCAATAATGTCAGTGCATCATCGGATCTTTTATAACCCAGTAATGTCAGTGCATCATTGGGATCTTTTAATCTTATTCCCAAGGAGTGACAGGGATTATTTATATATTAATTTTTTTATATAGATTAATTTAATAGAGTAGAAATCCATCTGGCATCAAAACAAAAGAGTTAGAAGATTGAAGTGGCAATTCCAGTAACAATTGACTAAACATAATTGCAAAAATTTCATATACATACTGTGTGAAATTTTTACTGTTCAATGAAGCCTTTTTTTTGTGCCCATTTATATATTCTGTTGAGTTTAGATAGTGACCATAATGTTTCAGATACTCATATGTTTTTAATCAGTTAAGATTATTTTGTCAGTATCTCTTATCTGATATCTCTTATCACTATTAGCTGTGTACCAGTGTATTAACCAAACTCTGATACACTACAGTAGCTATTTTTCATTTATAACACTAGAACAATGTCTTATCACTTCTGACAAGCATTTTGGATCAGACCAACTTCTTTGATTTAAGAGAGGCAGTATTTTACAGTACCTCAGTCTTGCCTTAATAATCCTCATACATGGTAAATCAAATTCAAATGGTGGTAGTACAGTAATGTGCTCTCTTATCATGAACAGTTGAATGTTATTCATTGTGCTTAATGTGTTGAAAAAAGTTATCATGAAAATGTTTTAATTAAAAAGAAAATATTTTAATAACTTAAAAAATTTACCTTCTATCAAAGAATTTAGCTTATGAAGCACTGTAACATACAGATCAACGTGAACTAACTAGTATTGTGTACAGTACATTGTATTTGACAACACAATGGCCGAGGCACCAAAACAGAAAAAACAGACAACCGTCAGGGATGTTCTGGCAGCAGTTCAACAGATACAGCCAGTCTACAATCCATTATCTACTTATGAAAATAAAATGTCTTCTGCCTTTGGTGTTTGCATGGACGAATGCTACCCGGGCATCTACATTGGTGACCTGTAAGTAATGTTTTATTTTTGTACTGTATATTTTCAGTACTGTATTTACAATGCAGTACTCTTTAACTATGAATATCAAAATGGTATACAATACCGATAGATTGGTAGGTAAGACACATAGGCAACAGTTAGGCAACTATTCCAAAACGTTTCGCCTACACAGTAGGCTTCTTTAGTTGAGTACAGAAAGTAGGCAGGAGCAGTAGAGATGTGAAGACAATGTAATCAGTGCGTCACCCTTGATTTGAGGTTGTCATTCCCTCAGCCTGGAGAAGAGTTCTGTTCCATAGTCTGAAACTATTGTTTGACCATTTAGCTTATACGTATATAATTATGTATACGTATTTCAGGTAAACTTAAACCTGGAGTAAAACTGATTTAAAAACTTGCACAGTATAATATATAAATTTAAGGCATTTAAACTTTTTTCCTGATCAGTAAGTGCTACATATAAATGCTAGTCACTGTATTATTGCTGTACTATAGCAATGTATCAAGTAATTTTTAATAACTTGTGTATGGCTTTTCAGTGCAGCAGCAAAGAACAAAGATTATCTGAAGAAAATTGGCATAACACACGTCTTGAATGCCGCACAGGGTAATAAATTTGCCACTGTGGACACTGATGCTGAATTTTATAAAGATGTTGGCATCAAGTACATGGGTATCAAGCTGCTAGATGTACCATCAGCAAATATAGCCCAGTTTTTTGATAATAGCTCCCAATTCATAGATGATGCTCTGTCAAGTGGGGGTGAGTAAGAGTTGTAATCCTCTATGCTATAAAGAAGTATTTAGTGTTAAGAATAAAAGTAATGTCATAAAAAAAAAATTACGCTAATTTTTGACCCTTCAGAAGGGATGGTGCCTTGATGCTGGTGAAGGGTTTTAGATCCAAGGAATTAGAGTTGCCCTCCTTTTCCTTGTATCAATCCTGGTTACTTTCCATTCCCCAGGTGCCTTAAAACACATATACATATTTACCAGTTACCCATGATTATAATACAGGTTGAGTATCTCTTATTCAAAATTCCATAATTCAGAAAGCTCTGAAATCCGAAACTTTTCAAGCGCCAACACAACGCCATTGGTGGAAAATCCCAGTTGGCTCTGGAGGAGGTTCCCTGACATTGCGCAGATCTTTGCATACCCAGACAGTTGTGACAAAATGACCTTACATACCCTGACGCTCTGTTGGTGCCACTTTGTTATCACCATTTATCACCGCTAGATCTACGTACATTACTCACTATGATTTACCCTGTGTTTGGTGCTTATTCTCTGCTCTGTGGTGCAAAGATATTGGTGAAAATGTCAAGAAACATCTGCTGATACGCCTGTAACAATGATAGGAAAAAATAGTGTACAGGCCTTTTAATCAAAACACAGCATCATAGGTGTTATTTTTTAACATCTGATGCAGGTACGTATTCTGCCAATGCTGCTGTGTTACTTTTGTTATTAAAAATATTGTTTTTGTTGTTAAATATATAGTACAGTATTGTATAAAACTACCTTCAAGGCTATTTGCGTAAGCTGTATATAAAATATAAATGGATTTTATATTTAGCTTGGGGTTGAGACCCCAAGTCTATCTCATTACAGTAAGATTCCCATATCCACAGATTCGGCATCTGCAGTTTTAGTTATCCACGGTTTACTGTGGGCCAAAAATAATCCTTAATTTTGCTTAATAATGGCCCCAAAACACAAGAGTAATGAAGCTGTGAAATGCTTCCCATCAGTGAAAAAGTGCTAATTTTAGATTTACAGTGGACCCTCGGTTTTTGTACAGCTCCCAACTCGAACAATTATGTATGTACAGTGGTACCTCGAGTTACGATATTTTTTCGTTCGAGAATGCTGTTCAAGTGCCATTACCAAACGAATTTATCCCCATAAGGAATAATGTAAAATAGACTAGTCCTTTTACACCCCCAAAAATATACCTACAAAAGCATTTAAAAAAATAAACTTACATAAAAGGGTGATTTTGGGGACCATCGTAACTCGAGGTACCACTGTAAGTGTATTTTTGTAAGTGCTTTTGGAAATGTATTTTTGGGCGTCTGAAACGACTAATCTAATTTACATTCGTCCTTATGGGAATAAATTAGTTTGGTAACGGCACTCGAACAGCATTCTGGAAAGAATTATTGACGAAAACCAAGGGTCCACTGTATTTTGCTTAATTTATCATTTAAACTTTATCATAGGTATGTATGTAAATGAAAAATGACTTCTATATAGGGTTCACTACTATCCACGGTTTCAGGTACCCCCAATACGTCTTGGAATGTATTTCCCCGCAGATACTGGGGGACTACTGTATATTCCAAAATCCGAAAAATTCTAAAATCCAAGACACTTCTGGTCCCAAGCATTTCGGATAAGGGATACTTAGCCTGTAATATTAAAAATGCAGCATTTTCATATGGATAGATTTTGTGCTGCTTTATAACAGAAGTTGATCAGTAAATGTTAGTTGGTACTGCACAGTATAAAACAAGTTGCACATATATTTGTATAGTAAACAAGTGTAATCATTTTGTAAATCTCAAATTTGTGTACATAATAAAACAAGCATATGTCATTTTTCTTCTTTTATAGGAAAAGTGTTGGTCCACTGTTTTATGGGCATTTCACGCTCAGCAACAATTGCTGCTTCATATCTAATGTTGAAAAAACACATGTCAGCTGTGGAGGCAATACAAACTCTTCGTAAAAAAAGGGCCATATACCCTAATGATGGGTTCCTCAGTCAGTTGGCTGACCTTGATAACAGGCTGAGGAAGGAACGAGGAGAGCTTTAGAAAAGATTTGATGTGCTTTGAAATGTGGATTTTATATTACAGTACAGTATATATTTTCTTTTCACACATAGCATGATTATTTTTTGTTAAAAATCTTTTCCTTGACATGTTTTGTATTCATATAAATACGGTAGAGTGCATTGCACTTGGATTGCAGAAAACAGGGGTTTAAATATTTTACAGGAACATTTTATTTCTAGTTCAGTGAGTTATTGTGGAAGATTTTTAAAACTTTCTCTTATTATTGTATTACATATCTGGTTCTCTTATTGTGATATCGAAGAAATTGATGTTAAAATGTGTTGATGTTTCAGATACAGTATTTGTTGTATAATGGATAAGCAGGTCATTACAGAAAAACATGAGCTTCGTAAGTGCTTAATTATTGGATATGTAGTGCAGTGGCAAAATACAAGAAAGAGATGAATACATTCAGTATATATGCAAGACTTGATCTGATCTGACTTTAAATGGCCAAACTAATGTGACTCAAGATAATGTAATGAAAATGATAGAGAGCCACATCAGATGACAACCTTAAAACTTTCCACTGATCTTAATGACAACAGACTTTAGTTCATAAAAGGCCAGTGCTTATGTTCAAATTACTCTTTGCAGTACTCTGCATGATGCTATATATTAATATACAGTACATCTTACAAATAAAGTGACAGATAATTGAACACATTTATTTCAGTCAGTAAAGTTGTTATATACAGTGGACCCCCGAGTAACGAACACCCCGGAAATCGTACAATTATGTAAGTATAATATTGTAAGTGCTTGTGGAAGTGTATTTTTGGGGGTCTGAAATAGACTAACCTATGTGACATTATTCCTTAAGGGAGTAAATTCGTTCGGTAATGGCACTTGAGCAGGCTTCTGGAATGAAGTTTTTACGTTACTCGGGGGTCCACTGTATTATGTTTGACATATGGTAAGTAAATAACCCACCTGACTCTTAACCAAAATATATACCATACTTGCTATACTGTACAGCACTTATAAAATATGTTCTATAAATACCTGTAGTAAATATTTCAGACAAATTTACCAAATTATTTCCTCATGTTAAAAATTGAAATCATCTTATTGACAGGAATAAAGAATGTTTGATTGTCTGTCATTTCTTTTTAATTATTCTGATTAATATAGCCTTGAAAGCTATATCAATAGAAAGAGGAGTAGGATAGAGGCAGTAGAATTGTCGTATTTGAGAGCAGTGTGTGTTGTGAATATTACGTAGAAAATTTGAAGCATAGAAATTAGATGATAGGTGGGGCTTCCAAAGGAATAATTCGAAGGGCCGAGATGGGTTGTTGCAAGGGTTTAGATTTTAGAGAGGATGGAGCTGAATAGGATGACCAAGAGGGTATATAAATCTAGGGTGGAATGAAGGAGTGGGTAGGGACATGTATATACTGTGTGCATGAAGTGTGCAGACATCACATTTCAAATGACCCTCCAAATGATGGTGGATGGGCTGTGGTTCAGAGTTATTTGAATTGTAATGTCCACACACTTCTTGGTGGGAAATGGCTGATTTTAGTAAAAATATAGATATACTGTAGCTGTACTCTACATATATAGAGGGCCTCATCAAAGGCTAATTTAGGAATCATAAATATAGGAGGAATTTAAAATTTTACAATGGATAGGATATTTTCAGTTTGCAATACAAGGAGTTATAAGAAAAAAATCAAGGTAAAAAGTCATCAACCGAGTCCCACAAGGATCTACTTTTACCTCGATAATATTTCTGATTTATGTGAATGGCCTATCACGAAGACTTACAAAAACTATATAAACATGTTTGCTGTTGATGCAAAAATCCTGTGCAACTCAAATAATAAAAATGACTGTAAATCCCTACAAGAAGACAGGGATAAATTAAACAAATGGAGTACCAACATAAGATTTGTCAAAACTGCCTAAGAACATGCTATAAAATATGAATTGATAGTGTATATGATAACCACTTATAAGATCATAGCAGGATACAAGACTGTATCTCATTAGTAGAGACTCAATTCCCCGTCCAGTTATTGCAATCCAGTGTCCGATCAGTGTTAAAGATAAAAGAAAATAGTTAACAAAGACTTAATGGCCTTAGCAACTGGAAGAACATGGTGAAATGATTGCAAAATAAGATAAAATAGTACTAAAAGGGTGCTAGAAAGTATTTCTTAACAAATATAGTAGTAGATTGCTAGAAGGGGATTCAAGAAATGGAAATAAATGCTACAACCACTGGGAGCTTTAACAATTTATAGTACAGACTGAATGACCCATATGGGTTTAGCACTTTTTGTGACTATAATATATAACAAATTAAACAGCTAAAGATGGGACACCCCCAAGCATTGCTACTAGAACAACACATGGGTAATCAAATACATAGTGACACAAACATAACATGAACATCACACACTAGGCCACAAACAAAGGAATGGGCTTAAAATATTTAGATAAAGACTCCTTGTATTGACACTTGCATGCAAGCAGTCCTTGGATATACAGTTCCTTTGTGGAACCCATACCTAGTGAAATAAAGCACAATCTGAGAAAATCCAAAGGTATGCATCCAGACTGTTGCCTGAACTGAGAGGACTGAGTAGGTGGGAAGGGAAGACCCTGAGAGATAAGTCAGTTGTTTTTGAAAGAATGGCTGGGAAGGGTATGTGGTCACGACATACAAAATATTTAGGGCATAGACAAAGTTACACAAGCCAGACTTTACAAGGGAAGGATCTAAACCAAGAGGTCAGATATGGAGATAGCAAACCCATGCAAGCCCCAGAAACAAAGAACCACCTCTTCAATATAAGAGAAGTAATAGTGTGCAGTGGAATGAGCCAGACACTGGTATAATAGAAACTGACTATACATATAAGAAAGCCCACAGCTATTACAGAACTTCAGTACACTTCAGTTTAAAAAAAAATTAATGAGGTGGACCCAAGTGCTATACCCTCACCCCATCAAACTCAAATAGATAATTCCACAAACTCGTACATATGAAAGTTGTCCATTCACAAATAGAGTAAGTGGTAGGACAGTGGAATTATTTACAAGTAAGGATAGTAAGTACAACCCCTGGAAATTAAAAAAAAAAAAATTATGATAGACTAGACACCACAAGCTTTACTCCTGTAGCTACGAAGAGGAAATTACAAAACAAAATACAGTGGTACCCCGGTTTACGATATTTTTTCATTCCAGAATGCTGTTCAAGTGCCATTACCAAACGAATTTATCTCCTTAAGAAATGTTGTAAAATAGACCAGTCCTTTTAGACCCCCAAAATTACACTTACAAAAGCATTTAAAAAAATAAACTTACATAAAAGGGTGAGTTTGGGGACCATCGTAAACCGGGGTACCACTGTACTGGTTAAGAACTGGGGCTCTGGAGTTATACAAAATGGTGAGTGCATATTTTCTTGCCTTAAAAATAACAAAATATAAAAAATGCTTTGTGATTTATTAATGCTGTGATTAATTTTATATTTTCCATTATCAATGAGAAAGGCTGTAGTTGTATAAATACTGACAGGTTTTTCTTGAACTCCATTAACCCAAACCCCCTTTGGAACAAGCCTGTGATATAACCTGGGTTTCAATAGCTATGTGTGTACACATATAAATATATATAATACTAATAGTTATTACATGAGGAATTAAGTCGATATCTTGAACACTATCTTCAACACTGCCTTGCAATTTAAGTAAATTAATTAATTAGTGTCTGGGGATAGCTCCTGCATCTTCAGCAATGTATTTTAATTTGTGCTTTACAGTTTTATTAGTAGCTT
The DNA here is from genome assembly GCA_009830355.1 of Cherax destructor. NCBI lineage: Eukaryota > Metazoa > Arthropoda > Malacostraca > Decapoda > Parastacidae > Cherax > Cherax destructor. Next base: position 50,502 of record WNWK01001274.1, on the reverse strand, counting down.
TATTTTCAGTATGAAATTTTACTTAGCCTTATTGATACTGTGTTGAGTGTTCATTCATAAAAATATATGACTATATAACTTTAATTGCTCCTTAGATATGTTTGTGCATATGATTGGAGATCATGTTCTTCATACATCAACCTCCTAGTCCCCTTCCAAATCTTCCATGTCTATAAAGCTGTCAACTTTTATTGAATATTGTATTAAAATAATTACATACAGTACAGCATGGCCTCAACTTACAGAACTCTAACTTATAATAATACTCATTTACAGTTTTGGCACTTTGGAACCATTTAATTATTTATGAACAACGAATTACCCTTCCAAATGACCGGACTACGTACTTACAGCCATGAAAATATCACTTTATTGAGTAAGAGAATATCAGTATTCAGTACAGTTGAAATATAAATATTTTTTGGGGGTTTGTTTTTTACCACATGCGTTGATAGTTTGTATATGTTCATTTTATGCATGTGTACAGAAGTCATGTTTGGTAGAGATTGGTCAAGAGCTGTAGATTCATAAGTTATGTTTTTTGAAAGGCTGAATTATAAATATCTACATACGGTATTAATTATTTTCTTGGTTTTATCAATTGCATTGATAGTTTGTTTAGGTTCATCGTATACATGTGTTGGGCACTTATGTTGGTGTGGTAGAGTTTCATCAAGAACTGAAGATTTAAAAATTATGATTGTTGTGGTGGTAGGCTGTCTTGTTTGATACATGCCCAGTTGCAAAGGTGCAAAGGTTCAGATCACCTTCCACCCTCCCTTTCCACCACACAATTTGGGCATGCAAAAAATCCTCACCATTACCTTCATGCAGGCACCTGTTAACCTTAGCATAACATTGAGCTTAGCACATAAGATAGCATTATTGTTGTGTCAGACACAGTGGGAGAGAGGTACAGATTAACACTTGCTGCTGCCTTTACAACCCTCCCTCCTCACTACAGGATAGAAGGAATGGGAGAGAGACAGTAAGTAAAGTTTATTTTCCATGGCATCACATAGTGTTACATTATATATTGTTCAGTCATACAGTACATTGAAAAGCCCATATGGAAGGGAGTAGGAAATAAAGAGGGAGGAAAGGGAAGAGGGACTCATCAGAGTACAGTTGCTTCATTCAGCATCATTTCATTATAACGTTGATGAGAAAAAAAAATTATTCCCGGCAGGGGCCTCTGTCTGTGTGGAGTTTGCATCTCCCCATGTCTGCATGGGTTTTCTCTGGGTATTCCGGTTTCCTCCCACATCCCAAAGACATGCATATTAGGTTAATTGGCATGTCTAAATTGTCCCAGTATGAGTGAGTGTAGGTGTTAGTTAGTTAGTTACCATTTTGTCCTAGGCACATGTTGATTAGACACTAGGCCTGTTGTATGTATGTGTGTGTAACGAAACACTTCAAAATGTTTCGGCCCCGCCGGGAATTAAACCCGGGCCCTCCGTGCGTGAAGCAAGAGCGCTAGCCACCATGCCATCGGGGCGTGTGTGTGCCCTGTGATGGAATGGCATCTTGTCCATGGTTAATTCCTGCTTTTCACCCTGAGCTGCTGGATAGGCTCTGGCCACCCGTGACCCTAAACTGGAATAAACGGGTTGGAAAATAAATGAATGAGTGAATACAAATCATTGTAAAATAAAAATTCATAAAGAATACGATAATCATACAACTGCATGACAATAAATGATGCGGTATGAAAGCGCTCAGCGAGCCCGCCATATTTGTTATTGTTTGTTTTTGAACTGCGTGGTGGTTGGAGGTGCTCCTTAAAATTTTTACTTTGCAAACATTTATTCCTTGATTTAACTTTGTTGCAATGAATGCTAAAGATGCACTGTGCACCCCTGATGTTTATATCAATTAGCCTATGGTAAGACTGGTCTTGTTCTATGTCGTTTCACTTAAAGTCGTAGTTTCCAAGAACCTATCAATTTCTTTTAGTTTCACTGGAAAAAATAAATGAAACTAGATAAGGAATATTATGGTTGGGAAATGCATCTCTGATCAAAACATGAGTGTTAATGGGAAAAATAGGTTCCAAGTTCCAAAAATTCAAATGACGAACAATTTTTAGGAACGTATTAACATCGTAAGTTGGGGCCCTACTGTACGTATATGAATTTTTCACTGGTTTTAATACACTTTACCTCTTTGAAGTAATCTCCCAGAATGTAAGAGAATCTATTCCAACATGTTTGTTTAGAACCTGTATTAGACTTTAACTTATCATATGCATACAAAGCATTGTTTCTCATCATGCATCTCATCCTTCAACAAATTGCTCAAAAATTAGGTACACTGCAGTGTGTAAGGTGCTGAGTATGAGGAATATCTCCTTGACAAAAAAAAGGTGCATTAACATTGTATGTTATATGTTGTAGTCTTAATTGTTGCTGATGGTAGCCTTTCATTTGAAAAATATTTTTGATTAAAAGTCTAATACTACTCTGTTTCATAAGTAAAGCTGGAATGAATTTGGTGAATACAGCTTGAATGCATTCAGTGTGCAGAAAGTAATGTCTTTTTACTGACAATAACATCATTAATGTTTAGGACTAGGAAATATATTGTACTCCCTCATTAGCCAAGTATGGTACTGTGCTGTTATCTACAAACTTGGCTCCCCAGTTCAAAACTCAGTATTATTCTCTGATCCATGAGTTGGGCATCTGAAATCGAGACTTGTGTATGGAAGGAATGGAAAATTATTGTACAAATATAGTATTATTATAAATTTATTTTGATGACATAAAAATGTTTAGGAAAAGTGCTCTTTTATCAGAATCACAAACAAGTACCCTGGCAGCAAACTTTCTGCATTTCCATCTTGTATTTTTGCCACTTGATAAAAATGACTAGGCACTGTGTCATGACTATCTGAAAATTTAAAACACAAGACAGCATGGTGGTCTATGACAAGTTCCCAATCCAACCATTGGCTGCTCTTTGCTTGGCCATCACAATATAATATCAGTAATTACCAAAAATAAGGGAACCAGTAATTGATAGTTGCAGGTTATTGTTATATCAGCCATTTTATTTTACTGTACATGCCTTACTATTACTAAAATAAAATCTAACCGTTTTCTCTCTCTTTTTTAGAAACTAGTTCTCTAGAGATTGGTCCCATCATTTTAAGCACTTAGGATTTTTCTGTCCCTGTTATATAGTACATATTGTGTTGTTACTATACAGTATCTGTAAACTTCCAGAGCCTCAAATTGCTAATGTTAGTATAACTTTCAAATGAATATTACACATCTGTTACATCATCCATTTTTATTGTGACTGATCCAGCATAGCCCAAAATTTTATAATACTGTTTGGATACCAGAGTCTTGACTGCATATTTCCGTCTTGCCTTTGAGCTGTAGGTTCTGTCTCTGTGAACTCATCATCTGTGACCTCACAGTATACAGCACTTGAATATACTGAGGGAGTACAGTATATATTTTTTGCTTTTAAATACAGAACTTTTTATTGACACAGTCATCCTCAGGAGAGGAAAATATGTTAAGTGCAGTAAAAATAAAATGTGAGAGAGCATAATTTTTGTAAGCATGTATTCCCCATATTTGGAAAGATTATAAAGTTACAAATAATGTACCTGTAAGTTTACATTTTAAGACCTAACTAGGTAGACACATTCTGGCCATTATTTTATTTTCTCAAGTACTGTACTGTTTGTAATGTGTGATATTTTAGCAAATAGGAAATGAGATTTTGGTTCAGGTACAGCACTGATTTTCCAGCAGCAGATGCTCTGGCACCTCTTTTAGTCTCAACAAAATTATGAGACTAGTTTTTTGCCCTATAGACCAAAAGCTAATGAATTTTTACTTGATGCATGAAAATTTACATAGGAAAAGATCAAAGCACATCAAACAACTTTACTTGGATGAAATGTTTAAAAAAGATAGCCAAAAAGAATGTGTAGAATGTGCAGTAGACCTTCATTTGAAAATCCTGTGGCTTATACTTCAAGTACCTCAGATGTCCTCCCTGAAACATCACAGATCCATCATGAAACAGACAGTAGTCCTGACAACCCTCAACTTCCAGATCTGTAAGGTTAGCTTTGCAGTTCCAGTAAAATTTTATAATTTACCACTGGGAGTGGTAGCACTGCAACATTCTTTGTAAGTACAGTAATTAATAAACTTGTTTCATTTATACTAATGTTTAATTAAAGTTTCTATCAGTTCATGGTGGGTCAGAGATGTATTGTTGAATTATTATGTGATCTCTCTTGATCTGGCACAATCAGTATTACAGCAAGGCCTAGGAACCAAGGGTACTGTACTGTATAATCATGGTTGTACCTGTTTCTTAAATGTAAATAATTTATATTATGGGAATTTCTAGAATAGTTTAATGCCACTGGATTCATTATTGACTTTGTCATTTGCTTAACACAGGCATCATCTGTTTTATTTTAACTACTCCAATGTAAAATGTATTTTCTTTGACCTTAAGTCAACATTTTCTATATGCAAGATAATTTATCATTCACTATTGGCTGTCATTATCCAAGTAAATTATTTTCATACTGTATTGCCTTTTCTACATTTTTTAATAAATTGTATTAAATTTTGAGACAGTTTTATATTAAGAAAAATATTTTATTCCACTTCTGCTAAATAAATAAACATTTCTTGTAAAGTCTACTGTCTGACCCTCTTTGTTACAACAGGTTCACAGTCTGGATGATTTCATTTGAGACTAGTAATGATATCTTGTAATATTTACATAGAGTTGATGTGTGCTTCAGAGCTACATTAGTCATGGCTATCCTGACCCACACCAATAACCTGTGTCTTTCCTGGGTAGTGTCAAGCTCCCCAGTTCAATATAGTGCGCATCATGAAGCATTAGCTGTAGAAAAAAATACTCTAATATAATATTAGATATGTAGTTTATTATTTGTTGGTTTTATATAAACAACGACCTTCAGTAATGTGATATTCAGTGCATGACAGCCATTCTTTTGAATATAGTTACAGTATTAAATCCTTTTAAAATTATAAGGTACTATACTGATAATTACATCAGGTTACTAATACATTCTAGTTTGCAAAAATCCAGTAAGTAACACAGTACATAATCTGACTAGTGTTTACAAGACAGGTGACAATGCATGTGGGCATTTTCTAAATACAGGCTGTATTTTTATTATTGCTTCACACTATGTGCATGCATGTGTGTACATAAGTACAGTCGTAGTGTCTTAGACTTGATATTTTTGTTGTTAAATATCAAGGACAGAAAAGTATTTCATAATGTAACAAATTTCATGGAAAATAAATAAATAAAATATATATTATTGTTTGTTATATGCATGTATTGAAAGATCTAATTCAGTCATTTGTAACACACTTTAAAAGGACTATTTAATCTAATTTTATTTAAATACATTATGTACTGCTATATATACACAACTAGTCTTTTTTATAATCTTTAGTTTTTATTCTTGAGAATATTGAATGTTTGTTCTTTAAAGATATACAACAAATGATCTTAAAATTAGTGTTAAATCCTGAAATCTACATACCAGCTTCTGGATTTTTGGAATTAGTTGCTAACAACATACAAGATAAAGTATGTACGGTACTGTATTCTGTACAGGCTCTTGAGAAAGCGGTGCAACTCATGATTAGTGATAAAGTGCATAATATTTTATTGTATTGATTACTATGATGTTTAAACAAGTGCATACAATGAATCTTTACAGTCAAACATTTTTTAATGTCTCCTTATAGAGTATGCTGTCTACCATATGACGAACGTGTACCTCTAGCACTTGCAGTCTGAGGACATTTAAAATGTACAGTGGTCTTTAAAAAATCCCACATTAAAAACAAGAAGTGGAATAAGGTTTGGGGATGTTGGTGAACATAGTTCTTCAGTAATGAGTTCTTCGTGAAACACAGCCTCCAAGTAACCTGCAATTTGGAGAGGAAGTTTTGAATGGTGTTTTTGAAGAATAAAAAGGCAGAGTAGTGTGAGTGGAACAATACACAAATAATTCACACATAAGACAAACAAACTTATGATGACATTTCAGTCCAACTTGAATCATTAACAAGTCAGACCGAAATGTTAGTCATAAGTTTCTTTTTCCTATGTGTGGGATATTTGTGCATGGCATTTTTGTCTTCCCAAAAATGCCATAAGTTATTGTGTAAAGTTTCCTTTGAACATTGCAGGTTAATAGTCAATGATTCCATCTATTCTTTTTTCCAGGTAATCCATGAGTTGTGTCCCTTTCTGAAGACCCTCTACCACTATAGTATCTTATTCTTCTTGCATACACATTGTCTGTTAATGATTTTTTTTTATCCCAAATTATGTAAGGATATCATGATTAATTCTAGTTCATATATGTTAATTTCTGTACTGAATATATGGCTTTCTAATTACCATAATTCCTAGTATTTTTTTTACATTCCTTAATTAATGTTAGCATTGGATCTAATATTTGTTGTAGTTTTGGTATTATACCTTACCTTTGGTGACTGGAATACTATAAGAATACTGACTCAAAGTTAGAAAAACTTTCAAGTTCCTAAATGATATAATGTGCACAAAATATTTCTAGTGTTATCCATTATCAATTTTAGTGTATGATCAGTATCTTGAAACTGTGACGATATATACAACTATTTGTTGATTTTCTGTAAATGGTCTGTTGTCAAGGGTTTTCACCTTAAAAAGAGTCAGCATGAAAAAAATATATATAATTTTGTTAATATGGTGCATTCAAATAATATTGGAATAAAGGAAGCCTTGATAAAATTTGTTTTTCTTGCATGTGATTTGATATGCTAATGTGAGAAGAGCATGAAATGTATTGTAAATTCCTGCCCTTTCAAGGCTGTGATTTTCAGTCTTTTCTGAGTGATGTGATGTTTGTCCTGTACAGTGGACCCCCGACTAACGAAAAAACTTCATCCCAGAAGCCTGCTCAAGTGCCATTACCGAACGAATTTACTTCCTTAAGAAATAATGTCACGTAGGTTACTCTATTTCAGACCCCCAAAAATACACTTCCACAAGCACTTACAATATTATACTTAGATAATTGTACGATTTCCGGGGTGTTTGTTAGCCGGGGGTCCACTGTACTTAATTAAAATTATTTTATTTTCCTTTAATACCTCCTACAGGAATCAAGAATATTTAGATATTTTGGAGTGAATTTTTTTAATCTATAAAGTTAATGAAAGATTTAGTAGTTTATTGCAGAAATAAATAGGTTTTTCCTCGTCTCAACATTATCTTTAAATGCCAAGGTAATTACCCTAAATGCCAATGTAATTACCCAAGTGAAGCATATTCGCAGATAACATTTTGTATGGGTATGAGTTTTTAGCTAAATAATGATTTGTGATTAATGAGAATTTTTCATAACATCTTTGTCTACAGTTCCTGCTCTTCCATTATCTTGAAATTAATTTAGTTCATAAATGGATGATATTCATCACATATTGGTACATCAATCATTGTCCATTATATTAAGCCAGCTTTATATATCCTGAATAATTAAAATGTATAATCTAGAAGTCATTAATCCCAGGCACTCTTATCCAGTGCCTAATTTTTGCTACTCATGTGACCATCCATTAAAGAGTTGCAGTATTTTTCATTGACCTGTTTTGAAAAACCTGTCATTATATAGTTCTTTTTCTATGTGGGAAAGTCTAGCGTGCGCACACACGAAGAGGCGGGGTCAGGAACTGTGACTCGACCCCTGCAACCACAAATAGTCGAGTACAAATAGGTGAGTGTACACACGCACACATACACACAGACCATTTCCATAACTAAACAAAAATAATGTTAAAACATGCAGTGATCGTGCAGCATTCATATGAATTAAATGTGGCATCTTGTTAGCTAAATCATCATAATAATTTAGATCATATAAATTGTACAGGTACTAGGTGAGTATTACTAGCAATAAATGCAGAGGAATGATGCTCTGCATAGTCATTCCCCTGAAGAAATCTGCTTGGATTTCCTACTCTTATTTCTGCAACATTGCAAGCTCCTAATGATGTGTTGATTGCAACACAAAAGGCCTAGAGCTGTTGTTTAACTCCCCCCTGTGGTTATTTTGCATAGTCTCATATGTCCTGGATTTTGCAGTGTGTTGTTATGCACTACTAACACTGATCCAGATGTCAGTTCCTTGCTCCTCACTAATGCACAATCTTCACTTTGTAAGCAGAAGAAAGTTCTTTAGTAAATAAAAGTTGTAATTTCTTTGATATTACACACAGTACATCTTCTTTGATACTCTGTGGTAAAACCATATACATTTATGTATTTTATTAATGGCTATAGTATATTTTTTTTTGTTCCCTTGCCCAATTTTCCAAGTAATGACTTTGATATGTTTGTGTGTATAAATCCTGCACCGAATGATTTACAATGTAGGCAGGAAAAGCACTCAGCAGGAAAAATTTGTTGACCTGGGAAAAGGCAAACTTAAAATTACAGTGCTCAAAGTACTTCTGTGAATAAGATATCATCAGAGAGCAAGAAATGTTGTAAACAAAGACAAGTATGTTTATACTGTTTAGTGATGACTTAAACATGTAGAATTCCATAATTATGTCTTGCCTATGATATCAGAATAACTGGCATCACATCTCCAAAATTAACCTATAGAAGATTTGTGATAATATCACCTAATAACTGCAAAAATTTTAATAGTGTGAATACAATGTATCAATAATGTCATTCTTTAATACTATATCTGCACTGAACAGTTAAAATTATGGCAAATTTATATATAGTGGACCCTCGGTTAGAGGCCGTAATCCATTTCAGGAGCTAGGCCTTTAACCGAAATAATATTCCCCATAAGAATTAATGTAAATACAATTAACATTTAAAATCCATTTTTATGAGAAGCAGTGGCCCCAGTCTGCATTGACTGTCAGGACACCTAGACAGTCAACTATCCCATTATCAGAGAGCATTAATTTAATTTGTTACCCTGATATGCTTACTTTACCCACTTTTCTTCCTGATGGTACCACCTTTATTTACCACATCAAGTGTGACCTCATTACTTCTACCAATGTCTTTCTCTCATTACCACTTTTTTTTAGCGAATCTTACCATCTTTTTCACTTCTGCAATGCAACACTGAATGACCCATATGGGTTTAGTACTTCTCCATGAAGAAGAAGAATCATAGCTATAAGATGCTGTAGTGTGAGCAAGGTAAACTTTATGAAGGGACTCAGGGAAACTGGTTAGCCAGACTTGAGTCCTGGAGGTAGGAAGGGCATGCCAGTAACATGAAAGAGGGGCAGGGATGCTACCATTGGAGGGCAATCTGATTATGATGTCAGCACATTTTGAAAGACTTCGATTAAGTAAATGATGGTGAATGTGTTTTCTTTTTTGGGTCACCCTGCATTTGCAGGAGACAGCTGTTGAGTTAAAAATAATAATAATAACAGTCACAATAATAATCTGCTGTAAACAACAGGTAAGTGAATCTGACTTCAAATGTTAGTCATTAAGACTATCTCACCATTGTTAGAGTTTCTTGCAGATTCTCACTCATCATCCATGGGTTTCAGGTATCAATATAGACTAATTTTCTGACAAAAAGTTAGATTAAAACCTCACCTGCATCCACTTACCAGTTAGATAGCAACCATTCAGTAAACTTCCTCTTCCTGACAACGGACAATGGTCATCACTCATATTTTTTATAGATAACAGGTTTGTGATAGTCAATGACCTTCCTCCTGAGATAACTGAACAACTTCTTGACCTCCATGATGGATGATAATGACTGGATTACTTATGTGTGTGGCCCTTTTCATATTCAGTGAAGAGCAAGACATCTACAAACTTCTGTCCCCTGTGGTTTAGCGCTTCTATTTGATTATAATAATAATATAATAATACAAACTTCTGTAACTCCTCTTTTGTTAAGCCACCACCCAAGTAACTGCATGGCAGAACTGCATGTAATGTATTTGTTTGACTTATACTATTTACATAATATTTACTGAAGTTATACTTGAATATAATGTTTCCACATATATTTTAGGGTTATAGTACAGTTGTTCCTACAAATTTACAAGCTTTGTTATAACAACAATAACAGTTTTTATTTTAGCATGATACGTGTTTGTACAAAGGAGTGTAACAATTTGATGAACATGCCAAAAGCCCCTTTATATGCAGAGCATTTCGGGCAAACTTAAGATTAATAGGGTAATAACAGTGCTGTAATTGTTCATATGGTCATTAGGTGAGTTACAGTGAATACAAGGAAATTGAATAATCAACTTATTCGCAGGTTTCAGTTATGTATATAACATATTCTCTAATGGGTAACTAGGCAATAGCTTCAATTATCCAATGGTTTTTGGCTAAATATGACTTTCCAATGTCCAAATCTCATTTTATTCTGTAATTATTTCTTATGACTGTAAGATCAGTGACATTATCTTTATATATAGTACATTCCTTTTATTAATTAAGTTAGGATTGTGTAGCTGATACAAATTCGTGTCCACATTTTTTAATTTCATATTCAAATTAATGAACGAAAAGCCTAGTTTGCATGTGGGTAATCGTATATATTTTTTGTTTCAGTTGTTGCAGGACTGGTCCATTTAAATTGTGGATATGAAAATGTGCTCTCTCTTGGCTCTAATGTTGCATTTGAAGCACCCCTGAGGAACCTACATAATAGCCACAACTGGATAATCACACACAAAAAATCAAGTATCATGGCCTTCCATTAGCTCATTTTATTTTTTTTTTTTTTTTTATCTTTCAGCTTGTCTGCTTTATTATGTGCTATGACCCCTTTATTCCCATTTTAATGCATTCTCATTAGTATCAATAAAGCAAATATATTACTAAGCATTGCAATTATATTATTTATTGGCATTACATAAAAAATTGAAGTACATACTATATCATTGTAAATTTGATGTTCATGTCAAACCCTAATTTTCATAATGTAAATGCAGGCAATTTATTATTCATATGTCATCCACTGGTCGTAAAAGAAAATTAGAGTGCTGAGAGTCTCAATAATCAAGCAAGTGAGTCAAGAGCTTGCAATCAACATTCATCTGAAACAAGAACCTCTGAACATTAGTCAGGATGGGGATGCAAATGCATTTCAAAGGATTGGAATTTCCATCATGTAAGTCTGTGTGTATATCTTTAAGCCAGTTCCTTTTTGAAACGTATATAAATAACAGCATACACGGAGTGAGGTACTGAATTTTAAATCATTATAATGTTATTGTCCTAGTGCGCAGTTAAACTTGCAACCACTAGTGTACAGAGGTATACAGTACCATATTAGTTTACTATACAATGCTACCCCGAGTTTTGAACTCTCCCAACTCGACCTATTATAATAATAATAATAATAATAATATTTTTATTTTGATGCATGTTACAAGTGTACATTGTTATTGGTCGTTACAATTATAAAACTGTAATGCAAGGAGAGCCACTGGCATGCCATGGCATTAGGGGCAGCTTATTCTAAAGACTTATTCACTAAGTACTTAATGCTAGAGAAATTGATTGAGTTTATTCTAGTTATGTATTATTTCAAATTACAATATGATTATACATACTATTAAAAGACAATACTAGAGAAATTGGTTGAGTTTAATCTAATTGTATATTTTATTTCAAGTTACAATATGTTGATGCTATACTAGTATAATAACAATACTAGAAAAAATTATTGAGTATCTTCTAGTTATATATTTTATTTCAAATTAACAAAATGATGATACTATACTATTTTAAATGACAATATGATGATATGAAATTGCAACAAGTGTTAAGGAGGATGACAATGCAGTGGACCCTCGGTTAACGAAATTAATCCGGTCCAGGAGCTATTACTTAATCTGAATCTTTCGTAATCTGAAACCTTATTTCCCATAAGAAATAATGTAAATACAATTAATTCGTTCCACAAAAAAATAATCACTCTAAAAAAAAAAAAAAAATAACATTTACTTACCTTTATTGAAGAGTTGCAGGCATCTGGAAGGTAGAGTTGCTGACAGGGGCAGGGTGTTAATGGTTGGAAGGGGAATCCCCCTCCAAAAGGACTTCAGGTAACAAGTCCCTCTCTGGGGTTACTTCCCTTCTTTTTCTTTTAATGCATGAATGCTACACTCCCTGCATGCCTGCTACACTCCCTGCATGCCTGCTACACTCCCTGCATGCCTGCTACACTCCCTGCATGCCTGCTACACTCCCTGCATGCCTGCTACACTCCCTGCATGCCTGCTACACTCCCTGCATGCCTGCTACACTCCCTGCATGCCTGCTACACTCACTGCATGCCTGCTACACTCCCTGCATGCCTGCTACACTCCCTGCATGCCTGCTACACTCCCTGCATGCCTGCTACATTCCCTGCATGCCTGCTACACTCCCTGCATGCCTGCTACACTCCCTGCATGCCTGCTACACTCCCTGCATGAATGCTACACTCCCTGCATGAATGCTACACTCCCTGCATGAATGCTACACTCCCTGCATGAATGCTACACTCTCTGCATGAATGCTACACTCCCTGCATGAATGCTACCACTGGGGTGCCACTAGGAAGCTTCTTTGGACCCATGGTGACTTATTTCACAGTGACAATCACTAAACTACCAAAAAAACACCAAATATATTGTGAATTTTTGAAAGAGCGCGCTAGGTAATGTTCTCTCAATGGTAAACAACGCTTCACTGGCGTCCTGCGCTTGCGCGGAGCAGGCGGACACGTCTAATACCTTTCGGTAACCGAGGAATTTTTCGCTAACCGATTACGAAAAAAGCTTTCGGTTTCCGAAGCTTTCGTTAACAGGACCTTTCGTTAACCGAGGGTCCACTGTATAAAACTGAGATTATGTAAGTTTATTGTTGTAAGTGCTTTTGTAAGTGTATTTTTGGGGGTCTGAAACAGACTAATCTAATTTACATTATTCCTTATGGGAACAAATTCGTTTGGTAACAGCACTTGAACAGCATTCTGGAACAAAGAAAGTTTGAAACTCGGGGTACCACTGTATAGTAAAGATATTTGTTTATGTGGGAGTAGGTTTAGTATGCTTGAGTATTAACATTTTGTCTTAAAACATTTTTTTAAAGATTATGAGGATCTGAGAGAGATTGTGACCACTGTGGAGACCAGACTTCGACCCATTCCAGAGATCAGGATGCACATCTCACGCTTTATGGATGGTGCGGATATGGATGAAGTCTTCCCAAACTTATACCTAGGCGACTGGTATGTTTCTAAGTTGTGTACCATACATATACGTATATATTTAAAATTAATGAAACATTACTTGAAGATTTCGTCTCCAACTGTATTGAAGAAACCAATGCGTTCACTTGTTTCAGCACAAATGTATACTTATCTCTCAAAGAATCTCCTATAATTGACTGAATATTAATTCTTTACTGTACATAGTTATAGCTACAGAAGGAGAGCTATGTTTATGGTGTCTTGCCGTTGCTCTCTAATCTTCACACAATTATGTTAAAATTTCCATTGGCTGTAGCACTAACTAAATTTTCTTGTAGCCCAATCCACTGTTATACATAGTGATGGGATGATGACAAAATTTTTGCTGATACCAATACTTAATTTTAGGCCGATACTGATACTGTTGAAATTAGCCGATACTGATACTGTTAAAATTAGCCGATAGTGATATTGTCAAAATTATCTGATACCCCCCAATACTGATACCAATACCATCAAAACTGGCCACTACCCACCAATATTGATACTGATACTGATACTCTGGTGCACCCCTAGTTATATCACTCATTTTGTAAGGAATAATTTTCCAGTACGTATCCTTCATTTACTTGTTCTTTCTCAGTTTATACTATGACCTCTTGCTCTCCCTGTTAAGGACATTAAGAAATCTTTCTTATTTTATATACTTTTATAATCTTATGCTATATGTGGTTATTATGCTGTCTTTTTTCTCTGTCAACAAGAGCATATTTAGTGCTCTCAGTCTTTCTTTATAACTTTTATTTATTCATCTCTGGGAGTCATTTTGCAACTCCTCTTTGGACTTTTTCTAGCTTGTTTTGGAGTTTATTTTTTTAATGCAATTCCTATATCACCACCAAATATTCCAGCTTGAACAGCCTTTCTGTAGCATTTCCCATCTTATATATCTAAGGGCTCTTTTATAGTTTGCCAATGCAGCACAAGAGCCTCACAATTTGATGAAAATGTTTTTCTTTTTGTCTGACATCTTTAGTGTCTTATTGTGCAATCTGTATTCTCATGTGGCCTATTTTCACTTTCTCAGATTTTGTTTGAAAGACAATTTTAATAGTAATAAAAGAAAAGATATTCACATGGGTTAATGTCACTCGTGAAATCTCACAAGCACTATTACTTGCATAAGGAAATAGCCAACCAGAAGTCTTTCAGTCTCTGTGTGATCAGAGAAACATATCTCCACACTACCTCAGTGCACACAAAAGGAATGAATCTTAATGTTGTTAAAGCTCAGCATTGAAGATTTTAAGTCAATCAGAAGAGGCATTCTCTAATTATTGCACAGAGACCAATACCCCAAAATACACCAGCACTTCAAGTTTGAAGCTGCTCAAAAGTTGCCTTCTAAAGTTATCAGCACTGAAGGTTTCAAAGCAATCAGAAAATTCATTCACAAATTATCACATGAAGCTGATACTTCATTTTTTTCCCAGTTTTTTTTTCAGTAAATTGGTAAACTGGCATCTACACCGCCCAAAATTAATTCAAAACTTTCTCTGAACATTCTCCAGTTATTGCATGGAAGTCAATTTGTTTAACAGAATTGGCAAAGTAAAACTTACACAATTCAAAATCAATATCAACCTTCTTTTAAGCAAAGACCACCACTGTTGAAAATTTTAATCTGAACGGGAGCAGCATTCTCTAGTTATTGCTTGGAATTCCACAACTTCAAGTTTATTAACTGTTAGTAAATTGGCAAATTTGCATCTACACAGTCTAAACTTATAAGGTACCATTCTATCCATAAGATGCATCAAAAATTCAAAATTGAAACTGTGCAGAAGTGGTAGACTCAAGTTATTTCACAGAAAAAATACCACTGTTTCAAAAATAAAATTGGTAAATTGGCACCTACATGCTATAATAACAATACCAACCTTATCCTTCATAGGATACACCAGTGTTAAAAGTTTGAAGCCGGTCAGAAAAGGCTTTCTCAAGTTATCCCAAAAAAAATTAATGATCCATGTAAAATTAACCAGAGGGATACCTGCATATGCTACTAGTTAAATTAACCTTTCCCTAGTTATAATAAACCAGCATTGAAAGTTTAAAGCCAATCAGATGAGCTATTCTCTAGTTATAAACTTGAAAAAAAAAAATTCTGTCAACACTTACAGGTACATCAGGAATACCCAAATAAATCATGGATTTTCCTTAACATTGGCCACCCCTCACCAAGGTAGGCTGACCCAAAAAAGGGAAAACACATTCATCTTTTTGGGGGGAAGGAGTCATTATACTTCAGTGGGAAGTGGGTGGTGTATTAAAAAAGATAGATAAATGGGACAAAATGGAAATTAATAAATGTGAATATTGACCCAATGAATTACTATATACATGTACATGTGAAGGGCTAAACCCCTAGGGGACATACAGCACCTTTGGAATGGGAAGTAATCTGTTTTGATGTGAGGAAAGGAAGGGTAGCTCCAGTTTCTTTTATCAGAAGCTCTTTACTGGCATCAAAGTCTATCACCTTGATAGGCAACCCCAACCACAGTAAACTGTTTTCTATCAAACAACTGTTTAGAATTTTGGCCATCTTCCCACTGTTTTCAGGCTTAAGAGACCACACTTTCGCAGTTATGTATTGAATGCATACTGCTCACTCATGGATGTCACATGTAGAAACAATCAGCACCACTATGTGAGGATTGTCAGGTCGCATTATCCATCCAATATTTATTAATTGATTGTCTTAGTCAATCAGAGTACACGAAGAACCCACTTCCAGTGTCTCCACCGCCCCAACATGCTCACTCTTGCTCACCTCCTTGCTAGAAGTCCCACTTTTGACTCTCTTTGACTTTTTAACTGAAGCTAACATTTTACAACAACTTTGATTTAAATTTTGCTTCACTAACCCCCACCCCAACTAACCCCTAACTTTGCAATCTCCCCTACCTCTTGCTCATTCTTAACCTTTGCACATTTCTACTTTCACACATCTCTCCCTGCAGTGCTGTGTGACCCCTGCAGGTTTATATTAATAATAAGAATAATAATAATAATTAATGGGTAACCCCGTAATGATTATAGATTTTTTTTTTCAACAAGTCGGCTGTCTCCCACTGAGGCAGGGTAACCCAAAAAAGAAACACTTTCACCATCATTAAAGATATTGAAGAGAATAATAGATGGGCAATTATAAAACAAGTTAATATCAGAAAGTCCCATAAATGTGGAGAGATTTGTGTGCTATATTGGCAAACTTCAAAATAGTTTTCAAGTACACATGTAAAAAGGCAATTGCAAATAGTTACAGTACTGTATAATCATATGGTATTAGGAAGTAGATATACATGTTTTTACCATAAGCATGGGCCATATCTGTTGAGAATATGACCACTAAACTCCTAACCTAGCTTTTTACCACCAGGCTGTATGGTCATGATACCTCCCAGCACCTCACCCTCATTCGCACCTTCCACTACACCAGCCCTCGCCGTGACCACCACCCACCTAGTTATCCTACCAGTCTTCTTTCCTTAACCACCTCCCTTTCCTTGTCACCATGTGGGCTTACAAAAGATACCAAGACAGCTTCTACCACCTTCTCTACCTCCTTCTCCAATTCCTCTATCTCCATCCACTTCTTGCCTCACTTCTTATGTTTCCTTCACTTTCAGTGCTGCTCCTCTTCCCTTTTTACTCTTCTTATTCTGCCTGCTCCTCTACCCATTTCTACTCATCCTGCTTTAACTCCCACACCACCTGTACCCACTACCCCAAACCCTGTTCCTCTGCCCATTCTCCCTCTTCCCTTTTCTTCACCTTCCCCATGAACTCTCACTTCTTCCTTATCTGCCAACTCCAGTGCCCCCTGCCTTCACAAGGGAAAGTGGGTGAAAAGAATGAGGAGGGCTGGCTAATACTGGGTAGAAGGAAGACGAAGAAAGGTAATGCCATCATGGGGCACAGGAGAATCGTAGAGGTGGGATGCCCTTTCTGTATTTTTTATCTCTGTGGCTAGATTCTGAAATTTTTTCAACACAAAGTAATATACCTACTATGTCGGGAAGAAACTGTGGTAAGGTTGTATAAATAATTATAGTATAAATGTGACTGTCACTTCTTCAAAACATGGGTACTAGTCCGTGATTGCAATTTTAAGTCAAATTTATGTCTGGAATATGTTGTGGGCCACAAAGTCAAGGATCACACCCTTCTTCTCAAACTAAAGCACTGGACTCCAGAGGAACCATGGAAAAAGCAACATTGACATTAAGCAAGAATGTTGGTTTTAGTGGTTCCCTCCTTCTGTTACATAACCAGAACATATTTTTTAATAAAATAATGCTGCACATATACACCATACCTGTTAAAGAAATATAAACCTAATGCTAATATATTTTTAACTTTCTTATCTTTCATTATAATATACTTGACAGTAATTTATTTTCAGTGATGCAGCCATGAATGAGCAGTACCTTCTCCGCCATGGCATTACACATATAGTTAATGCTGCAAATAATTCTGCTGGACCTGCCCCTGTTAAAACTGGTCCAACTTATTATAAGGTATGTGTTTATTTTGAAATATGTTTAATGCATGTATGATTTGTTTTCCTTAGCAAAGAAAAAAATTATCTACATAGGTAAATAGGACAATAATAAGGCTAATGTTGCAAATGTATGGAACAGATGATAAGTAGTAAAATTTATTTATGAGGTAAATAAGGCTCAGGTTTGAGTGTACATGAGAGAAGGGGAAAACTTTTTTCAGATAAAAGTAGATCTTCGGCATAAGTGTGTAATATCGCAGTGATTATTTAATGCGTTTATAGATGGGGTTGCAAAAAAAAAATTAATGTTAGAGCATAGAGTGAGAGTTGTCACAATTGCTGTTTGCAGATGCAGAAAATTACATGTGTTGAGGAATATGTGAATAGAAAGAAGTTTGTCTGTGGGTTAGGTTGGATAGATCATAAGTTCAGGAAGCTTCTGACCTGGATTGATCTGAACATTCTGGGCTTGACAGTGATTCAAGAATGTAGAGAAGCTATTGATATGGAAAGTTAGGTTAATTAATAGGGTAAATATTAGGGCTGGATGAAAGTGTGTGTAGGGAACATCTGAGGGAGGCTTGGAAGAGGCTTTTGAGAATAAGGGGTTTGAGCATCCAGTTGTATGTGTGAGTATTGTAGATCAATATTTTTGGAAAATGTGACATACTGTTAGAGTGTGAGGATGGTAATATCTATGAAGGTAGAGTGGACCCCCGGTTTTCGTAATTTATTCGTTCCAGAATGCTGTTCAAGTGCCATTACCAAACGAATATATTCCCATAAGGAATAATGTAAATTAGACTAGTCCTTTTAGACCCCCAAAAATACACTTACAAAAATACACTTACATAATTGTTCGAGTTTGGAGCATAACGAAAGGGTCCACTGTATTCAGAAAATTTGGTTTGTATGTATGTGAGCCAAGTTTCTCTTGGGATGCAAGTTGGCATTTGGGTCTCTGTAAAATGAGAATTTGAGCAGTAATCTGGAGCTTCTCACATGTGAATCCTGTGTTCACACATCTGTTGGCAGCAAGTTTTCAGAAACATCAACCTATTGCTCTATTTCTTTAATCTTATCGCATTCAGGAATTGTGAGATGTAAAATTACTGCTTGTTTTAATGTACAGTAAATTCTCACTCACCTTGTTAGTTGGTGTAAAACCTTTCCATTTGAATGGATATTCCAGTCAGGTTAGCATTTTTTTTTCAATTTTTTTTATTTGGAAACCAAAGCAAGTGTGTATGTGGCAGTATGGGTCCCTATGCTTACATTCTGCCATCATGTTTTACTGGTGCAAGTAAAGAGATGAAGGAGAAAAGAGAAAGAGAGAGTGGGTTATATCCTCGTTCTTATATTTAATCTTCTTTCAACACGTCGGCCGTTTCCCACCGAAGCAGGGTGGCCCAAAAGAAAAAACGAAAGTTTCTCCTTTTACATTTAGTAATATATACAGGAGAAGGGGTTACTAGCCCCTTGCACCCGGCATTTTAGTCGCCTCTTACGACACGCATGGCTTACGGAGGAAGAATTCTGTTCCACTTCCCCATGGAGTCTTATATTTAATATGTACATGAATATAAGGGATGACATAGCTCCCCACTTTCATTTTAGATCCTAACAAAGTACAGTAGGTAGTCTTACTAGTTCATTATCGGTGATACAAAACTAAAATACTGTAGGAAAGGGTCAGGACATAAGCACTGCTCATGACCACCTTTTGCAAGCCATTTCTTCAAATTATATCATTCTTCATGTTATTATGTACAACATTAGTTGCTTTTAGTGTAAATACAGGCTGATCATTTATTTAATTCATGTATGTTTATATTTGCAGGATCCTTCAATCACATACATAGGACTTGACCTCATTGATCTTCCATTTATCAATATTTCAATGCATTTTGAGAAGGCTTCAGAATTTATTGACAGTGCTTTAAGATCAGGAGGTTAGTAAAATGTATTATTTTTTGTGTAATTAAATATGACTAATTTTAGTACATTGTACACGATAGCACAGTATCCCTACTATGTACAGTGGTACCTCGGTTAACGATATTTTTTCGTTCCAGAATGCTGTTCAAGTGCCATTACCAAACGAATTTATCCCCATAAGGAATAATGTAAAATAGACTAGTCCTTTTAGACCCCAAAAATACACTTACAAAAGCATTTAAAAAAATAAACTTACATAAAAGGGCGAGTTTGGGGACCATCGTTAACTGAGGTACCACTGTACTTCTAAAACTAAAATAACAGGTCAGTTTTTAGTATGGTAGTAGATTTTTAAAAAGTTTTTTATATACATACAGTGAACCTCTATTTAACAGACTAATTGAAGGGGAGCAGATGGCCAGTAATGACATTTGTGGTGGATAGAGAAAAGGTTGTTTTGCTGTGATTATAACAATAATGAACAGTTCTGCAACCAAAGGACTTCGTCCATTGTTTCCAAATCCATTGATCCAGTAGATTTTGTTCCAGGTATCTAAAGTCTGTTAAATGGAGGGTTTACTGTACATATTTGATGTGTACTGTTGGAGTGTTTACCTGGAGTTTACCTGGAGAGGGTTTCGGGGGTCAATGCCCCCGTGGCCAGGTCTGAGACCAGGCCTCATGGTGGATCAGGGTCTGATCAACCAGGCTGTTACTGTCGGCCGCACGCAAACTGACATACGAACCACAGCCCAGTTGGTCAGGTACTGACTTTAGGTGCCTGTCCAGTGCCTTCTTGAAGACAGCCAGGGGTGTATTGGTAATCCCCCTAATGTATGCTGGGAGGCAGTTGAACAGTCTTGGGCCCTGGACACTTATGGTGTTGTCTCTCAGTGTACTCGTGGCACCCCTGCTTTTCATCGGGGTAACATGAAAGAATTGAAGAAAACCAGTTAGTCAGTCTGTGAGTTCTGACAATGGTTCGTATAGTGGATGTATTTTTTAGGATGGATGGGGAGGTTACAGTTTAGAGGGTTGTTTGAATTTGGAGAGAGCACCATATATGAAAAAAAAAAAATTTCTTGCTATGATCTGAAACCAACAAAGGATCTGTG
Source organism: Cherax destructor (assembly GCA_009830355.1). Lineage (NCBI taxonomy): Eukaryota > Metazoa > Arthropoda > Malacostraca > Decapoda > Parastacidae > Cherax > Cherax destructor. Next base: position 29,600 of record WNWK01001274.1, on the reverse strand, counting down.
AATTATTGGGTAAATTTACATGTCAGTCCATAGGAACTGACAGGTAAAATGCCAATGTTGAAAATAGCAGTGTTGTACTGTACTGTACTTTTTTTTTAATTATCATCTCAGACCTCAAATAGATGAAATCACTCTGCCTTTGTCTCAAATATATTTTTTGTTCTAACTTATTATATTTCCCTAAATTTATCACTAGTATTACTCATTTTTTAAATACCTGTTTGTAGTCATAGGAGCAGAACTGTGCTCTTGTTATGCCATCTTCAGTAATTAATTTATCATATTTTTGTAAATTTCTATCTCTTTTTTAATCCATTCCACTGTTCATCATTTTGTAAACAAAAAAGTTTTTAGTATCCTTTCAGCTTTACATTTTTCCCTCAAGTTACAACTGTGGCCTCTTTTATGTGAACTGCTGTGCCTATCATACAGGAAAAGTTTTGGTCCACTGCAGACAAGGACGTTCACGATCAGCAACAATTGTTGCAGCATACCTAATGATGTGTCACAAGATGACAGCAGCTACTGCATTAACTATGCTAAGAGAGAGTGAGTTACCCTTATAGTATTAAAAATGATATAACATAATCTGTAATAGGTAATTAATTGGAATATCAAAGAGGCTTATATTTTTTTGTGTGATGCCCAAGGATTCTCTTATCAGTACAAAGCAGTGAACATAAGAGCATTTCTTTGAAAATACACATACTTGCTGTATTAAACCCTTTCACTGTCGGTACCTTTTTTCTGAAGGAAATGACGCCAAAAATGAAAAAAATTATGTAGCACTTATTGAATTACATAGGAACAAAGTTGAAGGTTGGGGAGCGCTTTTTGTAACCGATTTCACCCAGTTCATTGCTCAAACCAGCACAATTCCCAGCTATTTCCTAGTGTGCATTTTGTACTATTTACTGAGTGCAAGTAAGTGCCTATTCAACCAGAATTCAGTAATTTGACCAATTTTACTATCTGTTCAACAACTTCCAATGTAAGAAAAAGTCCATAAACGAACTCTGTGGGCATTGCAGCCAGTAAAGTAACCTTCCGTCTATTCATTACTTATGACCTCTCTCTTATAAAACACTTGCCCTCCATACTGAATCCATCATCACACAAAAATTCAATGTTTATCCCTCTTTCTCAGCTAATAAACCATAACCAAGAATGCTTGATCATGGTTTAGGCCATCCCAGTAATTGAAGCAATCCTGGTAAAACCTACAGACTCTTTTATGCCACTTCCAGTCCGAAACCAAGCAAACTTTTCCTCCATTTCACTAATATGGCTTCCAGTATATCTATTAACACCAAAAATCACCCAATAAAACTAGGAAATCCACCCTAAAAAATGCCCCAAAGTTACTATTTTAACCCAAACACAAGGTCAGCAGGTAGCTGTTCCCATCATGCACTGTATGGGGCAGGATTTTTTATATTGCACATATCCAACACAGACCTATTCTCTCATGTTTAGACCAAAATTTGCTGCTCACAACAAATTTGAAGGCGCTATGAATTATGCGTAGATCCATGTCAGTGACACTGATCCCACTGATGTAGCTCTACGTGACCAACAGTGAAAGGGTTAATATATTTTTATGTGTGAGATGTGAGTATTGAAATGAAATATAGTATGTTGTCATAAGTGTATTATAATTATAATCAAAACTAAGCGCTAAACCACCAGGGTCATACAGTGCTGTCATAAGTATAGCTAAAGATGTTCCCATTTATCCATTGTTTCTTCTTCCCAGTTCGAGAGATTCGACCAAACAATGGTTTTCTTCAGCAGCTGGCAGAGCTAGATCTAAATCTGTTCAGAATGAGGTTAGAGAAACTGAGAGATGAGTCATCCTCCGAATCAGAGTCAGAGTCAGACGAGAACTCATCACTTGACTGTGAAAATGACAGTGATATTTCATAATGAGAGAATGTAAATAAAAAATTCTGATCAACCAAGAAGAGGTAGAACTGTTATCTCTATTGGACTGAATGTATGAGAAGCACAAGGACAAGCTGTGTGTGTGTCCTTGTGTGTGTGTGTATTTGAATGCATGTATTTTTTTTGTGTGTATGTATTTGAATGCATGTATTTTTTTTGCGTATGTATTTGAATGCATGTATTTTTTTTTGCGTATGTATTTGAATGCATGTATTTTTTTTACTACAACCATCTCCCATCTTGTTACCCAAGGTAGGATGACACAAATATGGAAACATATTTGCCATCAATGGTGATAACAGTAAGGTCAAGGGGGTATGGTTCAGATTTATGATTACATTGCTGGACTGTGTGCAACAGATTTATGAATGTAGGAAGGTGGGTGAGAGAGGAAAAAGAATGATGAGGCTATAAAAGGTGGTAATCAAGGATAAGTTAACACATGAAAGTTTTTTTTTTTTCAACAAACCGGCCATATTCCACCGAGGCAGGGTGACCTAAAAAAGAAAAACGAAAGTTTCTCTTTTTAAATTTAGTAATGTATACAGGAGAACGGGTTACTATCCCCTTGCTCCTGGCATAAAAGATTTATACATTGTAAAATTTACATAAATGAGAACATAAGAGAGAAACAAGAGGGTAAAGAGTAATGAGGGAGTAAAAAAAAGCATGAGAGATAATGGGTGAATATTTATTAGCAAGCATAAGAAGCAAGTATGGAGAGAGATAAGGCAAGACAGCCTGAGGAAGAAATGGATTTTACAATGAAATTGGTGACATACTAGAATGGAAGGTAGATGCTTCAGAGCGAATATTTTGAGTTGTTAAATGTGGACAATGAAAAAAGGCAGTTATTATTATTTAAACAGACATGGGTAAACACAGGGAGGATTAGGATCTGTTAGGAGGTAAGAGCTAGAGACGAGTGTGGAGGAACTGGTCTAGGCAGTGGATGGGTTACAAGGAAAGACAGTAGTGGGAATGGATGGAATATAAGATTTGGAATACTAATAGCAAGTGGTATATATTTTTTAAAATAATTGGTCTATTTGTTTTCCTATGTTAGTTAGTTAGTTTTTTAGTTTAATATCTTTATTATGCACCCCATACCCATCCTGTGGGCAGTAGTCAAAAGATTACAGAGGTACATAATGGGTCCAGGGACTGGGCCCCAAAGTTATGATAACTGAACGATTACTTTATTACTATCAACCTGTTGTTCAGTATCTACACCTAAATTCTTAATTTATGATGATGATTACATTTTACTTTTAACAGTTTCTTATTTACATTAGTTTTGATAATAAAGGTCATTTATGATCAATAAATGAGAAATTTGACTTTAGCTGTAGTAAAGAACTACTGTAGAAATCCATTACTAAGATAATTAAACTTTCTATTTTGTGTTCTAATTTCATCATCCAGTAGTTTAAACAATCAAGAATATATTCATGTAAGCAAAATTTTTTTATTATATGTATACCTTAAACCTAACAAAATTTGGTACAAAGTCATATTCTTGGCACGTATTGAGAACGCAAAGATCCAGTCGTGAATTAAAGCCTCTCTACTGTCCTGAAGATGAGTAGTTTTGCTTGGCCATGGCTTCATATAATAATGTCATGAATAGCCTTGATCTTAATTAAGAAACTTTATTTTTATCAGGAACAGTAATACCAAAGCTAACATCAGTACAGTGGACCCCTGGTTTTCGTGATTTTTTCGTTCCAGAATGCTGTTCAAGTGCCATTACCAAACGAATTTATCCCCATAAGGAATAATGTAAAGTAGACTAGTCCTTTTAGACCCCAAAAATACACTTTGCAAAAGCATTTAAAAAAATACACTTACATAAAAGGGCGAGATTGGAGCAGGACGAACACCGGGGATCCACTGTATCTTTATTCAGATGTTTCGGAGAAATGTCTGCATCAAGTTGTTGAATAAAAGTAGGATTTTACATTAACAAGGAGGATTTAAAAGAGAACGGGATGTGGAGGATCAAGTATTCACATTAAATCACACTGTTGCATTATTGGATTTGGAACTGGCATATGTCAGGGTGGATAGGAAAGGAATGTAGTATGAAACAGGGCTATGAATTGTTAAAAGCACTGTACGTAATATTATTTAATACTGTCCTCCACAAGTGCTATAATCATTATAGGTATATGTGATGTCATTGTGAAACATGTTTATAGATGGAGTTGTTAAAGAAGTGAATGCTAGAATTTTAGGGAGAAATGTGGGCTTTAAAATAATTTATGTGATATAAAGTGAGAGTTGTCTCTCAAATACACTGCCAGTGATGCAGTGTATTTGAAAGATTTGGAAAAGAAGTTGCAGAAATTAATGGAGGAGTTTGAGAGGTTGTGTAAAAGTAGACAGTTGAATGGGAATACAGAAAAGAGCAAAGTGATGAAAGTAAGATGACATGACAATATGAAATTGGAGGAAAGAAGAATGGAAGAAGTGAATGTATTTCGATAGTTGGAAGCAGATATGTAGGCACATGGGTCTGCAAATGACGAGTTGAATCACAGAATATAATAGTTGAGTAGTCTCTAGAAAGAAGGAAGTGTATCAATGGCTGTAAAACTTGGAATGTGTCAGAGCATAGTGGTGCTAACATTATTATATGGTTGTAAGACGGGCTTCATGATTGTTACAGTGAGGAGGCCACTGGAGGCATGTAGATGCATGCTTGAAATGAGTGCTTGATGTGAAAATCTTGCAGGGAATAACAAATTAAAAATTAGAATATGAAGTGGTAGTATGAAAGGTATATTTCAAGGAGCAGAAACATGGTTTATGTGGTTTGGGCCTCTTTAAGGGGGGCTCCTTGTCGTGGTAAAGAGGCTATCGGTCTGAGGAATTGGACCTCTTGGTCTTCTTCCTCAGACCGAACCTAATTACCCCCCAATCCCCCCTCCCTTTTCCCATCTTCCCCATCCTCCCTTTTCCCTTTCCTCCTCCTCCTCCTCCTCCTCATCCCTCCCTTATTTCCTTCCCAGTTTTGCCCTGGGAGCTTCTCTCCTCAGGCATTCTAGTTCCTAGGTAGGGGGAAGGGTATCGTAGTCCATCCCATTCCGTTGAGGTCCTTGGCGGTGGTGTAGTTTGCCGTGGAATCTGGATCGCCTGGGGATGTCCCGATCCCTCTCCGGTCACCCAGGGGGTGGCTTTGGGTATCTTTCGGGCGACGGGTGTATCTCTGGAGGCCACCTTTCGGATTCCGGGGGTGGTGGCCGAAGGCGGTATGCTTTGTGGCGGATATCCGGCTGCCCTCTCTTTTGTCCGCCGAGATGGCTCGGTGGATGTGAGGTTGCTATCCCGGATTGCTGGTTTACTGGCGTGAAGGGTAGGGTATGGCACGGGTTCCATGCAGCATCTGCACTACTTGCGGTGTTGAGGTCCTCTTGGGCACGGAGGATTTGCGCTCCCTTTCATTCCTCCTAGGACCTATTCCTCCACGTTCCCCTTGTTTTATTCTTTTTTTTATTTTTATTTTCTTTGCTTCTTTCTTTTTTTTTCTTAAAAATAAAAAGAAAGAAGTAACCTAACCATGGCTGACCCAATCCATGAACCCACTACCCCCGGGCCCCTTCCTGATACCGCACCCAGTACTGACCCTGCCTCGTTAACGGATGACTCTTTGGACACCTCTCATGCCCCTGTACCTCTTGCTGGTGCTAGTTCATCACCTGCTTCAGGTACCAGGGTCCCGACTGGCCCTTTTGATACGTCTGACCTTCGCTCTTCTCTGACCTTGATTCCGCTTCTCCTCGACGGTGCGGCAATTTTCGATCGCTCGCCCGTCTCCCATCGGACCACCCCGGTCCCACACAAAACGACCAAGACCCACACATGACGATTCGACACTCCTTCTCGTTCATCGCAGAAACGACCAGCTCGTCATGCACTTCCCTTAAACTCTCTGTTTCAAACTACTCAATGGACAAAGTTTTTTACTCTTCGTCCAACTTCTTCTAATACCTATCTTTCAGACCATAGTATTGGTAAGGCTCTGCTACGCCATGTTGGTCAAAACATCTCATTTCACGCTCTCAAGAGCGGCACTCGCATCATCACGGTCCAGAATGCTGGCCAAGCTCGCGATCTTTCTCTTCTTACGACCATTGACAATACACCTGTTACTATTGACAAGCACCATTCCCTCAATTCTTGTTGTGGTTCTGTCATTTTGCCCCACACCATTGTCCAACGGAATTTCCAGACATGTGGTGATGACATTTTCGAGCAGCTTGAGCTCCAAGAACTCCCTATCCTTAAAGTTGACACTTTTGTCCTCCCAGCCAATAAGCGAAGACGTTATCCTTGCAATATAGCTCGTTTAACGTTTGACTGCCGAGAACTGCCACCTTCGGTCTACATTGCAGGTCAACGTTTACAAGTTCGAAGGTGACCCTACACCGCAGCAGTGTAGAAACTGCTGGCGTTTTGGTCATCCAGCAAAATATTGCAGGTCCATGGCCGAATGCCCAGTCTGTGGTGCTGACGACCATGCCAGTTCTTCTTGTACTCTACCTCCCTCTTGCCTTAACTGTCATGAGGCACATCCTTCATATTCTCGCCATTGTCAGGTTTACCTGAATGAGCGGGAAATCCGTTGTCTCAAAGAGGCGGAAGGCTTCTCCTATGCTATGGCTGTCTCTCATCTTCGCCTTCAAGGGAAACTTCCCGTATTTCTTATTCTCGCATTGCTAAACGTCGCCCGCTTCTGGGGTCCCAACTTCCACGGCTTCCTCTGTGGTTGCCTCATCCTCCGTCACCCCTGTCTCGAATCCTTTGATGTTCTTGGCTCCGAGGTCCCTACCTCGGCTTCCCATACTATCCACACTCCTTCCTCTATTCACTCGCACAGTTCTGAGTCTACACGTCCTCGTCCTACACCTAAACCTCAGCGCCCTCTTATAAGCCCGGCAAAAATCCCTATTGCCAGGTTCTTCGCCTCCGACTAGTTCTGTAACGTGTGTGGAGGTTCATCCTCCTCCTCATACTCTACCTTCATCCCTGTCCCTCCCAAGTCCCTACGACAGTTCCCTCTTCTACCTCCTCGTCCTCTACTTTAGTACAGTCTATTGACTCCCGATAGTTTCTTCCATTTCTAATGTAGTCTCCCATTCTGCATCTTTGACTTCCGAAACACTGGAAGCTATTGCAGAATATATTTCAGAGACTGGGCCGATGATGGACACTACTCCATCTGAGGTTCCTAATCTCTCTTCTTCGTCTCAACCCCTCTTCCTTCACAACGTCCTCCTCCCTCTCTGATTACAGGTCTTCCGCTGCCTCCACACGTGGACTTTTCTAACCCTAGTCCATAGCTTCCTCTCACTACCACTTCTATCTTTTTCTCCATAAATCATGGCTTATTTGCAGTGGAATATCCGAGGCCTCAGGGGTAACAGGGGTGAGCTTCAGGTGTTGCTCTCCCAGTTTTCCCTATTGGGGTCTGTTTGCAAGAACCCAAACTACAATCCACTGTCATCAGGCCCTTTTCAGGCTATAATTTGTTATATTCATCGGATCCTCTTTCCGATGGAACCTTTAACGAGTGCTCTCCTTATACGCACTGGTGTTCCATACCGTCAGCTCTATGTCCCTTCTTCCTTACATTACACAGCAGCCCGTATCCACTTGAATAAGTGGTATACACTATGTTCTTTATATCTCTCCCTTCGGGCATTGTCTATCCCAGATGTTGATTTTCTGGTTTCTTCCTTACCGCCACCCCTTCTATTACTTGGCGATTTTAACGCGCACCACTTTCTCTGGGGAGGGTCGCACTGTGACTCCCATGGCATTCAGTTGGAGGCATTTCTTGCTTCTCTTCCTCCATGTTTTAAATACGGTACTCCTACCCATTTTGATCCCCGAACTCATTCTTTCTCCTGCATCGATCTTTCCATCTGCTCTTCATCAATTGTCCTTGACTTCACCTGGTCTGTCCTCCCGGACTTACATGACAGCGATCATTTCCCAATTATCCTAAAGTCCCCTCTGTTTTTTCCACCTCCTCATAGCCCACGCTGGCAATTTGACCGGGCGAAATGGGACCTTTACGCACATCTTACTGCCTTTCATGAGGTTCCTACCTCGTCCTCCATTGATGAGGTTTTACATCTCTTTTCGTCCTCCATCTTCACAGCGGCTTCACATTCTATTCCTCAAACCTCGGGCAAATATCCTCAGAAGTGCGTGCCTTGGTGGTCTCCTACTTGTGCTCGGGCAGTGCGTTTGAAACGCGCTGCATGGGGCAGGTATCGGTATAACAGAACCACAGAGAGACTCCTTGATTTTAAGCAGAAGAGAGCTATTGCTCGCCGTGTCATACGTGATGCTAAACGCACTTGCTGGCGAGATTACGTTTCTACTGTCACTTCGGCTTCCTCGATGAGTGCAGTCTGGAAGAAAGTGCGGAAATTGAGTGGTAAATTCTCCCCTGACCCGGCTCCTGTTCTTCAGGTTGCTGGTGTCGATATAGCACACCCTCTTGCCGTTGCCACTGAAATTGGTAATCATCTCGTCCGCATTTCTCAGGGTCTACATCTATGCCCCTCGTTCCTTTCTTCTAAGTCTGCCAGCGAGTTAAAGCCCTTAGATTTTTCTTCTCTTAGAGAAGAATCCTATAATGTGCTTTTTACCCTTCAAGAACTGGAGGCAACACTCTCTGCTTGCCGATCATCGGCAGCTGGGCCAGACGGCATACATATTCGTATGCTGCAGCATTTACATCAGTCTGCTCTTACTGTCCTCTTACGACTCTTTAATCTCATATGGTCGCAAGGAGTTCTTCCCCAGCTGTGGAAGTCTGCTATTGTTCTCCCTTTTCGAAAACCAGGTACTACGGGACGTGATTCCTCTCACTACCGTCCCATCGCTCTTACCAGTGCAATTTGCAGGTGATGGAACGTCTAGTTAATAGACGTTTGATGTGGTATTTAGAGACTCACAATAGTCTCTCCCTAGTCAATATGGCTTCCGTAAGGGCCGTTCTGCCATTGACCCCTTGCTGCGCTTGGATACGTATATTCGTAATGCCTTTGCGAATAACCATTCGGTTATCGCTATCTTTTCGACCTTGAGAAGGCTTATGACACAACTTGGAGATATAATATCTTGGCCCAGGCCCACTCCTTAGGCCTCCGAGGCAACCTACCATTCTTTCTTAAGGCCTTCTTAACTGACAGACATTTCCGGGTCCGGGTTAGTAATGAACTCTCCCCGGAATTTGTCCAAGCTGAAGGTGTCCCCCAGGGATGTGTTCTGAGCACAACACTCTTTCTGCTTGCTATAAATAATCTGGCATCTGTTCTCCCATCCAATATTTGGTCATCGCTCTATGTGGACGACTTTGCTATAGCTTGTGCAGGTGCTGACTGTCACCTCATTGCAGTTTCCTCCAGCATGCCATCAACCAGGTTTCTGATTGGGCCACCACTCACGGGTTTAAATTTTCTAGTGGCAAAACTCATCAAATTACGTTCACTAGACGTTCAGTGGTCTCTGATCATCCATTGTACCTATACGGCTCACGTATCCCAGAACGTGATACAGTCAGGTTTCTCGGCCTCCTGTTTGACCGCAGATTGTCCTGGAAACCTCACATTACCTCTCTGAAGGCGACTTGTCATAGCCGGCTGAACCTCCTTAAAACCCTCGCACATCTTTCATGGGGGGCTGATCGTAGAACTCTCCTTCGCCTACATTCGGCCCTAATTTTATCGAAACTCGATTATGGTGACCAGATATATTCGGCAGCTTCTCCTGCCACTCTTTACAGCCTTAATCCCATCCATCACCAGGGATTACGCTTATGCCTTGGTGCTTTTCGTTCTTCCCGGTTGAGAGCCTCTATGTAGAAGCGAACATTCCATCCTTGTCCGATCGTCGAGATGCACATTGCATCCGCTATTATGTTCGCTCTCATGACCTCCGCAATCCTTCCATGTATAGGATTGTTACAGATGTTAGTAGGCGCTCTTATTTGTTCGTCGCCCTGCTTACTTCGTCCCTTTCTCTTCGTCTACATTCACTCGTGTCTTCCTTCAGCTCCCACCTCTATATGTTCATGTGACATCTCCCTTTCCCCTACCCCCTTGGGAAGTTCCTGCTGTCCGTGTCTGTTCTATTCCTCTACCTTGCGCGAAAGCCCAACTACCTACGGCGGCTTCTCGCTCTTTCTTTCTAGACCACTTCCGTTCTCATTCCCATGCCATCGCAGTATACACCGATGGTTCAAAGTCATCTGACGGCGTCGGATTCGCAGCAGTGTTTCCGGACAGCGTTGTACGAGGGCATCTATTACCCTCGGCTAGCATATTTACGGCTGAATTGTATGCCATTCTTGTGGCACTTATCCGTATTGCATCTATGCCTGAGTCACCATTTGTGGTCGTTTCAGACTCCCTTAGTGCTTTACAGGCTATCCGTAAAATTGATACACCTCCCCCCCTAGTTCTTCGTATCCACCTTTGGTTACGCCGTATCTTTAGCAAGCATAAAGATATTTTTTTTTGTTGGGTCCCTGGTCATGTTGACGTACAGGGCAATGAACAGGCAGACACTGCTGCGCGGTCAGCAGTACATGACCTTCCAGTTTCATATAGAGGTGTTCCTTTCACGGACTATTTTGCGGTCATTGCTACCCACCTTCGCACCCGTTGGCAACAACGCTGGTCTGACCTGCTGAATAACAAACTTCATTCTATTAAACCGGTTATAGGTTTCTGGCCTTCTTCTTGTCACCAATGTCGAGGTTGGGAGACTACTCTCTCCCGTCTTCGCATCGGCCACACTCGCCTTACTCACGGGTATCTCATGGAGAGGCTCCTGCCCCTCTCTGTGAGCATTGTCAGGTTCCAGTGTCTGTTCGACATATCCTGTTGGACTGCCCACTCTATCAACGAGCACGCAGAATTTACCTTCAACGACGTCTTCGCTCTGCGGCCCTTTCTTTACCTTCCCTTCTTGCAGATGGACCCTCCTTTAATCCTGACTCTCTTGTTGACTTTTTGACAGAAACTGACTTACTACACAAACTCTGAAGATTATACCTCTAGCACCTCCCTCAGTCCCTTCTACCTCGATCTCTTGCTACCCTCCTCCCCTGCACTACCCACCGTCATCTAGCACTCCATACCCTACTAATCGTCCATCTCCCTCTTACACCTCACTCTCCCTGCATCCTACAATAACCTGCAGCGCTGTATAACCCCTGTGGTTTAGCGCTTCTATTTGATTATAATAATATGTGGTTTGGGAATTTTGAAAGATTAAAGCATGGTAGGTTGGCTAAGACTAAAGGAAACAGATTGAGAAGTCCAGGTAAAGGAGTAGTGATTTACACAGGCAACTCATGAAAGTCAGGTGTTAACCATGTGACATGATTCAGGTATCAAGCGTGTGACATATGACTTGCAGTATTCATGTTCTGCTTTCCATAACAAAGTACAGTGGACCCCCGGATTTCGTCAATAATTCTTTCCAGAAGGCTGTTCGAGTGCCGTTACTGAATGAATTTGTTCCCATAAGGATGATGAGGGTATCAAACGATTTAAATAAAGAAAAATTGGATATCACATTGGAGAGAGGGATTATGGAAGAAGTCAATGTTTTCAGATATTTGGGAGCTGACGTGTCAGCGGATGGGTTTATGAAGGATGAGGTTAACCATAGAATTGATGAAGGAAAAAAGGTGAGTGGTGCGTTGAGGTATCTGTGGAGACAAAAAACGTTATCCATGGAGGCAAAGAATGGAATGTACGAAAGTATAGTGGTACCAACACTCTTATATGTGTGTGAAGCATGGGTTGCAAATGCTGCAGCGAGGAGGAGGCTGGAGGCAGTGGAGATGTCCTGTCTAAGGGCAATGTGTGGTGTAAATATTATGCAGAAAATTCTGAATGTGGAAATTACGAGAAGGTGTGGAGTTACTAAAAGTATTTGTCAGAGGGCTGAAGAGGGGTTGTTGAGGTGGTTTGGTTATTTAGAGAGAATGGATCAAAGTAGAATGACTTGGAGAGCGTACAAATCTGTAGGGGAAGGAAGGTGGGGTAGGAGTTGTCCTAGAAAAGGTTGGAGGGAAGGGGTAAAGGAGGTATTGTGGGCGAGGGGCTTGGACTTCCAGCAAGCATGTGTGAGCGTGTTAGATAGGAGTGAATGGAGACGAATGGTTTTTGGGACATGACGATCTGTTGGAGTGTGAGCAGGGTAACATTTTGTGAAGGGATTCAGGGAAACCAGTTACGTAATTGATTTAGTTGGACTTGAGTCCTGGAAATGGGAAGTACAATGCCTGCACTTTAAAGGAGGGGTCTGGGATAGTGACAGCTGGGAGGGACAATTCTCAGCTGTCGTATCTGAGCTCCTCTGCAAAGACAGTGATTATGTATGAGTGTGGTGAAAGTGTTGAATGATGATGAAAGTATTTTCTTTTTGGGGATTTTCTTTCTTTTTGGGTCACCCTGCCTCGGTGGGAGACGGCCGACTTGTTGAAAAGAAAAAAAAAGGATGAATGTAAATTAGATTAGTCCATTTCAGACCCCCACACTGTACTTGGACTAAAATAATCTACATACTTTACCTGGAATGAAGCCTCCAGTTGTTTTTTTTTTAAGATAGGGTAATAAATTTTATGTCACTATTTTGGCTTTTAATTTATATTTAATCTATATGTGATGAATTATTAAACTTGAAATAATGATGGTTGTAGGCATAATGTTATTACTAAAGTCTATAAATACATAAAATGACATTCTCTAGTGTAGCTAAGAGTAGTTAATGATTGCTATATCTTTCTATTCATCTTTTGAAACACACAGTAGATATGGAAATTTGTATTTTATTTCTCTTTAAGGTTCCATCCACATATCTTGTTTTTTTAAATGAATTAAGAAAATTTAATCTAAATATGCATGTCTAGTTATTTACCTGTTAAAAATGTATTTGATTGATTGTTTACTTTCATCTGATGAACTAACAAGGCTGACTTCAGATTTTACTATATTATGTAAACTGCATCTTTTTGGAATGTTTTAATGGAAAATTTGATGCAATAGTAATATATGTGAAATTTATATGTATTGCACTCTAGGTTAGTTAACTCATAATAGCAATGGAGATACATAACACATTGTTCCAAAATCACAGATAGCCCAGTTTGTCATAATAGCAAAACAATATGTATATACAGTACATATTCTGTGTACAAATGCTGAAAAAAATAATCATTGGAAAAAAAGTGAGATTACACATAATTTGAATTTTACTACAAAAAATCTCTGAAAGTCTCTCATATTTTATTATCATTATTTTTTCTCAATATTGTTTGTTGTTGTTCTGTAGTTTAATATTTGATTATTTGTGAACAGGCATAATGATTGCTAAGATGCAAATGAGCACATTCTTATTGTATACATTTTAAATATACTGTACTATATTCTTAAGATTTTTAAGGTTTTTCCTGATCATTTGAGATCTCTTAGCACTAGGATGTAACTGCTAGACAATATCCTCAAAGCCTGACTTGTGAGCCCCTAAGTAGTAGCTGGGTTCTCTTTTAACAGCCGAAAATATGTTCTTGGTGAATATCCCGAGGGTTAGTTTTGGTCAAATTCTATTACGGTAGTTTCAGAATAAATTAAATTTAAGTATTTTGTTAACTGTTTGTGGGTGATATTTTTTTTTTTTTTTTTAGAATACAAAAAGCTTGATGACCTGTAAAATTATGTAAAACTGTGGACCAACCATTATGAATAATGATGGTTGAAAAAGCAGAGTGCTAGAATGACAAATGATACATTGATGGACTTGTGAGCTCTAGCATAAAAAAGAACAGAATAAGTCAGAATATTGTATTAAACAAAATCACCAAACAGGAAGATCATCCACCTGTACAGAAAGATAATTTTTGAGTAAAAGGGTAAGGTGGATTCATGAATCAGAATCACTGCTCCTACTGGTCACACCAACAGTGGCTTCTTTCTGAATGCTTCATGATTGGCAGACTATTCCTGGATAAGGATGTTGACCAAAAACATTGACAAAGAGGGAGGAGATGAAAAAGTAAACCCAAATACTATATTCATCATCTTGATGATGAGAGTGGTTGGTGATAATGTCAGAGAATCTCACACTCAAAGATAACAACACTGTATCTACCACATCTGCTAGGCAAATGAAAGGATGGATAATGAGAAACTTCAAAACTAGGGATGCCAAGCCAATGAAGATTCTCTTCAAATCACTTGTTCTCTAGGCTGGAATGTTGCTGTACATTAATGGCCCCTTTTAAGGTAGGCAAAATTGCAGACCTGGAGAATATACAGAGAATTTTCACTGCATGTATAAGTACCATAAATCACCTAAATTACTGGGACCAGTTGACCTGTACTCCTTGGAATGCAGGCAAGAAAGGTGCATGATAATTTTGGAGGAACTAGTCCCAAATTTGCACATGGAAATCACTCCCTATGAAAGCAAGACTCAACAGACAGTGCAACATCCCCCCAATGAAAAGCAGGGGCACCATGAGTATGCTAAAAGACAACACAGTAAGTGTCAGAAACCCAAGACTGTTCAACTGCCTCCTAACATACATAAGGTGGATTGCCAATAGACCCCTAGCTGTCTTCAAGAGGGAGCTGGACAGACACCTAAAGTCAGTACCTGACCAGCCGGGCTGTGATTCGTATGTAAGTTTGTGTGCAGCCAGCAGTAACAGCCTGGCTGATCAGGCCCTGATCCATCACGTGGCCTGGTCATGGACAGGGCTGCGGGGGCCATTGACCCTCCGAATAACTTCCAGGTTTACTCCGGGTAAGGCTGTAGCATATTCCACATTCAACACCAAAAACTGAGCTAATTCTTGTGGTCTGGTGTGCAACACCCCTTTATTTATTAGATTTTTTATTTTGCCACTGAAGCGGCTAGTTTATGGTGCACCTCATATCCATCCTGTGGATGGTAGCACAAGAGTATATTGATACACAAAAGGCCTAGAAAGTAGCTCTCAAAAGGGTTTACTGGCATACATCTGGATTTTTATCAACAGTTAATTTATCTGTTGCAAAAAAAAATTAAGGAAAGGGAACCAGTATTTATACGAAAGGAGGGCAGGGATGGGAGAAAGAGGTAGAAAAATAAAAGGCAGTGGAGGTAGTAGTGGAAGAGGTAGTGCAGATGGTAGTAGTAGTTGTAGTGGGTAGGGAAAGAAGTGGTAGCAGTGCCGGATTTAGGTGGTGGGGGGCCTCTTGTATTAAAAAGGTCTAACTCTAATGGTTAGAAGACTTTTAAGTTTCTCCTTGGAAAACTTTCGCCACTCTCAATATACGTACCATCCTCTTATGATGAAGAAATGAAACAATAAATTGAATTTATAGTGTATTTTAGCACCCTTTCGGTTTATTTGTAAGTGTAACTCAAATGTAATGTACAGACTTATGATGAGTTATCTTCAATCAGATAAAATATTATAAGCCAGGTACATTCCCTGCTTTTCTGATGGAAAAGTCTCTGATGACTCCATCAAAATCCAACGAGCGCAGGATGTCAGATTCTATGCTCATGACTCCCTGTGATTTAGCGCTTCTTTTGATTATAATAATAATAATATGCTCATGACTGTCAGGTTTACAAGCTGCCCTTGCTGCATGCTCGTTCATAGCCGGTTCTCACTACCACACTGTTGTTCACATACTGACCACAATCAAGCAGTCATTCATACTGCAGCACCCTACACACCCAGGATGATGTGCTATGAGTCATCCTCGCGTCATGCAGCTGACGACACGCTCGCACCAATGATGTAACACCAGCGATCAGATGACTCAACATGACAATCCCACCACAATTCAAACTCTTGCATGCATTTTCTCTTTTTGTGATCTATTCATTTCTCATTATAATGTGTGTCATAATATTTTTCATCATCTGGTGGGGGACCGGGGCCTCTTCCCTAAATCCAGCCCTGAGTGATAGTGGCACAAAAGTCAGAGAGTGAAGTGAAGCAAGGTGATAGTAGTAGCAGTTGTGGAGAAAGTCTAAGAACAACAAAAAAAACTACAAGAGCTAATGGCCACGAGGGTGGGACCAAACACACAGGGAAGGATAAGATAAGATAAGATTTCTTCAGATTTTTAACCCCGGAAGGTTATCCACCTAGGATAACCCAAGAAAGTCAGTGCGTCATCGAGGACTGTATGTCTTATTTCCATTGGGGTCCTTAATCTTGTCCCCCAGGATGCGACCCACACCAGTCGACTAACAACCCAGGTACCTATTTGCTGCTAGGTGAACATGACAACAGGTGTAAGGAAACACGTCGAAATGTTTCCACCCGCCGGGAATCGAACCCGGGCCTCCGTGTGTGAAGCGAGAGCTCTAGCCACCAGACCACCGGGCCACCTAACACAGGACAGAACACAAATAGGCAGAAGAAAGGAAAGGCAAAGAAAATATATGAAAGAAGAGGAGATGAAGATCAGGTCAAGTCACGAGTGATCTGAAGTTTGGAGCATCTACAGAGACAAAGCCAGGACTAAGATTCAGATGAGGAAAGTTGTGTATAAGGCAGGGTTTCCAAAGTGGTCAATATCGACCCATAAGAGTTGATGTGACTATCCAAGGGGTTGATAAATGGCTGGGGGTCAAAAGAGGGGGATCATTAAATGGCTGTGGGTCAAAAGAGGGGGAAGTCATTAAATGGCTGGGGGTCAAAAGAGGGGAGGTCATTAAAAATGTTTAGCGAAGTCCTTTGCGTTGTGTATCTGTGACCTTCCACCCTTCCCCTTGTCTCTGTGCCCTTGTTGACATTCATCAGTTGCATCCTTTCCATTAATGAAAACAGTTTCAGTGAAAAGGGGGGTATGTTAAATCAAGGACCATAACACTGTAGCAATTGCATCTGCTAGAAAAATGACAGGATGGATAATGAGAACCTTCAAAACCAGGGAAGCCAAGCCCATGTTGACACTTTACAGATCGCTTGTTCTATCTAGGCTGGAATATTGCTGCACACTAACTGCACCTTTCAAGGCAGGGGAAATTGCTGACCTTGAAAATGTGCAGATAACCTTCACAGTACACATAACTGCGATAAACCACCTCAATTACTGGGAACGCTTGAAGTTCCTAAACCTGTACTCTCTAGAACGCAGGTGGGAAAGATACATTATTATATACACATGGAAAATTCTCGAGGGATTAGTGTACCAAACTTTCACACGAAAATCACTCCCTACGAAAGCAAAAGACTCGGCAGGCGATGTAACATCCCCCCAATGAAGAGCAGGGGTGCCACTAGCACGTTGAGGGACAACACAATAAGTGTCAGGGGCCCAAGATTGTTCAACTGCCTCCCAGCATACATCAGGGGGATTACCAACAAACCCCTGGCTGTCTTCAAGCAGGCACTGGACAGGCACCTAAAGTCGGTACCTGACCAGCCAGGCTGTGGTTCGTACGTTGGACTGCGTGCGGCCAGCAGTAACAGCCTGGTTGATCAGGCTCTGGTCCAACATGAGGCCTGGTCACGGACCGGGCCGCGGGGGCGTTGACCCCTGGAATTCTCTCCAGGTAATATTTTTTCATAATTTAAATATTAACTATTTTTATGTAGTCAGTATTATTATTGTTATTATCTATTATTATTATTATTCGTAGTACTATTAGTTAAAGTACTAGTTATTAAATTATTTTCATATAAATGTTTGGGGGTGGATGAACAATCCGAAACTTCATGAAGGGCTCCATGAGCTGGGGACCACTGGTATAAGGGATGCTTATAATAGTAATAATAATAATAATATTTATTTCTGCAAGTATATTATACAACTTACACAGACCTAGCTGATATAACGACATACTATATAGAAAGCTCTTGGTTATGCAGACCCTTGTGGTTTAGCGCTTCTTTTGATTATAATAAGAATAATCTTGGTTATGCAGAGCATTTCGGGCAACTTTGGTTATTAATATTGTCCCCAGGATGCGACCCCACACCCAGCTACATATTTACTGCTAGGTGTACATGAACAGCAGGTGTCTTGAGGAATCATCATAATGTTTCCACTCCGTACCGGGGATTGAACCACGGGCCTCAGTGTGTGAGCCCGGTACCAACCGAGCTACCGGCCTGTCAGGTCAGTGTACGTGTACTTGAGACATCACGTGACTATTCTAGCCTCGGAACACAAAATTACACCACCATGGGTAAGGTCATTTCTGAGAAATAATAACTTGTACGTGAGACTTATAATGTAGCCTCAGCAGTGTTATTATGAAGAATATATTACTAATACGGCCTTATTTCTTTATTTTGGGCGCAGTTTATTCATTAATAGTGAACAGAGGCTTCACTTATAAGGATTCACTTATAAGGACATGGAACGACCTGGATAAAGTTGGTTTATTGACCTTAAAGTCTATCGAGAACACCAGGCCATTAAGGTTCCACATCACCTTTATATATAAAGTAAAATGATGCTTTAATATTCAGTATACCGGATGTACTAGTCTGATAAATATTCATCCTACTACCCTCCTAGAAGCAATGACTGGTGTGTTGTGTACATGTCTCATGTATTCTTATTTGTTTGTTACGACCTTCCCACGCGATGACATGCAAATACCACACACCAATACGAAAAATGAATATACATAATTTAGGCATTTTATTGCCACCATCTCATATTACAGCATATATGATATATATATGTCGTGCCGATTAGGTAAAACTTGCGATTTTGGCAAAAATCATTCTGAACCTAACGAAAAAAAATATATTTCTAATTATTAAATTATTTTAAAAGTATCTAAAATATATTTAGTTGGGTTAGGCTAAATTAAATTGCGCTTGTTGTAATAAGGTTAGGTAGGTTTTCAAAGTTTCTCTTGGTACAAAATTATAAATTTTTACATTAACGTAAATGAAAAAAATATATCTTTAAACGTATAAGAGAAAATTTTAGAAAGGACTTAATTTTAAATGAGTTCTTTCTAATTGACCAGTTTTACCTAATCGGCACGACATATATATATATATAATATGTGTATGTGTTTATTTTATACTAAATTAGATAATAATTACAAAGAAACACTGTCAAATCAGTTGCTGGTGTATGTATAAATATTATAATGGTCATGGTAGCTGCACAAGGAGGATTTATTTAATTTTACTAGTGCAAAAAATTATTTCTCTGTAAATATTACTCTTTAACCGCAGCGCTGTATGACCCTTGTGGGTTTAGCGCTTAGTTATGATTATAATAATACTCTTTAACCGGAAATATAGGAACCTTTCCCGGGAGGATACGATGACATTAACCTCTCCCTGTAAGGTCAACACGACAGGAAACACATGATGGATGCTGGGAAATGTTCAGGCATGGATTCCTGCTTTCGGGGCTGCTTTGTTTGATGTGCCTGTGACTGGTTTTCCGAGTTTTTCTCGTAGCAATCCGGCCTGGGGTCAGGTTTCCCTTGTAACTGGTAACTAGCGCAATGACCCCAGTGGAAATAAGTCACTTTGTCTGACTTTTTTTTTTTTTTTGGGGGGGGGGGGTTATCCTGAATAATCTACATATATTCTGCTATGTATGATAATTTATGTAACTGTATTTATGTGTACCTGTACCTGAATTAATTTACTAGATTATTTCTTCCCGCGGCTTGCAGGCTCACATGTACTGACATGTCCTCATTAGTAGTGTTATCTAGAGCTAAAGTACTACAGTGTCTATTGTAATCACGAATTGCAATGCTTATAGTGCGAAAACTTCTATATATTAAACCCCAATGGAAATGAGTTACTGACTTTTTTGGGTTATCCTAGTTAATTTACACTATGAATGATAATTGTACCTATGTGTACCTGTGCCTAAATAAACTTACTTACTCTTTATGTTATTTGACAGTATTAATAAAAGCTCTAAATATTTTAGTATCACCAGTCAATGAACGTGATAAATTAAAATCATGGCAACCAATACTGTACATGCGAAAACTGTCATGCGACGTGGATACCTTTCGCTCAAATATGATTTAGTAAGAAATATCATACGTTATCCCCTTCTAAATATAGAGTAAAATAAAAATTTAATGCTACTGCATCTAGTTTATAAAATTAAGTTTTCAATGTTATTTAGTATTTAATTTATTAACAAAAGTGATGCGAGACATTCGGACACAGTGTCAGCTGAGCGAGGGGGGTAAAAAGCAGAGGTTACACCAGTGTTCTGCTGAGGAGGGGAAGTGTAGGGTGTGTGTCGGCTACTTCTGATACTATCCATTGCAAACAGCCACTAGTTCTTGTTATTGATTTATACAATGTTTACATACGTTTTTTCTGGAATTATATGCACAATATTGCTTGAAGTGCAAAAGTTGTTTTAAGAGACCATAACAATGTAGAAAAACAGGAATAGGCGTCTAACCTGGTAAGGCAATACAGTAGTCCAGAGCTCTGGTCAGGTTTCACATATTTGTCTTCTATGTCATTATTTAATTTGAGCTGGTCATTGGAGTTCTATAGTAATTATTATTCTGTCATCCACTAGCTCTTAACTTTGGTAAATGTTTTGGCATTCCTGTGAGGTAGACGCATGCTAATAGGAATTTTACCAGACAAACATACTAATATGAATGTTAATAGATATGAAGACTCACTTAACAGGCATATTAAATGTATGAAAGTTGATAGAATAAACTTCACTAGAGACATAAATGAACGCATGCTAGTACACTAGGAATTTTACTTTCAACGTACCCGGCATGTGAAATGTGCTAAGAATACAAAAATGAAATAGAATTAGTATTTTTTATGTAATTGTGGATAATTGTACTCTATGTTATTTCAACAGTAATTCAATAATTTATAAGTAATTTGCCAAGAATGTTGATGCTACGATCGTGGGCACATTACTCAACAACACAAACGAGTTTGGGTTCATTTACCTTTCTGTTAGTGTCTATCAGCGTAATTGTTTTATAACCTCTTCTCCAATAGCGCACTGCGCTATTCTGAGGAAAAAATTTCCCCCTCCTTCAGTTGCTGCCTTGCAACTTTGCATAGCTCCTGATGACGCACCGAGAAGTGTGAAAGTACTTGAGCTAAAGATTTACACCCCCCCCCCGTGGCTTGTCTTGCATTGTTAAGGTAGCCTGTCTGCGACTGTTTGCAAATATATATATATATATATATATATATATTATATATATATATATATATATATATATATATATATATATATATAATATTGTGGTGCACTTCGGAGTCTGTGGAGACAAAGAACTTTGTCCATGGAAGTAAGAGGGGAATGTAGCATGGGTGTGAAGCATGGGTGATAAATGTTGCAACGAGGAGAAGGCTGGATGGAGGCAGTGGAGATGTCATGTCTGAGGTCAATGTGTGGTGTGAATATAATGCAGAGAATTCGGAGTTTGGAAATTAGGAGGAGGTGCGGGATTACCAAAACTATTATCCAGAGGGCTGAGGAGGGGTTGTTGAGGTGGTTCGGACATGTAGAGAGAATGGAACGAAACAGAATGACTTCGAGAGTGTATAAATCTGTAGTGGAGGGAAGGCAGGGTAGGGGTCGGCCTAGGAAAGGTTGGAGGGAGGGGGTAAAAGAGGTTTTGTGTGCGAGGGGCTTGGATTTCAAGCAAGCATGCGTGAGCGTATTTGATAGGAGTGAATGGAGACAAATGGTTTTTAATACTTGATGTGCTGTTGGAGTGTGAGCAAAGTAACATTTATGAAGGGATTCAGGGAAACCGGCAGGCCGGACTTGAGTCCTGGAGATGGGAAGTACAGTGTCTGCACTCTGAAGGAGGGGTGTTAATGTTGCAGTTTTATAACTGTAGTGTAAAGCACCCCTCTGGCAAGACAGTGATGGAGTGAATGATGATGAAAGTTTTTCTTTTTCGGGCCACCCTGCCTTGGTGGGAATCGGCCGATGTGTTAATAATAAAAAAAAATAATAAAATTAAACCACACAAAAATCAAATAATTTAATCATTCTAACACTAACAGTGGCCTAACATTCATATTGGTCTCTTATTATTGTATTGTTTCCAACACAGGCTGGTTCACTATTAAGTTACACCACTATTAAGTAGTCTGTAAAGCATTAGGTTTAGTCTGCCCGAAATGCCTCGGCATGATAGTGGCTTTCTTTGCACTTGCAAATCAGTATTGTAATTACACGTTGTAAACTATGCATGGAAATAGACTCCTTATAACATGTCAGTCACACATTGTAAACTTTGCAAAGAAATAAAAATTTGAATTTGAACAAAGAACCAGTGTCATTGTTTCTATTCCTGACTTTTTCACCATTAAGTTGCACCACTAACAAAGAACAAGTGTTATTGTTTTCATTACTGGCTGGTTAATCCACAAAATATACCCAGTGAAAAACAGGTTTGCGGTGGGCACAATAAGGGAAGCCTGTATCAACATTCGTGGCCCCAGAGTATTCAGCATCTTACCAGAAGATATCAGAAACACTGCTGGAACAAGTGTAGAAGTCTTCAAGAGAAAATTGGACAAGTATCTTCACCAGGTGCCAGATCAACCAGGCTGTGATGGATATGTGGGGCAGCGGGCCTCCAGCAGCAATAGCCTGGTTGACCAGGCTAGCACCAGACGAGCCTGGCCCATGGCTGGGCTCGGAGAGTAGTAAGACTAGAAACTCATCAAAGGTATATCATAGGTATACCACTAACAAAGAACCATTGTCATTGCTTCACGTCATACGGCATAGGCAGGAGTCTCATAACGTGGCGACATAATGATTTTCTTAGTGGTTTTCTGTTATATATTTTCGCCAGATTGTGAAATTATGAAGATGGATACCTGGTAATGTCATATCTGAGGGAGGTTGCGATGGAGGCAGATGTTTATGAAGGAAGAATGAACAACAATTCATACTTGAAAATTTATATGACTATGCACTTGCAAACAAACTGGATGTGACTCAAAGCTCTGTCTTGGTATTCTTCTCATCGCTACTTAGGTGACCCGTTTTAATGGTGAATCGCGGCTCACAATAGAAGGAAGCGTGGCTCCATTCCCGAGGAAGTTTTTTAACACGTACGTACGTTCATCTAACAAATATCTGGGTGGTTCACGAGATCGTAATAATACAATTGCAAACAAATCACAACGGACTGGGATCGAACTCATGGCAGGGGTGTCCCACCTATTCTGTGATTAGGTACCTGGATGCTAATCGACTGTGGGTCGCATCCCTAATGTACATGGCAGTACAGTTACGACAATTATATTTGTAGACTTCATAGGACTGTAATTCAACAAGTATGACATCTTTAAACTTAAAAGATATGTTTTACAGTGTGTTTAGACCTGGGAATAAAATTCTTATTGCAGCTGTGTTCATTTTTTTTTTTTAAAAGACAAACTATTTTTTTATCTGTGAAAGCCATTGGAAAATAAAGAACTGCTCTGTTAACATAATTTTTTTGTTCCAGAGAGTCCAGGTTGAGTCGTATAAATTCAGAATTGGAATGAAGACCGAAATATTGTGAATGTACAGTATACATACCATATGAAAAGCTATAGTAGTTAATGTGGATATCAAATTTCATATATACATGGTATATGTGCAACCTAAGTGAATTTGGAGTTAAGCCAGTAATTGTTGATGTACGATACACTGAAGTGCTCACACTTACCATTATAGCTCACAAGAATGTTATGAAAATATGCAGTGTTCTGCTTGTCTTTACATTTAGTACTTTAGTGTTTTGAATTTAAATATTGCAAAAAAAAAAAAGTGACTCGCACAATCGTAATGACAATTGTAAACGACTAAAGTGAGGAGAGGCAGGAGTGAATAAGAGTCTTGTTGAATTTAAAGTATTGATATACTATTGTCATTATGTTGATGATATTTTTCTGGTATTTGAAACTCGTTAAAATGAACTCTTATTTTATCTCGTAGACGGCCAGGGACTGTTTGAAACGTTAGTCTCAGACAGCCTGAGACTGATCGAAACGTGGTGCGATAGTATTGTTGTCACTCCTGTATACTTTATCAGTTTCTCATCTATCTTTTTTTCCGAAGACTTTGTATTTACATTGATCTGTTGATGTGCTATGTATTTCACATTCTTTGTAATTCTCTTGGTACTACAGCTGTGAGGGAGAGTAAGGGAGGTGAAAGTGTAAGAGAGCGTGAGTGCATCACGAGGAAGTGTAGTTTGAAGGAGAGTGAAGGTGGTGTTGGATACATGACTGTAGTAAAGAATCATTTGTGTGCGCGCGCGCTTATCTGTATGTACTCACCTATATGTGGTTGCAGGTGTCGATTCACTGCTCCTGGCCCCGCCTCTTCGCTGGTCGTTACTATCTTCACTGTCCCATGTGTGTGTGTGTGCGCGTGTGTGGATATATATAGGTATTTATGTTAGCGTGTACACAAATAATTTAAGTTTGTTTCACGTGGAAAATTTTATAATCAGGCCACACGTAACATAACCGCAAAGGCAATACCTGCTGATTGCATCCAACAGTACATCTGTTAATGACTATTCTATCTGTTAAAGATCTCGCAGACTACAGGTTTGACATCTTCAAATTCCCTGACACGCTTGCTACACGGTATTGCCCTCCTTTCCGAAAATCCCATCTTCATCGCAGACTCATTCTGTGACTTGAACTGAAGTGGAGAAATTTCCTCCAAGGGGGTAGCAAGGGAGTCGTGAGCCTCTCTCTTCCCCACAGTACAAGGGATGGGCGAGTCATATACAAGACACGCCATCATTCTGCCAATTAGGACTCGCAAAACAACTCTGTCAAGTGTTTGCCCAAGAAAACTCCTATTCTAAGACATTCTAGATTTTGCACGAGCCCTGACTATTTCGCACTCGAACTAACCCCCCTTTATTGCACACAAATGTACTCACACTTAAGGCACGCATATAGATACACACATACAGAACATAAGTGTACAAGGATGCAAACGCACACATATTTTTCTTAACTCACCGGTTCCTTATCAACCGGGTTGTGATGCATACTGCGGCGGCGGGTACTAATAGCTTGATGGATCAGGCTAGCAATCACGAGACCTGGTCTGGGACCGGGCCGCGGGGGCAGTGACCTCCGGAAGTAACTCCAGGTAAACCGGTAGGCTCCCACCGAGGTAGGGTGACCCCAAAAAAGGAAACACTTTAACTGTCGCTCATTAAATAGCTGTCTTGACAGAAGTTTGCAACATTACAATTTAAGTGACCCTTCAAACTGCAAATCCCAAAGTCCTTACACACGTATAAATTTACAAATGTACACGTATACATATACATGCACAAACAAGTATACACACGTATATACACGTACGCATATATATATTTTATACTTCGCTGCATTAGAATTTTATGACCGCCCTGCACTACGTATCTGCGTGCATCAAGGTGGAATGTGCTAGGTTACAGGATATGGGTAAGTAATTTTATTCAGGTATACACAAATATAGTTACATAGATTATCATACATAGCAGTATATGTGTAGAGAACCCAGGATAATCCAAAAAAGTCAGACAAAGTGACTTATTTTCATTGGGGATCTTTCTCTTTCAAACAGCGACCCAAACACTAATATTAAGAATACTACTTGTGTTTGGGTCGCTGTTTGAACACTAATATTAAGAATATTTTAATCCCTTAAATAGAAATTAAAGTTTACTCAGCGTATATATAGACTAAGAAATGTGCAAACAAAATTCAAGGTCCCTTAGGCTCATTAAGTTTTCCTTGTGGTTCTCGTGGGTTGCCGGATGTCTGGTTTTTATTTAATGTATCTTATTTCTCTATTCTGCTCATTAAGTCTTTCGTAAGTAATAATGTAACTAATGCAATATCTTTTGTGTGCAATGGTCTTAACAGATCTCTGATAAAAAATAGCATTATAGTTTAAACGCTAAAAATAGAATAGAGAACACGGTGACTGGATATATCCGAAAACTCGGATTGATACCTGGCTTAAGCGTATTATATAATTTTATTAGGATGAATTTTACATTAAGTCTGTTTACGACCCGAGATCTGTATTATGTCCCCTTTTTTTTTTACAAAAAAATATATACGTAAAATGTACAATTCACTTTTTTCCATGTAATTTGCGCCACAACACTCAAGTAAACAACCCGCTATAATAATATTTTTCCATAACACTTGTATACACGCACCCAACACAATGAAACAAAACATACACAAATACAAAACTGATTGATGTAACAATTTTTGCCTTACATTACTTATGTATATAGTATAAAACCTTTAGATTTAGGGAAAACGAACGAAACGGAATGAGAAGCAAGGTGGGTGCGGTGAAGACCTTTCTTTCACCTCTCTCGTCATTGTGACTTGTGCTAGAGTGGGAGGTGGTGTTAGGCTGTGGCTTGTGGCTTTATTAACACATGTTCACTCAGTTATTCCATGATTTGTTAACACAACTAGAATGAACATACTAAGCGAGAGGAAATTTATTGTAAGAAATTTATAGTTCTCTGGCAGCTTCTAGGGTCCATTAGTAATATATTCCAGTGAATGGTGATTACTTTTAAAGGTGCAATAATGAAAATGAATGCCCTTAAACATTATACTAATTATCAGAAAATATAGTGTTCATATTTAATTTAGGTTGTGCTATGTAAATTAAATGAAACTTAACGTGTAAGACGGTGTTGTGGTAGGTTCACTTCGTCAGGAATAAAGTCTGTCATCCCAGGAGCTTATCTTAAAGAAATATGCCGGCACAAGTAGCAGACGCAGGCCTTGAAGAAGCCTCGGCGGAGGTGCTGATCAAACCCAACAGAGTGAGAGCTTCCTTCAAGGCCAATAATGGGTGAGTATTTAGGAAACCTTTTCCTCGGAAATACCGCTGATTCTCCCACACAGGGCAGCCTATCCTCCTAATCAATCATTATTTTATTTACTGTGACTTAGTCGGATGAGTGATTGACAGACAAGAAACAAGTGATTGTGAATGTATTGCATATATTGTCCGCTCAATGGATCGC
The DNA here is from genome assembly GCA_009830355.1 of Cherax destructor. NCBI lineage: Eukaryota > Metazoa > Arthropoda > Malacostraca > Decapoda > Parastacidae > Cherax > Cherax destructor. The sequence continues at coordinate 2,591 of WNWK01001274.1, read as the reverse complement.
AGTTTTCTGTTCTCACTCCTAAAGTCTTTATCGCCTCTATATGTTATTGCATTTATTGGCATTGATATTATAATTGGCTAATATTTCTGATGATAATCTAACCTAAATAGCGTAAATTGACTTAGAATTTAGGAGGACGGGTTGCACAGGGAAAGTGACTCCAGTAGCCTTGATCTTAGGCCGTGTGAATGTTGTACTATATCACAAGCCCTAACATCTAGGCCAAGAAATTTAATGAATTAAATAAAGGTTAGTTTATACCTGGAGCGGAAAGAACACTGACAACAGGTTAACAAATTAGTATATTCTTTTTATTTTAAGATACGAAATACTTTATTTGTTTTATAAATTTAATCAATTGAGATAAAGGATTTTTTCAAATTTTATTTAATTCATAACTAGCATTATGGTGAAAATAAAATAAAGATACGAACAGTGGTGAAGAGGTGAGTGTCTATACTGTAATTCGTGTTTTGTTTTCAAAATACAATTTTCAGTTATTTGATAAATGGAAAATGACATGTGAGCAAACTCTTAAAATATGTTCACTGAAACGTTTCTGAATAAGGACCTTTTGTTCACGGCAATGATACACAAGGTACAAGAAATAGATAATTTGGGAAATCACGAAAGCACTTGAAAATGCACTTTTTTTCAGTGGTTATTTTCCATATTATGGTATCACAAGCTTCCTGCTTAGTATTATTAGAATTGGCGATAAAGGGAGTCTTCTAAGCAACAACACCTTCTTACCGTATTACAGAATGTATATAAATGCTCTGGAAAACGTACAAAGGAGGATGACTAAGTTGATCCCATGTATCAGAAATCTTCCCTATGAGGATAGACTGAGGGCCCTGAATCTGCACTCTCTAGAAAGGCGTAGAATTAGGGAGGATATGATTGAGGTGTATAAATGGAAAACAGGAATAAATAAAGGGGATGTAAATAGCGTGCTAAAAATATCTAGTATTGACAGGACTCGCAGCAATGGCTTTAAGTTGGATAAATTCAGATTCAGGAAGGATATAGGAAAGCATTGGTTTGGTAATAGAGTTGTCGATGAGTGGAACAAACTCCCGAGTACAGTTATAGAGGCTACAGTTATAGACGCCAGTTATAGAGGTCTACCCTACGTCTAACTTTCACAGTCGCCGTTCGGTTGAATCCTCCCTTATACACAATTTTCCCTGTATGAATCTTAGCCCTGGCTTTGTCTCTGTAGATGCTTCTGTATAACCCCTTTGGTTTAGCGCTTCTATTTGATTATAATAATAATAATAATAATAATCTGTAGATGCTTTCCTCTCCCATTACATTGTTAAATGCTCCAAACTTCAGAACACCCGTGACTTAACCTGATTTCTTCCCCTTCTATCTCTTCCCCCTTCTCCTCTTTCTCCTCTGGGTCTTCTTTCTTTTCTTTTGCCTTGTATTTGTCCTTTATTTTATTTTCATTTTTTTCCCCAACTGTGTTCTCGTTTTTACCCAATGCGGGCCGCCAGCTTCATTGCAGTGCTCCTTTCCTAGATTAGGACTGACTCCACTACTACTACCACTACTACCTCCATTACCCCTCCACCACTTTCTTGTGCCCTCCCCTGTCTGCCTGCCTATAAATACCCCTTCCACCTGTCCTTCGAGGGATTAGTACCAAACTTGCACACGAAAATCACTCCCTACGAAAACAAAAGACTCGGCAGGCGATGTAACATCCCCCAATGAAAAGCAGGGGTGCCACTAGCACGTTGAGAGACAACACAATAAGTGTCAGGGGCCCATGACTGTTCAACTGCCTCCCAGCATACATCAGGGGGATTACCAACAAACCCCTGGCTGTCTTCAAACAGGCACTGGACAGGCACCTAAAGTCGGTACTTGACCAGCCAGGCTGTGGTTCGTACGTTGGACTGCGTGCGGGCAGCAGTAACAGTCTTGTTGATCAGGCTCTGATCCAACATGAAGCCTGGTCACAGACCGGGCCGCAGGGACGTTGACCCCTGGAACTCTCTCCAGGTATACTCCTCTTTAAGGGGGGCTCCTTGACGTGGTAAAGAGGCTATCGGTCTGAGGAATTGGACCTTTTGGTCTTCTTCCTCAGACCGAACCTAATTACCCCCCAATCCCCCCTCCCTTTTCCCATCTCCCCCATCCTCCCTTTTCCCTTTCCTCCTCCTCCTCCTCATCCCTCCCTTATTTCCTTCCCAGTTTTACCCTGGGAGCTTCTCTCCTCAGGCATTCTAGTTCCTAGGTAGGGGAAGGGTATCGTAGTCCATCCCATTCTGTTGAGGTCCTTGGCGGTGGTGTAGTTTGCCGTGGAATCTGGATCGCCTGGGGATGTCCCGATCCTCTCCGGTCACCCGGGGGTGGCTTTGGGTATCTTTCGGGCGACGGGTGTATCTCTGGAGGCCACCTTTCGGATTCCGGGGTGGTGGCCGAAGGCGGTATGCTTTGTGGCGGATATCCGGCCGCCCTCTCTTTGTCCGCCGAGATGGCTCGGTGGATGTGAGGTTGCTATCCCGGATTGCTGGTTTACTGGCGTGAAGGGTAGGGTATGGCACGGGTTCCATGCAGCATCTGCACTACTTGCG
>WNWK01001273.1:55000-301686 GCA_009830355.1 Cherax destructor | reverse complement strand
TCAACTGATCGGCTTCAAACCTTCAACACTGATGTTTGTTACTTAGGGTAAGGTTCGGGTTATTAGAGTTCCTAACCCTCCTAAGGATGTTGATCTATAGCTCCTGAACCTTTTAAGGATGTTAAGCTACAGGTGCTATATTTCGTGAGTGAGACGAGCTAAAACTCCTAATCCTCTTCATTCATGGGGAGCACTAAACCGTAGGGGATCATACAGTGCCTGGATCACTAGGGGGTAAAAAAAAATCTGGTTCAAAATAGGCCGTCCAATTCATTCTAATGAGGACATTAGAGCACTCCAGGATGATTTGAATAGACTGATGCAGTGGTCGGAGAAGTGGCAGATGCAGTTTAATGTAGACAAATGCAAAGTTCTAAATGTTGGACAGGACAATAACCATGCCACATATAAACTGAATAATGTAGATCTTAATACTACTGATTGCGAGAAGGATTTAGGAGTTCTGGTTAGCAGTAATCTGAAACCAAGACAACAGTGCATAAGTGTTCGCAATAAAGCTAACAGAATCCTTGGCTTCATATCAAGAAGCATAAATAATAGGAGTCCTCAGGTTGTTCTTCAACTCTATATATCTTTGGTTAGGCCTCATCTAGATTATGCTGCACAGTTCTGGTCACCGTATTACAGAATGGATATAAATGCTCTGGAAAACGTACAAAGGAGGATGACAAAGTTGATCCCTTGTATCAGAAATCTTCCCTATGAGATAGACTGAGGGCCCTCTCTAAAAAGGCGTAGAATTAGGGAGGATATGATTGAGGTGTATAAATGGAAAACAGGAATAAATAAAGGGGATGTAAATAGCGTGCTGAAAATATCCAGCCAAGACAGGACTCGCTGCAATGGTTTCAAGTTGGAAAAGTTCAGATTCAGGAAGGATATTATACACTGAACTGTACTGCTAGTGGGCTCCGGATAGCTCTCATCCATCATCCACACCCTTGTCGTCAATGGAGCGAGGCTCCATTGTCAGAACGCAGTTCCTGGCGATTCAAATAAACAAGAAAAAGGACCAGTCTCACTTCCTGCCGAACCTTGGGCAGGTGACGGTGGCGAGGAACCGCCGCCTGGGTCCCTAATGAGGAGCCGCCGTCTGGGTCCCTAATGAGGAGCCGACGTCTGGGTGACGAGGAGCTGGAGGGCGGCAAGTCAGAGTGACTATAGGATTCAAGAGCGTTCATCCATCACTCGCTTTTTATCCTTGGGAGGGGTCCCTCTCTCCCTTTATCATTGGGAGGGGTCCCTCTCTCCCTTTATCATTGGGAGGGGTCCTTCTCTCCCTTTATCCTTGGGAGGGGTCCCTCTCTCCCTTTATCCTTGGGAGGGGTCTCTCTCTCCCTTTATCATTGGGAGGGGTCCCTCTCTCCCTTTATCCTTGGGAGGGGTCCTTCTCTCCCTTTATCCTTGGGAGGGGTCCCTCTCTCCCTTTATCCTTGGGAGGGGTCTCTCTCTCCCTTTATCATTGGGAGGGGTCCCTCTCTCCCTTTATCCTTGGGAGGGGTCCCTCTCTCCCTTTATCCTTGGGAGGGGTTCCTCTCTCCCTTTATCCTTGGGAGGGGTCTCTCTCTCCCTTTATCCTTGGGAGGGGTCCCTTTATCCTTGGGAGGGGTCCCTTTATCCTTGGGAGGGGTCCCTTTATCCTTGGGAGGGGTCCCTCTCCATCACCAATGACCAATGACGGTCTCACTTTTTCTCATCTATTTTTATTATAAAAGATCGGAACAAATTATGTTTTATGTCGTTTAAATTTATATTTTTTGTGAAAGTTAAGACTATTATAGACGGCGAACCGGTTAGTTTAAAGTCCTGATCGTATTTTAGCATAGCTTTTACGAAACATTCGTAGGAAAGTCTGTTCTGAGGTTATTTTATCCACACATTAATATCCCCTATGTAGATGAGAACATGGTGGTTAAACTTAAATGCTAATGTAAAGATAGCAGTAGCCATCCTCATGGTGATTTCCCGGTTTGCGTGACTAATAAAAGAAGGTTTTATAGGAAACAAAGTCATCTGAAAATGCCTTAAAATTTTTTGGCATATCGTTTGACTTATTTCATCTGTACATTCTAAGGAAATCCTTATAATATTTTATTCTGACTCAGATATTATATTTATTAACAAATTAATTTAATCCCTCAAGTCGTATTCTGTGTAGGAATCATCAAATAGGAAATCCCCACAGCGTACCATAGTATTTAACAGGAGTTTCTCCTCTGATTTTAAGTCAACGCGGGGGGGTGGGGGGGAGTGATCATCCCCTTCGTCCTTTTGCGAAACACCCAGAAATGTAAACAAGGCTGACAATGGTTTTGAAAACCACTGTGATCCCTTGCTTTCTCGTTCGTCGTGATTAGGGCGACGTTGGTCTTGTCGTTCATCCCCTGGCGTGAGTGACGATCCCCACGTTGGTCGTTCACCTGAGGGCAACGAGCTCCAGGCTGGTCGTTACCCTGAGGGCGACAAGCACCACGCTGGTCACTATCTAGCTCCACCGAAGGAAGGGTGCGATCGCACCGTGTGGGCCTGTTGCCTACAGCAGGGGGTACTTCTTCTACATAACCTCCACACGCACTACAAACACTAACTAAACCTCGTCCCTCGCTTCGGGCGTCTTCTACGCCATCACCGTCTCCTACTGGAACACCTTCACCTTCCTCTTGCTCTTCTTCATCCTCCGACTGTCTGTTATAGATGACTCGCTCTACGGCGTACTTCAATAAGTCGTAGACGCCGACAATGATGTTTATATTGAAGTTAACCATTTTTAAAATATAAAAATTTAATAAATTATAAAATGAATGACATTATGAAGATTGCAGTGTCGAAGAGTGCTGAATGATATTTTTACGACTGGAGGAAAACGCCTTGACTCCATGGTACACTTGGGTATGTGTGTGTGTGAGTGTGTTCTTACGAATATTTTTTACCCATTAGCTGATCGCTAATAGGTCCACTCTCTCCCTGTTCTATGAGCTTTATCATACCTCTTCTTAGTTATGTATGGATCCTGCCTCCACTACATCACTCTCCAGAGTGTTCCACTTCCTGACAACTCTATAAGCGAAGAAGTATTTCCTGACATCCCTCTGACTCATCTGAGTTTTCAATTTCCAGTTGTGACCCCTTGTTGTGTCACATCTCTGAAACATTCTGTTTCTGTCCACCTTGTCAATTCCTCTCAGTATTTTATATGTCCTTGTCATGTCTTCCCTATCCATCCTGTCCTCCAGTGTCGTCAGGATGATTTCCTTAATCTCTCTTCGTAGGACACCCTCAGTTCCGGGATTAATCTTGTTGCAAACTTTGCACTTTCTCTAATTTATTGATGTGTTTGACCAGGTGTGGGTTCCATACTGGTGCTGCATACTCCAGTATGTGTGTATGTGTATTCATCTATTTGTAGTCACCTATTTGTGGTTACAAGAGTCGAGACTCAGCTCCTGGCCCCGCCTTTTCACTGATCGCTACTAGGTCCTCGCTCTTCCTGCTCCATGAGCTTTATCATACCTCGTCTTCAATTTCCAATTGTGACCTCTTGTGTCTGTGTCCCATCTCTGGCACATCCTGTCTCTGTCCACCTTATCTATTCCTCGCAGTATTTTGCATGTCGTTATCATGCCTGCTAACCTTTCTTCGTAGGACATTCCCAATAGCTCTGGAACTAGCCTTGTTGCAAACCTTTGCACTTTCTCTAATTTCTTGACGTGCTTGACCAGGTGTGGGTTCCAAACTGGTGCTGCATACTTCTTCTTCTTATTATTATTATTATTATTATTATTATTATTATGCGAAACACTTATTTTATAGAAATGGAGACTCGATCTCCCGTCATCTACTCGCCAGACAAACACGCTAGATTCCCCCATTTTCTTGAACAAAGAACCCTCTGAAAGTCCGATTGTCATTCTAATTTCCATGCTGTATAAACAGACATAACGAAGCGTCAGCCACAGCCATTAATAATGATGTTGCATAAGTTCAGATTAATTTTGCACAGATGTGTGTGTCTCTGACTGATATTGAATATCTTTTTAATCAGAGGATTATTCAGAGAAATGTATTTGCCATGTGTAAAGGTAAATATATATGAGAGGATATTAAATGCAATATATAATACAGGAAATGATAGAGAAATATAACATTAAATAGCATATATAAATTTTTATTTTTATTAATAAAAGTTGCAGGTGGTAGGAAGCATTGGTAGGAGTGTGTATGAGGGAGCAATAAGTAGACAGGTGTCAGGAATCTAAACAGTGCAGATTAAGTGGAGAGGTTATTTGTGATGTATTCAATCCCTTATCCTTGTTAGCTTTTCAATCCCTTAGCCTTGATAAGTTTTCATTACTTTAGCCTTGATAGCTTTTCAATCCCTTAGCCTTGATAAGTTTTCAATCCCTAAGCCTTAATAAGTTTTCATTACTTTAGCCTTGATAGTTTTTCAATACCTTAGCCTTGATAGGTCTTCAACCCCTTAGCTTTCATATAAGGTGTTCAATCTCTTAGCTTTTATCACTTTAAAGCAGAAGACTGAGGATGTAAACTTGTATACTGGAGCCAGAGGAGAGGTGCAGCAGTTGAAGATGGCATCACAGATGGGCAGAACCCACTAGTGGAAGTAGGTCGTCTACCTGGAGTCTACCTGAAGGGCATTCCGGGGATCAACGGCCCCGCGGCCCGGTCCACGACCAGGCTTCCCGGTGGATCAGGGCCTGATCAACGAGGCTGTTACTCCTGGCCGCACGCAGTCCAACGTACGAACCACAGCCCGGCTGAACTGGCACTGACTTTAGGTATCTGTCCAGCTCCCTCTTGAAGACAACCAGGGGTCTACTGGTAATGCCTCTTATGGCTGGTGGGAGGCTGTTGAACAGTCTTGGGCCCTGGACACTTATTGTGTTTTCTCTTAGTGTACTAGTGACGCCCCTACTTTTCATTGGGCGTATGTTACATCACCTGGCAAGTCTTTTGCTTCCGTAGAGAGTGATTTCTGTGTGCAGATCAGGGACCAGTCCCTCCAAAATCTTCCAGTTGTAGATTGTGATAAGAACATAAGAAAGGAGGAACACTGCAGCAGGCCTATTGGCCCATACTAGGCAAGTCCTTCACATTCCATCCCACTAACAGAATATTTGTTCAACCTAATTTTCAATGATACCCAAGAAATAAGCTTTGATAATTTTATTTACTCATGTGCAATTCCCACTCAAATCCAACCCCTTTCACTCATGAATTTATCCAACCTAAATTTAAAACTACCCAAGGTCCTAGCTTCAATAACCCTACTAGGCAGACTGTTCCACTCATCAACTACCCTATTTCCAAACCAATACTTTCCTATATCCTTTCTAAATCTAAACTTATCTAACTTGAATCCATTATTGCGGGTTCTCTCTTGGAGAGATACCCTCAAGACCTTATTTATATCCCCTTTGTTAATACCCATTTTCCACTTGTATACCTCGATCATGTCTTCCCTCATTCTACGTCTTACAAGTGAATGTAATTTAAGTTTCTTCAATCTTTCTTCGTAAGGAAGATTTCTAATGCTATGTATTAATTTAGTCATTCTACGCTGAATGTTTTCTAACGAATTTATGTCCATTCAGTAATATGGAGACCAGAACTGAGCTGCGTAATCTAGGTGAGGCCTTACTAATGATGTATAAAGCTGTAATATAACCTCTGGACTTCTGTTGCTAACACTTCTTGATATAAATCCCAGTAATCTATTTGCCTTATTACGTACGCTTAGGCATTGCTGTCTTGGTTTAAGGTTGCTGCTTACCATCACCCCCAAGTCCTTCTCGCAATCTGTATTTGGGTAAGTTCTACTTATTTAACTTATAAGTGCTTGGGTTATGGACACTCCCGAGCTTTAGAACTTTGCATTTATCTACATTGAACTGCATCTGCCATTTTTCTGACCAGGAATTGAGTTTGTCTAAATCCTCCTGTAATTCACCGACATCTACGTCTGAATCGATTATCCTACCTATCTTCGTGTCATCAGCGAATTTGCTCATATCACTAGAAATTCCCTCGTCAAGGTCATTTATATATATTATAAACAACAACGGGCCCAAAACCGATCCCTGAGGAACGCCACTTGTTACAGATCCCCACTCCGATTTGACCCCATTTATGCACACCCTATGTATGAGTGTGGTGAAAGTGTTGAATGGTGATGAAAGTATTTTTTTTTTGGGGGGATTTTCTTTCTTTTTGGGTCACCCTGCCTCGGTGGAAGACGGCCGACTTGTTGAAAAAAAAAAATATATATATATATAGTACTGAGAAATATGCACCATTTTATGTTTATAAAACTAAATTTAAATGCACCGAGAAATCTAATTCAGAGTAAATACACAATTTATTATTACCACTACAGTTCTATTTAATATTCAACATGTAAATTACATATAATTTCTCTCCTCTCACAATGCAGAGTAAATCGTCCTCCCTCAACAATGTATGCTATTATTCATCCGCTTCAGCAAATATATAAGAGCAGCATGGTGAAGAACAGGCTAGCATGGTGAGGAACAGGCTAGCATGGCGAGGAACAGGCTGGCATGGTAAAGAACAGGCTGGCATTACAAATAACAGGCTGGCATGGTAAAGAACAGGCTAGCGTGGTGAGGAACAGGCTAGCATGGTGAGGAACAGGCTAGCATGGTGAAGAGCAGGCTAGCGTGGTGAGGAACAGGCTAGCATGGTGAAGAACAGGCTAGCATGGAGAACAGGTTTGCATGAAGAACAGGCTAGCATGGTGTAAATGAATAGTTCAGAGAACCGACGAGTTGGTAAATTAGATACATATGCAACACTTGGGTATCTTTATTGATAAAGATACCCAAGATACTCAAAGATACCCAAGTGTTGCATATGTGTCTAATTTACCAACTCGTCGGTTCTTTGAACCATTCATTTACATCCTGTCTGACACAGCAACATTTTGGTATCTTAATACAGGGAATTTTTCGCTTGTCTAACCCTTGGGCACGACCTACTTCCACATTGGAAAAATGTGACACCTCCTACGACTGCTGCACCTCTCCTGTCTAGAGTACAGAAGCTTCCTCTTCGCACATATGCTGTATTCTATTCAAGATTGATGGACTGACAACATCGACTCAAGGTTGAGGGACTGACCACCTCAAACTCCTCCTGTTCTTCACGATTCTCCTTTGTATTGGACTGATGAAGCCACTGTGTGGCGAAACGTTTCCTCAATAAAGATACCCAAGTGTTGCATATATGTCTAATTTACCAGGCTAGCATGGTAAAGAACTGGCTGGTATGGTGAAGAACAGGCTAACATGGTGAAGAACAGGCTGGTATGGTGAAGAAAAGGCTAACGTGGTGAAGAACAGGCTAGCGTGGTGAAGAACAGGCTAGCATGGTGAAGAACAGGCTAGCATGGTGAGGAACAGGCTAACATGGTGAAGAACAGGCTAGTATGGTGAGGAACAGGCTAACATGGTGAGGAACAGGCTAACATGGTGAATAACAAGCTAGCATGAAGAACAGGCTAACAAGAACAAGCTAGCATGGGGAAGAACAGGCTAACATGAAGAGGCAAACATGGTGAAGAACAGGCTGTCATAGTGAAGAACAGGCTGGCATGAAGAACAGGCTGGCATGAAGAACAGGCTGGCATGAAGAACAGGCTGGCATGAAGAACAGGCTGGCATGAAGAACAGGCTGGCATGAAGAACAGGCTGGCATGTGAATACCAGGCTAGCATGGTGAAGAACAGGCTAACATGGTTAAGAACAGGCTAACAAGAACAGGCTAGCATGAAGAACAAGCTAGCATGGTGAAGAACAGGTCAACTGCACAGGCTTCTTTTGGGAAAATATCCCGATGTGTGTGCAAGCTTTACAGAATGGAACGTTATACCAGTAACAGTTTGTGTGAATATTACCTTCAGCAGTTTGAGTATTACCACTACCGATAACAGCTTTTTGTAAATAATTCAAATAACTCCTTTTGTGAGTACTATTACCAGTAACAGCTTGTGTAAGTGTTGTCAATAACGGCAAGTGTTGCGGTGTGTGTGTGTGTGTGTGTGTGTGTGTTTTCCTCGCTGGGGCACCAAACACTCTGAAACTTAAAATTACAACAAAAACAGCAGCAGCGACATAAACCACTAACAGTTTAAAGCATAAAACAATGCATTTATTCCCATTAAAATGACAGTAAAACTGTTCAATTTTTATTAAGTCAGCACTCAACGAAAATTCGACTCTTTGGAAAATAAATAAATCTCTCCCCCAAAAAAAAAAAAAAAAAGATGGTGTAAGACGCTAAATTTCGCAAACATTTTCTCTGGTTTGATGTGGTCTCACCTGTGGGGGTGACCTTGTAAACGAGCAGGTGAGGAGCGGCACCTGGGAAGGTGAGGAGGACCAGCACCTGCTCAGCCAGCGCGCAGGTGCTAGCAACAGGACTGTGTGCTAACAGTCAGGTGGGAGGGTAGAAACCAGAGCACGACCCCCCGCTAGAACTGCAGGGGTCGTGCAGCCCCTGGGGTATGGGAGGCAATCAAATTTGCTCCAGAGGTAAAGAAGGGGAGGTGGAGTTAAGGGAAAACACGTAGGCAAAATGGTAACACAAAAGCTGGTGCTTGGGCAGATAGCCTGGTAGCTAAGATGTTGTTGATCCTATTATGGATCAAACTTACTGCGGCAGAAAGATCAGTTGGAATTATTTTTATGTGAGAAATTGGATACATCAGCTGTGTTCTCCTATCATATTCTCTATGACAGTTACACAGCGGAAACAAAAGCTAGCTATGTTTCCCTGTCATATTCAATCACACAGGATGGGGTCACAGACACGATGTTGAAATCTGTCAGCCTGAGCTGAGCGACTTCAGGGATGGTAAATCTTGTCTTACCAACCTGGAGTTCTATGACAAAGTAACAAGAGTGAAACAGGAGAGAGAGAGAGATTGCATTTTCTTACACAGCAAGAAAGCCTTTGACAGTGTACCCCACAAGAGACTGGGGTAAAAACTAGAGGTGCAGGCAGGAATAACAGGAGCATACTTCAGTAAATCAAATAGTACCTTAGGGAACTGAAGCAAAGAGTGACTGTCTGGGAAGAGATGTCAAAACAGAGAAGAGTAATATTATATAACGAGAATATAAACAGATGAGGACAGGAAAAAAGCCACAGATGAACCTAGACAAACTGAAAATTGTTCAGATAATTAAACACCCAGCAAATGCAGGGTTATAAAGACTGGGGAAGGGACAGGAATATCGAACAAGGAATATTGACTTGGGAAACAGGCTGCAGTCCTCACTCAAAGGGTAGGGCTACTGATTCATGTTGACAGGACCTCTACACAATGATTGACACACAGACATACGTACATATTTCCAAAATTTACTTAAATGTCAAAATCAATACACCTCTCATTGTCGCGAACAATATTTGAAGTCTTGTAATTTTTTAAATTAAAATAAAGACCCAGGGGTGTTGGCAAGAGGTGTGGGGTTAAACGATAAAAAATCTAACACAAAGTGGGAGTTGTCACAGTTGCTCTTTGCTGATGACACTGTGCTTCTGGGAGATTCTGAAGAGAAGTTGCAGAAGTTGGTGGATGAGTTTGGTAGGGTATGTAAAAGAAGAAAATTAAAAGTGAATGTAGGAAAGAGTAAGGTGATCAGGATAAAAAAAAATTAGGTGACGAAAGACTGGATATCAGATTAGAGGGAGAGAGTATGGAGGTGGTGAATGTATTCAGATATTTAGGAGTGGACATGTCAGCAGGTGGGTCTATGAAAGATGAGGTGAATCGTAGAATTGACGAGAGGAAAAAGGTGAGTGGTGCACTGAGGAGTCTGTGGAGACAAAGAACTTTGTCCATGGAAGAATAGAGGGGAATGTATGAAAGTATAGTTATACCAACACTCTTATATGTGTGTGAAGCATGGGTGGTGAATGTTGCAACAAGGAGAAGGCTGGAGGCAGTGGAGATGTCGTTGTCTGAGGGCATGTGTGGTGTGAATATAATGCAGAGAATTCCTAATTTGGAAATTATGAAGAGGTGCGGGATTACCAAAACTATTATCCAGAGGGCCGAGGAGGGGATGTTGAGGTGGTCCGGACATGTAGATAGGATGGAACAAAATAAAATGACTTCGAGAGTGTATTAATCTGTAGTGGAGGGAAGGCGGGGTAGAGGTCGGCCTAGGAAAGGTTGGAGGGAGGGGGTAAAGGAGGATTAGTGTGCGAGGGGCTTGGGCTTCCAGCAAGCATGCGTGAGCGTGTTAGATACGAGCGAATGGAGACAAATGGTTTTTAGGACTTGACGAGCTGTTGGAGTGTGAGCAGGGTAATATTTATGAATGGATTCAGGGAAATCGGCAGGCCGAACTTGAGTCCTGGAGATGGGAAGTACAGTGCCGGCACTCTGAAGGCGGGGTGTTAATGTTGCAGTTTTATAACTGTAGTGTAAGCACACCTCTGGCAAGACAGTGATGGAGTGAATGATGGTGAAAGTTTTTGCTTTTCGGGTGACTCTACCTTGGTGGGAAACGGCCGATGTGCTAATAATAATAAAAAAATTATATATGTATATGTATATATATATATATATATATATATATATATATATATATATATATATATATATATTATTGTGACCACGAACGAATGGTATTGAATCAATAACAACACTGCGACTAGCCGAGGATTCGAACCCATGTTGCTTTTGGCCATGCCTCGTGGTGAGTGAAAATCATATGACGCCTTAACCCACTGAACAACACAATCCTACAAGAACCAAGCACCCAGCCAAGCTAGGTGTGTTGCTCTTGGTACGAGGACATACGGTGGTGAGGGTGCCTTTAAACTAATTTCATTCTTATTCCCGTTTGGTGTACTAGCCTCCACAAGCAGTATATATATTATTGTGACCACAAACGAGTGGTATTGAATCAATAACAACACTGGTTCTTGTATGATTGTGTGGTTCAGTGGGTTAAGGCGTCATGTGATTTTCGCTCACCACGAGTCAGGGCCAAAACTACATGGGTTCGAATCCTCGGCTAGCCGCAGTTTTGTTAAATATATATATATATATATATATATATATATATATATATATATATATATATATATATATATATATATATATATATATTCGCCGATTAGGTAAACTTAGATTTTGCTTAAATAGCAACGCTCGTCTTGCCATATAGGACAAGTGAAAATTTGTGTATGCAATAATTTCGCCAAAATCATTCTGAACCTAACGAAAAAATATAGTTGATTGTGTTTGTTTATTATTAAATTATTGTAAATGTATCTAAAATATATTTAGTTGTTAGGCTAAATTAAATTGCGCTTGTTAAAATAAGGTTAGGTAGGTTTTCAAAGTTTTCTTGGTACAAAATTATAAATTTTTACATTAACATAAATGAAAAAATATATCTTTAAACGTATAAGAAAATTTTAGAAAGGACTTAATTTTAAATGAGTTCTTGCTAATTGACCAGTTTTACCTAATCGGCACGACATATTATATATATATATATATATATATATATATATATATATATCGTGCCGAATAGGTAAAATTAGTAAATTAGCAAGAACTCATTAAAATTTAGTCCTTTCTAAAATTTTCTTATACGTTTAGAGATATTGTTTTCATTTATGTTAATGTAAAAATTAATAATTTTGTACCAAAAGAACCTTAGAAAACTTACCTAACCTTATTATAACAAGTGTAATTTAATTTAACCTAATCCAACTAAATATATTTTAGATAAGTTTGCAATAATTTAATAATAAACAAACAAAATGAAATATATTTTTTTTGTTAAGTTCAGAATAATTTTAGCCAAATTATTGCATACCCAAATTTTTTCGCTTGTCTTATTCAGCAAGAAGAGTGTTGCCATTTAAGCCAAAATGGCAGGTTTTACCTATTCGGCACGACATAAATATTTCATTATTTCAAGAGCCTTTTGACTCGGTAAATAAAAATCAAGTATTAAAAACTTTCCCCAATTCAAAAGATTATCTCTAAAAAGGATAATTTAATCTTCTAATAAAAATAAAACTGGCCAAGTATTATTATGAGCGTGTCTGTTGCAACACAGTGTCTGTTGCAACACAGTGTCTGGTGCAACACAGTGTCTGGTGCAACACAGTGTCTGGTGCAACACAGTGTCTGGTGCAACACACTCTCCGGTGCAACACACTCTCCGGTGCAACACACTCTGGTGCAACACACTCTCTGGTGCAACACACACTCTGGTGCAACACACACTCTGGTGCAACACAGTGTCAGGTGCAACACAGTGTCAGGTGCAACACAGTGTTGCTAACAGCAGAAAAACAGAATGCAAATAAGTTTCAAATTCAGGAAAATCTTTATATGAATTCCTGTTTATGATGATTAGAGAGAGTTTGTGTTGGGGGAAGGGAGGAAGAGGAGAGGAGGGGGAGAGGAGAGGGGGGGAAGAGGAGAGGAGGGGAAGAGAGAGGGAGGAGGAGAGGAGGGGAAGAGGAGAGGGAGGGGAGGAGAGGAGGGAAGAGGAGAGGGAGGGGGAAGAGGAGAGGGAGGGGGAGGAGGAGGGGAGGGGGAAGAGGAGAGGGAGGGGAGGAGGAGAGGGAGGGGGAAGAGGAGAGGGAGGGGGAGAGGAGAGGGAGGGGAGAGGAGAGGGAGGGGGAAGAGGAGAGGGAGGGGGAGAGGAGAGGGAGGGGAAGAGGAGAGGGAGGGGGAGGAGGAGGGGAGGGGGAGAGGAGAGGGAGGGGGAAGAGGAGAGGGAGGGGAAGAGGGAGAGGGAGGAGAGGAGGGAGGGAGAGGGAGGGGGAAGAGGAGAGGGAGGGGGAGGAGGAGGGGAGGGGGATGAGGAGAGGGAGGGGGAGGAGGAGGGGGAGGGGGAAGAGGAGAGGGAGGGGGAGGAGGAGAGGGAGGGGGAAGAGGAGAGGGAGGGGGAAGAGGAGAGGAAAGCGAAGAGGAGAGGGAGGGGAAGAGGAGAGGGAGGGGGAAGAGGAGAGGGAGGGCGAAGAGGAGAGGGAGGGGGAAGAGGAGAGGGAGGGGGAAGAGGAGAGGGAGGAAGGGAGGAGGAGAGGGAGGAGGAGAGGGAGGAAGGGAGGAAGGGAGGAGGAGAGGGAGGGAGAAGAGAAGGGAGAAGAGTATTGATATAAATTATGATAAATTTGCTCTTGTTGATGCAGGGTGAGTTTCTCATGAGGTTGCTGTGTTTGTCATGAAGTTGCTGTATTTGTCATGAGGTTGTTGTGTTTGTTATGAGGTTATTGTGTTTGTCATGGGGTAATGTGTTTGTAATGAGGTTATGTTTGTTATAAGGTTGATGTTATTGTGTTTGTTATGAGGTTATTGTATTGGCTGTGAGGTTGTTTGTTATGAGGTTATTGTATTGGCTGTGAGGTTGTTTGTTATGAGGTTATTGTATTGGTTGTGAGGTTGTTTGTTATGAGGTTATTGTATTGGTTGTGAGGTTGTTTGTTATGAGGTTATTGTATTAGTTGTGAGGTTGTTTGTTATGAGGTTATTGTATTGGCTGTGAGGTTGTTTGTTATGAGGTTATTGTATTGGCTGTGAGGTTGTTTGTTATGAGGTTATTGTATTGGTTGTGAGGTTGTTTGTTATGAGGTTATTGTATTGGTTGTGAGGTTGTTTGTTATGAGGTTATTGTATTAGTTGTGAGGTTGTTTGTTATGAGGTTATTGTATTAGTTGTGAGGTTGTTTGTTATGAGGTTATTGTATTGGTTGTGAGGTTGTTTGTTATGAGGTTATTGTATTGGCTGTGAGGTTGTTTGTTATGAGGTTATTGTATTGGTTGTGAGGTTGTTTGTTATGAGGTTATTGTATTGGTTGTGAGGTTGTTTGTTATGAGGTTATTCTGCTCGTTATGAAATACTGTTCGTTGTAAAGTTATTGTTATTATGATAATCTGTGTATGTTATAAGGTAACTGTGATTGTTCTGCATTTGTCTTTTAACTGTGTTTGTTCTGATGTATTTGTTTATAGTCAGTATTTGTTTATTATTCTGCTATGTATGTATTTGTTTATTATTTACTCTGTTTACTGTAAGGTTCTCATGGCTACGTGATGGTTAGTTACTTTGTTTACCCAAAAAAAAATCCGAGGGGTCATCGCCCCCGCGGCCCGGTCCTACATCAGACCTCCTGGTTGCTGGCCTGATCGACCAGGCTGTTGCTGCTGGCAGCACGCAGCCTATTTTGGTTATTGGTGTGTTACTGTGATTTTTTTCACAATTTATTGAGTTATGACAGTATTGTTCCCTTGTTAGGGTATTTTTTTGTGAAGGTATTGTAAAAAGGAGATATTGTGTTTTTACTGAATCCGTTATCTTTCTAACGAGAATCCTGCGTATTACGAAATGATGTTGCGTATTACGAAGTGATGTTGCGTATTACGAAGTGATGTTGCGTATTACGAAGTGACGTTGAGTATTTTGAAGGTTATTATGTATATTTTGAAGATACTGTGTATGTTTTGAGGTTAATGTGTATGTTTTGAGGTTAATATGTATGTTTTGAGGTTAGTGTAAAAGACCTGGGAATAATTATGTCAGCTGACCTTCCTTTAAAGACTATAAGACAACGATCTCAACAGCCAGGAAGATGACGGGGTGGGTATTGAGAACTTTCAAAACAAGGGAAATAATGCCGATGGTGACACTATTCAAATCGCTAGTGCTCCCTCACTTAGAATACTGCTCTGTGCTGACGGCCCCGTTCAGGGCAGGAGAAATATCAGAGCTGGAACAAATACAGAGATCATTTACGGCTCACATTGAGCCAGTAAAGCACCTAAATTACTGTGAACGCCTTCAAGTTTGAACATGTACTCATTGGAGCGGAGGAGAGAGAGATACATGATAATATATACCTGGAAAGTACTCGAGGGTCTGGTTCCAAATCTGCACACTGCCATAACAACATACTGGAGTGAGAGATATAGGAGGAAGTGTAAAATAAACCCAGTGAGTAGCAGGGGTGCGGTGGGGACAATAAGGGAGCACTGTATCAACATCCGGGGTCCCAGACTATTCAACATTTTACCAGAAGATATCCGAAACACGGCTGGAACCAGTGTAGAAGCCTTCAAGAGGAAACTGGACAAGTATCTTCAACAGGTGCCAGATCAACCAGGCTGTGAGTAATATGTGGGGCAGCGGGCCTCCAGCAGCAACAGCCTGGTTGACAAGGCAAGCACCAGACGAGCCTGGCCCATGGCCGGGCTCAGAGAGTAGAGAAACTCTCTAAATTTTTCAAAGGTATATCAAAGGTAAGGTATGTTTGAGGTTAATATGTATGTTTTGAGGTTAGTGTGTGAGTTCTGAAGATTGTGATTTTGTGCAACGTTAAGTTTTTCTCGTCATAATGTATTTGTTGTGAATGGTTTCATTGTGGCAGTGCTCACTAATATCACCACCTCCTCCAATCTTAAAGATATAATCTACTAGCATCACCTCCACCACGTCCACGCATCTACCTCCACCTGCGCCAAGCCCCTGCATCCACCTCCACCCCTAAAAGTACTTGCATAACCAAGTACCTGCGGTACGAGCATTAACATGCCGGAGGCGCCGCCGAGCGAGCCACTGCCCACATAAAGTTAATGAATGTGAACATAAACCACCAGAGAACATTGCTGTACCACCTACACTCTGGCAACTACAAGCACCAATAACACTGTAAATATACACTGTTGTACCACCTACACTCTGGCAACTACAAGCACCAATAACACTGTAAATATAGACTGTTGTACCACCTACACTCTGGGAACTACAAGCACCAATAACACTGTAAATATACACTGTTGTACCACCTACACTCTGGGAACTATAAAAACCAATAAAACTGTAAATATACACTGCTGTACCACCTACACTCTGGCAACTACAAGCACCAATAAAACTGTAAATATACACTGCTGTACCACCTACACTCTGGGAACTACAAGCACCAATAACACTGTAAATATACACTGTTGTACCACCTACACTCTGGCAACTACAAGCACCAATAACACTGTAAATATACACTGTTGTACCACCTACACTCTGGCAACTACAAGCACCAATAACACTGTAAATATAGACTGTTGTACCACCTACACTCTGGGAACTACAAGCACCAATAACACTGTAAATATACACTGTTGTACCACCTACACTCTGGCAACTAAAGCACCAATAACACTGTAAATATACACTGCTGTACCACCTACCTCTGGACTACAACACCAATAACACTGTAAATATCACTGTGTACCACTACCTCTGAACTACAAGCACCAATAACACTGTAAATATACACTGTTGTACCACCTACACTCTGGGAACTACAAGCACCAATAACACTGTAAATATACACTGTTGTACCACCTACACTCTGGGAACTACAAGCACCAATAACACTGTAAATATACACTGTTGTACCACCTACACTCTGGGAACTACAAGCACCAATAACACTGTAAATATACACTGTTGTACCACCTACACTCTGGGAACTACAAGCACCAATAACACTGTAAATATACACTGTTGTACCACCTACACTCTGGGAACTACAAGCACCAATAACACTGTAAATATACACTGTTGTACCACCTACACTCTGGCAACTACAAGCACCAATAACACTGTAAATATAGACTGTTGTACCACCTACACTCTGGGAACTACAAGCACCAATAACACTGTAAATATACACTGTTGTACCACCTACACTCTGGGAACTATAAAAACCAATAAAACTGTAAATATACACTGCTGTACCACCTACACTCTGGCAACTACAAGCACCAATAACACTGTAAATATACACTGCTGTACCACCTACACTCTGGGAACTACAAGCACCAATAACACTGTAAATATACACTGTTGTACCACCTACACTCTGGGAACTACAAGCACCAATAACACTGTAAATATACACTGTTGTACCACCTACACTCTGGGAACTACAAGCACCAATAACACTGTAAATATACACTGTTGTACCACCTACACTCTGGGAACTACAAGCACCAATAACACTGTAAATATACACTGTTGTACCACCTACACTCTGGGAACTACAAGCACCAATAACACTGTAAATATACACTGTTGTACCACCTACACTCTGGGAACTATAAAAACCAATAAAACTGTAAATATACACTGCTGTACCACCTACACTCTGGCAACTACAAGCACCAATAACACTGTAAATATACACTGCTGTACCACCTACACTCTGGGAACTACAAGCACCAATAACACTGTAAATATACACTGTTGTACCACCTACACTCTGGGAACTACAAGCACCAATAACACTGTAAATATACACTGTTGTACCACCTACACTCTGGGAACTACAAGCACCAATAACACTGTAAATATACACTGTTGTACCACCTACACTCTGGGAACTACAAGCACCAATAACACTGTAAATATACACTGTTGTACCACCTACACTCTGGGAACTACAAGCACCAATAACACTGTAAATATACACTGTTGTACCACCTACACTCTGGCAACTACAAGCACCAATAACACTGTAAATATACACTGTTGTACCACCTACACTCTTGTCACAACTAGCACCAATAACACCACAACACTAAAAATTATCGAGAAAGTTGACACGGGGGAAATTATCAGAGGCATACTTTACAAAGTTTAATCAGAGGACAATAACAAAAATCTAGCTTAACATAAACTATTCTTAAATTATATAAATAATGAAAGTAATGAATAAAACATATATGCAAATGAAATATATTAAAAGACTGTAAAGCGTTACAGTTAATAAATGAATTATGCCATTAACTCTTGTATAGTAATAGCTGTACATATATTATTATCTGCATATATTAATTAATCTGTTAAATAGCACACACTATACCAGGGTTTACTGTAACATGATATATGTAATTAGGGTAATATGTTACAGGTAATAACTGTGATAATATTTAAAGTCTTTATTACTGCTGTAATTGGAGAACATGTTTGTTGTTGCATATGTTAATATGAAATTAACATGTTACACGGGGTTACATAGTGTGTTAATGTAAAGTAACAGAGTATAGCACTTTTTAACTGAACTTATGTGGCTTAACAGGATTTTTTTTGTGGGGGGGGGGAGGTTATAGGAGAATGTGGGTGGAGTTAAGAGGAGAATTTGGGTGGGTTAACAGAACTACTTGTGTGGGTTAATTTGACCTGATTAACATAAAAACTTGTGTGGTTTACGATGAGAAGCTGAATTAACAGGAACATGGCCTATTTAACAAGAGAACTTATTCGACTTAAAACCTGAACTTGATTGGCTTAACGGGTGAGAGCTAGACCTGTCTTAACAGGGCAGAGCTAGACCTGGCTTAACAGGGCAGAGCTAGACTTGGCTTAACAGGGAAGAGCTAGACTTGGCTTAACAGGGAAGAGCTAGACTTGGCTTAACAGGGAAGAGCTAGACTTGGCTTAACAGGGAAGAGCTAGATTCGGCTTAACAGGGAAGAGCTAGACTCGGCTTAACAGGGAAGAGCTAGACTTGGCTTAACAGGGAAGAGCTAGACTTGGCTTAACAGGGAAGAGCTAGACTTGGCTTAACAGGGAAGAGCTAGACTTGGCTTAACAGGGAAGAGCTAGACTTGGCTTAACAGGGAAGATCTAGATTTGGGTTAACAGGGAAGAGCTAGACTTGGCTTAACAGGGAAGATCTAGATTTGGGTTAACAGGGAAGAGCTAGACTTGGCTTAACAGGGAAGAGCTAGACTTGGCTTAACAGGGAAGAGCTAGACTTGGCTTAACAGGGAAGAGCTAGACTTGGCTTAACAGGGAAGAGCTAGACTTGGCTTAACAGGGAAGAGCTAGATTTGGCTAACAGGGAAGAGCTAGACTTGGCTTAACAGGGAAGAGCTAGACTTGGCTTAACAGGGAAGAGCTAGACTTGGCTTAACAGGAAGAGCTAGACTTGGCTTAACAGGAAGAGCTAGACTTGGCTTAACAGGGAAGAGCTAGACTTGGCTTAACAGGGAAGAGCTAGACTTGGCTTAACAGGGAAGAGCTAGACTTGGCTTAACAGGGAAGAGCTAGACTTGGCTTAACAGGGAAGAGCTAGACTTGGCTTAACAGGGAAGAGCTAGACTTGGCTTAACAGGGAAGAGCTAGACTTGGCTTAACAGGGAAGAGCTAGACTTGGCTTAACAGGGAAGAGCTAGACTTGGCTTAACAGGGAAGAGCTAGACTTGGCTTAACAGGGAAGAACTAGACTTGGCTTAACAGGGAAGAGCTAGACTTGGCTTAACGGGAGAACTTGGACGGCTGCCGACCAGAAATAAGACAAGGCAAAAACCTCAGGGAATGACTCGGCCAGGAACACTACCGCTCTAACAGAGCGGTAGTGTTCTTCAACTGTGATGTTGAGCCAAATGAGAGAGAGAGAGAGAGAGAGAGAGAGAGAGAGAGAGAGAGAGAGAGAGAGAGAGAGTGAATCCTTTATTCCTAGGATGACTCGTGTTTGGAAAATGTTCATACAACAGAGTGACGATAACGAAATACAGTCAACTCACCAAATGAAAATCGCTGGCCCACAGATGGATCCAATTTCATCCTGTTCCATATTTGTATGTTTCATAACAGTAAAAGGACTTTCAGATGAGCTGATGTAGGTAACACCTCTTAGCTTGTAAATAAAGTTAGGACCCTTGACCTAACATTGTGAAACCCTGTGTAAATAATAAAGAGAGAGAGAGAGAGAGAATTGTTTTAATGTATATTAAATCACAAACAGGCAAATTAACAAAAAATTCAAAAACAAAAAGGCTACGATACGCCTGGCAGCGCGGTGTTATGGCATGCCTAGTCAGCGTTCAGATCTGCAGGTATCTAAGTGTATCACGCCTGCTGTGAGGATTGTCTGGCAGGGAAAAGGGAAGGGATTATTTCAGATATTCACTGGCGCTTCTCAAGGGAGGTAGGGATGTATGCTGATTCCACAACATATCCCCTAATCGCCTTAGTGCACCCCGTAGACGAGACAGGGCACCCCTGGGTACAACTGGGTACCCCAAGACACCACATGGTACCCTAGACGCCATAGGGGTGTCGAGCAGGGACTACTAAGGCTATCAGCCATCAAGTGGTCGCAGCCCCGTGTCTCTCTTAGTAAGACCAGGCAGTGTCAGCCGCGTCACTCAGTGTCGTGCTCACCAATACTTGCCAGACTGGAATGTAAATTTACCCCTAGCCAACTTGTTCTATTGTTTTTTTTACATATAACCCGAATGGAGACAGAAACTCTGAAGATTAATTGATCCGTATATTTTGATTCCCCTTCTGGGATCCTCTTCATCTGCTGAAGAGGATCCCAGAAGGGGATTGAAATATACAGATCAGTTAATCTTCTGAGTTTCTCTCTACATTTGGGTTAATACTGAGTACTGAAAAGTATTCATTACATTTTACTTATCCATATATGTATATGTACACAATAATAAAACTGCCACTACTATTACTACCACTACTACTACTACTACCTGGCGAGATGAAACAGCCAAACTAACGAGTGAGGTCTTAATAATGAGAAACTGTAACGCGCCTCATACTGTAGACTTTGGAACGTTATCACAGCCACCAGCTGTGACCCAATGCAACTTTTTGCACAGATTTCATCACATCCCCACAGGCAGTGTGGCTCTTGCCTCATTGTCGTGTATGAATTTGCAATAACTGCAGTAAACAGATGTCGTTCTTTCGAAGGATTTGCCGGGGAGTTAGTGGCGGCAAGCTGAAACACACACCAACAACACCACTACTCCGTAAGTGTAGGCGATGGCCTGCTAACATTCCAGACTATAGCATGTAGCCTGTTATAGGTTCTCATTAAGACCTCACAGCGTAGTGGCAAGTGTTGTTAGCTGGCTTGTGTTTGACCTTGGCGCCTTTGATTCCCTGACTAATCTTTCTAAAGAGTAGCGAATGTTTATTTTGGTTATTCCAAATTCATAGACGACAGTGGTACAAGAACTATATACACTGTTACTGCCCGTGGTTAGCAGGAAAAAATAACTCACTAAGTATCCAGGTAGGCGTTCTAAGGTTATAAAAAAAAGTTCTGCAGACAGTCAGAGGAAAACAAGAACGCTGTGCCTACCAGCGTACCGGCTCTGCTACAAAAAGTAGTTTGTGATGAGATCTGTGTAAAATCTTAGGATGGATCGCAGCTGGTGGCCCTGCCGACCCCTCCAGATTCTTCGCTTCTCGGGAGAACATTTGTTAAGCAGTAATAACTTAAGTCGTGTGGGTTAGCGTGAAAAGTTACCTTAACTCCCCACCGCTAGTAGCCTACCTTCTTCCCAAACAGCTCAGTCTTAAGACCCTTCCTCTCTCCTCTCTCTAGCCCTCCTTAGCCTAAGTGCCCTTGCGGCCTGTAGAATAGAGGCGAAATTACATTCCCTTGCGATGTGAGCGATGCACACCTATTACCCCCTGACACTACAATGTAAACATCTTCTGCACACTGGTTCACCTTACAGTCACCTTTATGGTGGGAGATGTAAGGACCTATTTTCCATAAACATTTACCTAGGTGGGGGTATATACGAGTTCGTAACCCCGTTGGAGTGAACTCTGTACGACTCGTGCTATTGTGTTGTGCCATTAGACCTGTGTATAAGCTAAGTACAATAATTAGCCCTCATAGGGGCTTGATTTTTTTGCTGGAAGCCGTGAGGCTGCTCGCGATATTATTATTATTATTATTATTATTATTATTATGTTGGAGCGCTAAACCCGTAGGGATTATACAGCGTCTGGGGGGGATGGAAGGCATTCAGGATTAATACAGGGAAGTGAAGCGCAGATCCAGCTCCCTACATCAAGAGTCCCTTACCGGCATCGAGGAGCCTCCCTGGAGGGGTCCTCGCGATGTACACACCTCTTCTGAGAGGCACAGGATATCTGCAGGTTATATAATTAGTAATGTGATTGTTTAACACTGATGCAGCCAGATGCTGGATTGGTGGAGCACCAATCTTATCTGTGGTGTATTATATTTATAACTAACTGTATGCTCACTCGTAGCTCGGTGGCGTCCGGCTCAATCAAGAGGACATGGGACTAACTGTATGGACAAGTCTCGTAGCATCTTTGGTTCTACTGTCTTCCCATTATGTTCTTGAATTTGTATTGATAAAGCCACTGGATAACAATACTTCTGCAAATGAAGATAGATGTTGCACATGTGTCTAATTCTTCATCTGCTACCAAGCAGTAAATATATACCTTAGAGTTATTCGACTGTTGTGGGTGGCATCCTCGAGGAGGACCTGAACAGGACCTGGAAACAAGCCACACTGCTTGGCTTTCTGTGATTTTCCTGGGCTATCGGCCCTCAGGGATTATTCTGAATAAAGTTTTCCACTTCATTAACAATGGCCAATAAATTATCTCATCAGTTTAAAATCGAATCCAGTTGTCTTTCTGAGTTCGTCTCCTTATTGGTCCACGATTAACATTTAATGCAATAGCGTTAATTACGAAATCTATGAATAGATCAAAGCGTCTCGTCAACCTTCTTGGGCAGCAGTACGCACAAAAACTACACTTCCTGCCAGCACAAATTACATCGACAGACACACCGACTCGGAAGTCACATACACGTAGGAAAAAGTAATTAAGGAAATGAAGCATTACCGCCTGACAAAGAGTGTCCGCTGTGCATTGAGAACGCCCGCTTCTGTGTCCATTGTGTGAAGCTGTCGAGGAAGACTCAGTGTCGCAACTCTTGTGGGAGGCCAGGCCTTACCATCTCTCTCTATCTCTCTCTCTCTCTCTCTCTCTCTCTCTCTCTGGTAGAAAATAGCATAGATGAATATCATTATGACTCGCAAGAAAATATCCTTCGTAACGAATTAAAGATATGCAAGATACGATAGAGAGATAGATAGATAGATAGATAGAGAGAGAGAGAGAGAGAGAGAGAGAGAGAGAGAGAGAGAGAGGAGAGAGAGTGTAGAAGAGTCATTAATTCTGCAGCAAATCTATCATTAACAAGCCAGCAATCTATCTAATAACAACAAAATAATCCTATTAATGGAACAACACAAATATTTGTATCGATTGAATGATACGGTTAATATATTTGTAATGTGCTATGCGTGGTGGATGATAATGAGTGATGATGGTGGATGCTGGTTAATGATAAGGGGATGTTGGTAAGCTGTGGGTGATGGTGGTGGATGATAATGGATGTTGGTGAACTGTGGGTGATGGTGGTGGATGATAGTGGATGTTGGTGAACTGTGGGTGATGGTGGTGGATGATAGTGGATGTTGGTGAGCTGTGGGTGATGGTGGTGGATGATAATGGACGTTGGTGAGCTGTGGGTGATGGTGGTGGATGATAATGGATGTTGGTGAGCTGTGGGTGATGGTGGTGGATGATAATGGACGTTGGTGAGCTGTGGGTGATGGTGGTGGATGATAGTGGATGTTGGTGAACTGTGGGTGATGGTGGTATATGATAATGGATGTTGGTAAGCTGTGGGTAATGGTGGTGGATGATAATGGATGTTGGTGAGCTGTGGGTGATGGTGATCGATGATAATGGATGTTGGTGAGCTGTGGTTGATGGTGGTGGATGATAATGGATGTTGGTGAGCTGTGGGTGATGGTGGTCGATGATAATGGACGTTGGTGAGCTGTGGGTGATGGTGGTGGATGATAATGGATGTTGGTGAGCTGTGGGTGATGGTGGTGGATGATAATGGATGTTGGTGAGCTGTGGGTGATGGTGGTGGATGATAATGGATGTTGGTGAGCTGTGGGTGATGGTGGTGGATGATAATGGATGTTGGTGAGCTGTGGGTGATGGTGGTGGATGATAATGGATGTTGGTGAGCTGTGGGTGATGGTGGTGGATGATAGTGGATGTTGGTGAACTGTGGGTGATGGTGGTATATGATAATGGATGTTGGTAAGCTGTGGGTGATGGTGGTGGATGATAGTGGATGTTGGTGAGCTGTGGGTGATAGTGGTGGATGATAATGAATGTTGGTGAGCTGTGGGTGATGGTGGTGGATGATAGTGGATGTTGGTGAGCTGTGGGTGATGGTGGTGGATGATAATGGATGTTGGTAGCTGTGGGTGATGGTGGTGGATGATAATGGATGTTGGTGAGCTGTGGGTGATGGTGGTGGATGATAGTGGATGATGGTGAGCTGTGGGGATGGTGGTGGATGATAGTGGATGTTGGAAAGATGTGGGTGATAGTGGTGGATGATAGTGGATGTTGGTGAGCTGTGGGTGATGGTGGTGGATGATAGTGGATGTTGGTGAGCTGTGGGTGATGGTGGTGGATGATAGTGGATGTTGGTGAGCTGTGGGTGATGGTGGTGGATGATAGTGGATGTTGGTGAGCTGTGGGTGATGGTGGTGGATGATAGTGGATGTTGGAAAGCTGTGGGTGATGGTGGTGGGTTATGGAGAATTTATTGCTCTCTGGGTTATTGTAGGTTGTATATATACATATTCAATAAGATCACAGTAAACAGCTGATATCATAATATGCAGAACAACCACTGTGAAAAAGATAGTGAAATTCCAAGCGCTTTCGTGACTTCTCACATTATCAAGCGCTTGGAATTTCGCTTTTTTTTCACAGTGTTTGTTCTGCATATTGTGATATCAGCTGTTTACTGTGATCTTATTGCATATGTATATATACAACCTACAATAACCCAGAGAGCAATAAATTCTCCATAACCCACCACCATCACCC
This sequence comes from Cherax destructor, assembly GCA_009830355.1. Lineage (NCBI taxonomy): Eukaryota > Metazoa > Arthropoda > Malacostraca > Decapoda > Parastacidae > Cherax > Cherax destructor. The sequence goes on along the minus strand of WNWK01001273.1, from coordinate 276,848 downwards.
AGAGCTTTCAACATTATATATATATATATATATATATATATATATATATATATATATATATATATATATATATATATATATATATATACGCAAAATAACCATAGTGGTTATTTTGCATATTTTGATATCTGTTTACTCGTGATATCATATATATATAATATATTATGTTATTATTCATTCCAGCAATGACTAATATGACAAGTCACAAAGTACACACATTCATACACAGTCATACACAGTCATACACAGTAAATAAAAGTTTATACAAAGTCAACACAAACTGTTAGTTGCATTTCCGCGCTCATGGCTTTCTAAATATTCACTCAGGAAACTGAGTACGGGCGCACTGATTGTTGTGAGCGACTGTTGATCCAAGGAACTGGAGCTCTTTAACCTTCCTCGGATCAAGCCTGATTACCTATTTCCCAGACGCTGTATGAACCGTACAGCCGTATGGGTCGTATAAACAGCCAAACACCTAAGTTATCATGAGCATCTAGACATGTACTCTTTAGAGCGCAAGCGAGAAAGATAACGTGATAATCTACACCTGAAAGATACTGTAGGGATGAGTACACTGAGAGAACTCAATAAGTGTTAAGGGACCACGACTCTTCATCGCTCTTCCTCTAGGCATAAGGGTGGTCATCAATTAACCCCTAGTTGTCTTCAAGAGGGAACTCGACAAATTCCTCAAAACAGTTCCTGATCAGTCGGGTTGTGGTGCATACGATGGACTGCGGGCGATGGGCACTAACAGCTTGATCTATCAGGCCAGCAGCCAAAAGGCCTGGTTTGGGACCGGGCCGCGGAGGCGGTGACCTTTGGAAGCGACTCCAGGTAATAATAATAATAGGAAAATAATAATAATAATAATAATAATAATAATAATAATAATAATAATAATAATAATAATAATAATAATAATAGCAATAATACTAATAACAAGAATATAGCCTTTGTACACGAAACAATTAAGTCTTTCATAAATTTTATTCGAAATATTTCGTGTGCTGGTTAGGTTAATTAATCTGTCCTGTACATTTGTTTTGTTTTTAAACACACAGTTCGTCTCCCACTGAGGCTAAGTGACCAAAAAGATAGGAAACCCATTCGTCATCACTCATTCAATGGCTTACTTACCAGAAGTGCGCCTACGTGACAGGTCAGCCATCCTAACTTCAACATACTCACATCTCCCCTGAAGGGCAGACTCTACTTCCCACCTCCACCGGATAACTGGTTTTCCTGAATTCCTTCGTAAGTGTTACCTTGCTCACACTCCGTCAGCATGTAATATCGCAAAAAGCACTGGCCTCCACTCTGATCTAACGCCCTCACACAACGCTGTTGGATGTCCAAGCTCCCAGAACTCAAAGACTCTTATAATTCCTTCCTGGGACGACTACTTCCCCTCCCCAGCCCTTGATTTATACACCCTCCTAGATACCCCATTTTGTTCAATCCTCTCTAAGTGCTCAAAACCACCTCAACAACCCCTCCTCACCACTCTGAATTATATTTTTGGTAACCCAGCATCTACTTGCAGCTTCCAAACTCCGAAATCTCTACATAATATCAACACCGAGCATCGCCCTCAAGCACATCTCATACCAGTCTGCACAGGTGGCATTCCAACATATATATAAATCAACATGCAGCAAAATAACTTTGCCTCCAGATATAAGTCTCATTTTTATATAATCATGAGGAAGACCTCACCTTTTTATATGTTTTTCGTATATCTCTTAAAACGTTATATTTTTTTTCTACCTTTTGATAAAAGCTGAAAAAAATACTGACAAGTTTTATCAGCTCATTTTAAGTACAGTAGTAATTTCAACATACATTGAGGTATTTGCGTGTATATACGCGTGCACACGTGAGTATATATTCGTGTGTGTTTACAAGAATATTCTGTGGAAGTATGTGTCTGTGTCAGCTGACCCGCTGCTCAACAAAGCTGGTCCATTCATAGCAGTGAGGGATTCCCCGGCCTGGCCAAATGATGTGGGAGCGGCAGCAGTGCGGCTGTATTAGCTGGGATTTGATGAAAGGAAGTGGTGAGGCCGGGGCCCAGGTACCTGCCGGATACACTACCATATTCTCTCCGGCCTTTGGCGAGCGAGTGTTATACCTCCTAGAGAGAGAGAGAGAGAGAGAGAGAGAGAGAGAGAGAGAATGGGAAAGAGCGAAGGACTTTCGGTTCTACTCTCGGTTATCTTCAGTTCTGCTACAACTATCAAGACAACCTTCTTCTACCACTATTACTGTTGTCAACTTCGTTGCTTGCTTGTCAAATGATCGTCCTAACGCAGTTGTTGTCCAAACATCTGGAATCAGTTGACTGTCCCAGAGCAGTAACTACTTGAATAGCATACTAACAAAGTGTGCACACGCGCGCACACACATGCTCGTACGCACGCACGCTCTGTGCGTGCGTACGTACGTTAGTCAATCTCTCCTTGTACGGTGGATTATGTATTTCTTCTAGTCTCATTTTCCTCTTCCATTTTCCTCTTTCTCTCTCTCTCTCTCTCTCTCTCTCTCTCTCTCTCTCTCTCTCTCTCTCTCACACATACACGCACACACAAACACGAGGGGCCAGGAGCTACGAATCAACCCCTGCAACAAGAAATTAGAGAAAGTACAAAGGTTTGCAACAAGACTAGTCCCAGAGGTGAGGGGTATGTCCTACGGGAAGAGGTTAAGGGAACTCAACCTGACAACTCTGGAGGACAGGAGGGACACGGGGGGACATGATAAAGACATAAAATACTGAGAGGAATTGACAGGGTGACAGGGACAGAATGTTTCAGAGATGGGACTCAACAACAAGGGGTCACAACTGGAAGTTGAAAACTCCTATGAGTCACAGGGATGTAAGAAAGCATTTATTCAATCACAGAATTGTCAGGAAGCGGAACAATCTAGAGAGTGATGTAGTGGAGGCAAGATCCATACATAGCTTCAAGAAGAGGTGCAAGAAGGCTCTTGGAGCAGGGAGAGAGTGGACCTAGTAGCGACCAGCGAAGAGGAGGGGCCAGTAACTGCAATTCAATTATATACAGGTGAGTACAAACACACACAAACACACACAAATATTAAGTTGCAGGTTGCACAGCCTCAGAACTCCATTTGCAGTTGAATAACCCAGCACAAACATTACTGGTTGAATGCCAACTTTCAGTTAATAATTCCGCCTACAGTGTTGTTGCTGGTAATCACAAGCAGCCATGATCCATAATTAATAATTAATATATTCTTCTGATTAATAATGAGGAGTAATATTCTTTATGATGAAATTCAATGTTATAATTATCATATATATGATAAAAACCCTATGTTATTTGAACAAAATTAATAAAAAGAAATTATATATATATTATATATATATATATATATATATATATATATATATATATATATATATATATATATATATATATATATATACATATATGATATATATATATATATATATATATATATTTTTCAACAAGTCGGCCGTCTCCCACCGAGGCAGGGTGACCCAAAAAGAAAGAAAATCCCCAAAAAGAAAATACTTTCATCATCATTCAACACTTTCACCTCACTCATACATAATCACTGTCTTTGCAGAGGAGCTCAGATACAACAGCTGAGAATTGTCCCTCCCAGCTGTCACTATTCCAGACCCCTCCTTTAAAGTGCAGGAATTGTACTTCCCATTTTCAGGACTCAAGTCCAACTAAATCAATTAACTGGTTTCCCTGAATCCCTTCACAAAATGTTACCCTGCTCACATTCCAACAGCTCGTCAGGTCCCAAAAACCATTCGTCTCCATTCACTCCTATCTAACACGGTCACACATGCTTGCTGGAAGTCCAAGCCCCTCACCCACAAAACCTCCTTTACCCCCTCCCTCCAACCTTTTCGAGGACGACCCCTACCCCGTCTTCCTTCCCTTACAGATTTATACGCTCTCCAAGTCATTTTACTTTGATCCATTCTCTCTAAATGACCAAACCACCTTAACAACCCATCTTCAGCACTCTGACTAATACTTTTAGTAACTCCGCACCTCCTCCTAATTTCCACACTCCGAATTTTCTGCATAATATTTACACTACACATTGCCCTTAGACAGGACATCTCCACTGCCTCCAGCCTCCTCCTCGCTGCAGCATTTACAACCCAAGCTTCACACCCATATAAAAGTGTTGGTACCACTATACTTTCGTATATTCCCTTCTTTGCCTCCATGGATAACGTTTTTTTTTTTGTCTCCACAGATACCTCAACGCACCACTCACCTTTTTTTCTTCATCAATTCTATGGTTAACCTCATCCTTCATAAACCCATCCGCCGACACGTCAACTCCCAAATATCTGAAAACATTTACTTCTTCCATACTCCCTCTCTCCAATGTGATATCCAATTTTTCTTTATTTAAATAGTTTGATACCCTCATCATCTTACTCTTATCTATGTTCACTTTCAACTTTCTACCTTTACACACCCTCTCAAACTCGTCCACTAACCTTTGCAACTTTTCTTTAGAATCTCCCATAAGCACAGTATCATCAGCAAAAAGTAACTGTGTCAACTCCCATTTTGCATTTAATTCCTCATAATTTAATCCCACCCCTCTCCCCAACACCCTAGCATTTACTTATTTTACAACCCCATCTATAAATATATTAAACAACCATGGTGACATTACACATCCCTGTCTAAGACCTACTTTTACCGGGAAGTAATCTCCTTCTCTCCTACACACCCTAACCTGAGCCTCACTATCCTCATAAAAACTCTTTACAGCCTTCAGTAACTTACTACCTATTCCATACACTTGCCACATTTGCCACATTGCTCCCCTATCCACACTATTATATGCCTTTTCTAAATCAATAAATGCAATGAAAACTTCCCTACCTTTATCTATCTATATATATATATATATATATATATATATATATATATATATATATATATATATATATATATATATACGTATATAATTTTGTACCAAAAGAAACTTAGAAAACCTACCTAACCTTATTATAACAAGCGCAATTTAATTTAGCCTAACCCAACTAAATATATTTTAGATACGTTTACAATAATTTAATAATAAACAAACACAATTAAATATATTTTTTTCATTAGTTTCAGAATGATTTTTGCGAAATTATTGCATACACAAATTTTCGCTTGTCTGCTTGTCTTATATGGCAAGAAGAGCGTTGTTATTTAAGCCAAAATCGCAAGTTTTACCTAATCGGCACGACATATATATATATATATATATATATATATATATATATATATATATATATATATATATATATATATATATATATATATATGCACACAAAAACGTGTGGCTTCAGTGTCTAATGCAGTTAAATGTCAGTGTTGAGGAGTTGAGGCCAACCAGAAGAGTCACCCTTAAGTTATCGCAGGGGAACTAGCATCCCATTGTCTTCAATAAAATTGTCACACACACAACAAGAAATCACTCCTAGACTTTCTCTTACTAAGATACATGTACATCAGCATTTAAGGTCTGAAGCCGATTAAAAGAGACTTTCTTCATTTATTGATCAGAAATCAATTCACTTTTGTCGTTGTACGAGACCTACTTCATGATGCTGACCCCACCACCACGACCTTCCTGACTAAAGCTGCTAGTAAAACCCTCCCAGCTACGTCGTTGTCAAGATTTATTTCCACAGCAGCCGAACAATACAAAAATTCACTTCTGCGTAAAACTTTGTTCATAAGAAGAAACTAATTCATAAAGCAATGCGAGTATTGTGCAGGCTAATTAGCTTTATTTAAGCATTTACACGCGAACTTTGCGCTCAGCACTATTTCAACAATGATAAAATATTGCATAATGGGTGACTGGTTTTTCTTGTGAAGGAACAGTTATTCTGTCCAGGCTCTCCTTCAGCGATATATTATCCATCACTTATCAGTGTTTGTCCCAAACAAAGCAGAGGACAACACTCACCTATTTGAACTTCCCTGTTTGTGGTTTATGGGTCTAATCTCAGCTCCTGGCCTTGCCTTTTAATCGGCAGTTAACGAGGGTTTACTCTCTCTTAACCTCGTGAGCTCTGTCGTACCTCGAAGCTATGTATGTAATTTGCTTCCACATTTTTTTGCCCAAATCATTCCATTTCCTGACCACCATATAGATGAATAAAATATTTCATGAGGTCTTCGTGAATCATTCGTATCTTTAAGTCTCTCCCTCTTCCCTCACCGAGGCCGTTGAGTGTTTTATACGCTGTCATGTTTATTCTGATCCTTCTGTCCTATAATGCTATTAAATTCATTTCCATTAGTCTCTCTTCATAATTTATTTCCCTTAGCTCCGGGATTAGTCTCATTGCTAACTTTATGTAGGGTCATGAATGACACTGAGATTTCTGAATTCAAATTAGCTTCGGATTTTACCTCTTGATGTTTGCTTCTAACGATATTCTCGATGCAGTTGTCACTCCTAGGCTCTTTTTTACTTGGTGAGGTTTCTAACCTATGTCCCAAGAGCTCGGTGTTCAGACTTCGTTGCCTTACTCCAATTTTAATGATCTTGCATTTGCTGAGATTGAATTCCGATAACCACTTGACTGACCAATATTGCAGTCTCTCCAGATCCAGTTGTAGTTTTTTGTTTTGTTTTTGCCCTCTCCTGTTTTATTCTTATTATCTTTTTCATTATCTGTGAAAAGGAGCACTTCAGAGTTTATAATTTCTTGTTTAACACTGATTTGTGTGGAATCCCACATATCACACTTGCCCTTCAAACTTTGTCTCATTCCCAATTATTTTTTGATCCACTGTAGTGTTTGCCCAGTTATCTCAACCTGTTCCTCTAGTTTATGGGCCAGTGTCTTGAGCTGAACTATAAAATGCATTATTGTAGTACAAGAATATGCAGTTCATCCATCCTTCTATCTCTTAGTCTCTTGTTACTTTGTCGTATAACTTAAGCAGGTTTGTGAGATAGTGATTCACACAGTGCTTCAGCTGCCTCTCTCGAAATCCATGGCGAAACATCTGGGTCCATTGTCTTTGATTTATGTAGCTCACTCAGTCTCATCTCTCCTGTTGAATATATTATGTACACTATCTTCTGATGTACGTTATCTCCTTGGCTCTGTGTGTGTGTGCATATGTGTGTGTGTGTGTGTGTGTGTGTGTGTGTGTGTGTGTGTGTGCGCGCGCGTGAGTATCAAGCCACCGTTGCAAAAACCCATTATCAAACAGCTTCCAGAGATCCAGCTCAACCTACACCGGGAATCCCATCAAGTGTCAGCCACGTATTCCCATCCACGTTCAAGCCAGTCGGACTGCGCCGCCGTCAGCATCCCCTAAACACATGGATCATTGCCTCCTGGGTAATTTCTCCTGTGTGAGGAGGTGAAAGTCTGCAGACGAAGATGTTTTTTGCCCTGACATCTTTTAGAAGGGAGAGTAGGAAGAAAAGAAATTAAAGACGAAAGAGACACGGACGAAAAGCTCTTCTAAGACGACTCAGACGTGATGTCTCCACCTACTCAACTTGATTTGAAGCTTTCGTCAGCTTTAACTCATCTCGTCAGCTTCTAACTCATCTCGTCAGCTAACTCATCTCATCAGCTAACTCATCTCAGTTATATTGAGCTGTGTTCACATCGACTTTGGGGAAAAAAATCTTTCCCATCCCTCTTGTTTTTCGTAAGAGGGAAGCTCGAGTTTTAATGAAGGGAAGGTAGATAATAAAGAGGAAGTAGAGGATGAAGTAGATAAGGTAGATGATGAGGTAGAGGAGGCGAGAGAATGATGAGGCAAAGGAGGGAAAAGAGTAATTAAGCAGAAAAGGGATGGAGAAGCAGGGAAAGAGAGAGGACGGGATGGTAAAGAAGGGAAGAAGGGGGGAGCAGAGGAGTAGGGGATATGATGGGGAGGTAGGGGGAGTAGGGATGGGGAGGTAGGGAAGGGAGGGAATAATAAGGGGGACGTTGATGAGAGAGAGGATGGGTGAGGGAGAGGATGATGGGAGAGAATGGTGAGGCAGCGGATAAGGGAGAGGCTGGTGAGGTAGGGGATGAGGGAGAAAATGGTGAGGTAGAGGGTGAGGGAGAGGATGATAAGGTTGAGGATGGGTGAGGGAGAGACTGGTGAGGGAGAGAAAGGGGGGGAAAGAAGAAAAACCTTCTTTCCAAACGTAAATAAGAAAGACAGATTATTTAATTAAAAAAAAAAAAGCACCAAGAGGGGAACAAAGTTCCTCATTCAAGAAAACTGAGAAGTTCCCCTTCAATATGAACATCTTGAGACGCGAGTGAATGAAAAGTTTGAAGCCAGTCTGTCTTTATTGCATCTTCACTTTGTAATAACGTGCCTGGGAAGATTTATAAAAGCAACCGCAGAAGTTATGCCACGTAAACTCGAAAACAAAAAATCGTAAATCCTGTTTTGAGGTGAAAAGGATTTCGCTAGAATGGATTAATAGTGCATCCGAGTGCTTGAAGATGATATCTCTGGGGATGCTGTGTCCAAGTAAAAGTCTGGGTGCTTGGAGATATCTCCGAGGATGCTGTGTCGACGTCAGAATCCGGGTGCTTGGAGATCTCTCTTAATGCTCCCGTGTTATAACTCAATTAGTGTTGATTGCCTTACGTTCGGCCATTTGCTTTTGAATCAAGATTTACGTTGAAAAATATAGATTCAGTATTCACTTTGTTAATAGTGGCACTTATATATAAAGTGTAAAATAATGTATATAACTGTTAAAGGAATGGACTGGTAAGTCAGCTATAAGTCTCCGTCATCATATGACTAAAACCCGCGTCAGGAAACACTGGTCCTGTTTCCTGACAAACATTACCTAAAATTGTATATAAAAAAAATGTCGACGTGTAAGTTTCAGATATATAACAAAAGTGATCTTTGCATATCTCTTCCGCTCTGGGATTTATTTCTTTTAGACATATTTCATTCCGTTCACATTTCCAGCTGTGTAAAAGGGGCGGGAATTATTAACAAGGATCTACGAAAGAAAAAAAAAGATTTAAAATGTCAAGTTGAGAGAGACGTATCGATTAGCGATGCAGCGGGTAAATGTCGACAGCCTCCCTCGACGATCTCGTCCGTGAGAGCCTCGCCTCGGCACCAGTCGCTGACTGGTGAGTGAGTTCACTTGTACCCGGCGACTGATTGGTATCAGTGATATCTGTGATTTGCATACTCGCTGAGCTACGAGTCATCTACAGAAAACAAAAACAGTTCCTAGAACATAAACCACTTTTCTTCAGAATCAGCCACACAAATCGCAACTTTTCTTCAGAATCAGCCACACAAATCGTAACTTTTCTTCAGAATCAGCCACACAAATCGTAACTTTTCTTCAGAATCAGCCACACAAATCGTAACTTTTCTTCAGAATCAGCCACACAAATCGTAACTTTTCTTCAGAATCAGCCACACAAATCGTAACTTTTCTTCAGAATCAGCCACACAAATCGTAACTTTTCTTCAGAATAAGCCACACAAATCGCAACTTTTCTTCAGAATCAGCCACACAAATCGCAACTTTTCTTCAGAATCAGCCACACAAATCGCAACTTTTCTTCAGAATCAGCCACACAAATCGCAACTTTTCTTCAGAATCAGCCACACAAATCGCAACTTTTCTTCAGAATCAGCCACACAAATCGCAACTTTTCTTCAGAATCAGCCACACAAATCGCAACTTTTCTTCAGAATCAGCCACACAAATCGCAACTTTTCTTCAGAATAAGCCACACAAATCGCAACTTTTCTTCAGAATAAGCCACACAAATCGTAACTTTTCTTCAGAATCAGCCACACAAATCGTAACTTTTCTTCAGAATAAGCCACACAAATCGCAACTTTTCTTCAGAAACAGTCGGTCACAAAAATATAGGTTTAACTCATGCTTAATGGATTCTGTTTGGTAATTGACTTCGGATCTGAGAGTAGAGTTGAATCGTCTAAGAGGATAGAATCTTTTGTAAAAAGAGAGGCTCTAAAACCATGTTATGTTCAGAGGGTTGATGCGAGGCCCAGCTGATTATATCACCTGATGAAGTTCAGTGTGAGTGCTAGACACACACACACACACACACACACATGGCCACGAGGTGTGAATCGACACCTGCAAACATGACTAGTCGAGTACAACTAGGAGAGTACCACTTGGTGAGCACAACGAGGTGAGTAAAGCTAGATAAGAACATTGGATGAATACTACTAGACGAGTACAACCAGGCTATTTCAACTAGGTGAGTACAGCTAGGTGAGTACAGTGTAAAGTAATGGGCAAGCAGTTGATGAGAGGCTGTTTATTGTTGGGGCAGCAGTATCTTTCAACAAGAGTTATACTCAGTTTATCAATCCAGCAACTCTCAGGTCATCAATGTAGCAACCATCAGGTCATCAATACAGTAACCTTCAGGTCATCAACACAGCATCCTTAGTGCCATCAGAAGTATTAGGAAAACCAATAGTCTTTCATCGGCTCTATGATCGGGTATTCAGTAATGAAAGATACGAAAATAGTCATATGGAAAACAGACCCATAGGTACAATATTTAGACAGTAATTCCCGAGGTATGAGCACTCACACTACTAGCTCAGCTTATACCAATTACCCTACCGACACCACCCATACAAACCTCTACCCTATCCAGTTCCCTAACCATCAACACCTTATCTCTTCCTCTGTTACTCTCTCCCCCACCAACCCCACGTTAAGACACTCCTACACTGGTGCGGGTGTTCAGACCTCCCCCAACACGCTTCAGACTCACCCACGAACTGATGTGGCTTTGCAGATCCTGTGGTTATTGTCTGATGGACGTTAAAAATAGTATATCATAGTTCTTGTGAACGAACCCAAGCGAAGGCCGTCTGCCCTTCAAGAACGCTGAGTAAAGTGAAATCCGCCTGTACTTCAAGAACGCTGATTCCGAATGAAATTTACTTATGCGTTAAGAACGTCGAATCCTAGAGAAATTCGTTTGTACTGTAAGATCTCCGAACCCAGGTGAAATCCTCTACGATTTAAGAACTTCAAGCCCACGTGAAATTCGCTTAAGCTTAAAGAACGCCGAACGCTTTTCTCTAAAACACTGCCCTTGGTAATAACTGTTCCCTTACATCTCTTCGATATTAATGAGAGGTTATACTGCCGAGTGATCACATACACACACAGCATCCATTATGGACTTTCAATGTCTCATTATACATTACCTGCCTCCTCCTCTGTAATCTGGAGTAATACAATCGAGCAGATTATACACACGCATTCTGGAGCGTGAGCCTTGTCCAAGGCCCCGATATACGCACCAGTTAGGGCATTAGAATTAGGTAGCGAGACGTTCCTGGCGATTAGAGAAAGGACTCGCGTGCCCAAGGTTCGGGCTTCCACCCGTGCTGTGATTAGAGGAAGGAGGACCGAGCCTTTACCCTGCATAGTGTGGTGTTCCTTGCACGAAGGTACTCTTTGCGTCCAGTTAAAGAGTCAAGACCCAAAGACTTAGCCCTGAGGAACTCCCTAGTCTAGATTAACGTGGGTGATTATTGTTCGTGTTTGTATCACAATTTTATTATTATTAGTAGTAGTAGTAGTAGTACTAGTAGTAGTAGTACTAGTAGTAGTAGTACTAGTAGTAGTAGTACTAGTAGTAGTACTAGTAGTACTAGTAGCAGTAGTACTAGTAATATTTATGAAATGTATTAGCATTGGTACCAAAAATATTAATAAAATTATAATTATTAATAGTAAAAATGGTAATAATAATAAAAATAATAATAATAATAATAATAATAATAATAATAATAATAATAATAATAATAATAATAATATAATTGACCTACGACTCATGGTACGCCTAGGCGAGGTTGTAAAGATCAAAGTTGATTGCACCAGGTCTCTGGTGCTTTGAGCGACAGGACTCACGATAAGCACCTTTAATGTTGGCGATTAAAGCATTCAACTGAGAGTAGAGTTATCAGTAGCGTGCAGATTGTATCACCAGAGGTAAGCTTATTTTACCAGAGAACACATTATATAACAGATTTAAACTTTTATAATATATATATATATATATATATATATATATATATATATATATATATATATATATATATATATATATATATGTCGTGCCGATTAGGTAAAACTTGCGATTTTGGCTTAAATAGCAACGCTCACCTTGCCATGTAAGACAAGTGAAAATTTGTGTATGCAATAATTTCGCCAAAATCATTCAGAACATAACGAAAAAAATATATTTCATTGTGTTTGTTTATTATTAAATTAATGTTAACGTATCTAAAGTATATTTAGTTGGGTTAGGCTAAATTAAATTGCGCTTGTTGTAATAAGGTTAGGTAGGTTTTCAAAGTTTCTCTTGGTACAAAATTATAAATTCTTACATTAACGTAAATGAAAAATATATATCTTTAAACGTATAAGAGAAAATTTTAGAAAGGACTTAATTTTAGATGAGTTCTTGCTAATTGACCAGTTTTACCTAATCGGCACGACATATATATATATATATATATATATATATATATATATATATATATATATATATATATATATATATATATATATATATATATATATATATATTATATATATATATATATATATATATATATATATATATATAAAACACTCGACTAACCAAGGAGTCGAACCTATGCGCTTTGGCCCACCTCATGGTGTGGTCCCGTGGACTAGAGCGTCAAGAGTTTTCGCTCACCATGAGGTGGGCCAAGCAGCATGGGTTCGACTCCTTGGCTAGTCGCAGTGTTGTTATTGATCAATACCACTCGTTCGTGGGTGCAATAATATAAAATACTGCTCGTTGGGCTAGTAGACGTAAATACACAATTTTATTCTAATGTTGTGTTCTATTTCTTTCATGTGGGGGTTCGTTTGTGCTATTAATTATACTTCGGCATTTGAATTTTCTTCTGATTTCAGCTAATGTAAATGCACACCGCTTTTTTTTGTGGTATGGTGGAAGAGGCGCAGGAGTAGCAGAAAAGGAAGGCTGAAAATCTAGGCAATCGTGGAGGGAAAAGAATTCAAATCAAATTGGGTGATTCAAAAGATGCAATTATTACACCTACAAGAGACACGTGTTTGTTACACCGACAAGAGACACGTGTTTGTTACACCTACAAGAGACACGTGTTTGTTACACCGACAAGAGACACGTGTTTGTTACACCGACCGCAGACACTTGTTATCCTGATAACAGTCAGTAACAAGTAGTGAAATTGACATCGGGTATGGAAATAAGGTTCGAGTTTGGGGAATGAACATCAAGGGGAAATTTCTGAGAGAGAGAGAGAGAGAGAGAGAGAGAGAGAGGAGAGAGAGAGAGAGAGAGAGAGAGAGAGAGAGAGAGAAACTGAGAGGAATACATACAACGGTGAGAAAACGCGTGATTGCTGACAGGGAACCCGAGACAGTAAGAGCATTTACACAAGAAAACGAGGAGAGGGACACACACGAAAGCGAGGAGAGGGACACACACGAAAGCGAGGAGAGGGACACACAAGAAAGAGAGGAGACGGACACAAAAACGAAAAGAGACACTCGAATAAGAGGGACACAAGAGAATAAGCAGTGGAACACACACGAATGAGAAGATAAAGAGAGAAGAATGAGGACAGACCTGTACTCATTCTTGTCTCTCACATATGAGAGTGAGTGTAGGAGTACTCACAGTTTTGTACTTGCCAATCTGTGTGGTGAGAGTCGAGACCCGGCTCTTGACTCGGCTTATAAGCCACTGGCATCATTGCTCACCATCACTCATGTGTAATGATCTGTGAAGGCTTTCTTGGAAAATGGTTTTCCGTGCACCGCTTGCGGGAGAAGCTGCGGCGAACATTCTTCCTCTTGTGCTCTGTTCGTGTCAAACAACTGAATAAAAAAATAAAAAAAAAGAGTACTTTCACCCTATATCATAAACATCTGCAGTACAAATTCGTAAAGATTTTTTTTTGTTTGTTATACGTTTCTATTTCGGGTATTTTAATTTGTTTCCTGTGATCATTTATAAAAAAAAATGTTATTTTCTGGGGCCTCTCCCCGGCCCCCAGCAACTGGAAAGTCATTCTATCATGGTGTAAATACTTGAGATGCTTTTCCAATAGACTCGTTTTATACTCTCTCCCTATATATATATATATATATATATATATATATATATATATATATTATATATATATATATATATATATATATATATATATATATATATATATATATTGTCAACTAGTTGTAGCACCACAGCTTGCCTGATAAGATACATTTACACTAAGGATAAAAAAATATGCTTGAGGACATTACATGCTGACGCTTCCTATTCAGTGGTATTTCTAATTAAGAAAAAAGTATCATGGAATGGGCGGGATTCGAACCCAGGGTTTATCATGTAATAACCTTGGGTATGTAATGGTACTAGATACCGGCACCAGGGTAAGGAAACACGAATGCAGTGATATGGAACCCTTATGGACGTCATTTTGTCCACGCAGTGAACGAAACATATGTGCTAATCCTACGCTTTGACCACAAGACGTTTACATGACATAAAAGTTGCGATGCACACAGTATGGGTGAGTCCCAAGACAGTATATATGGGAGGAAATGCTATTTCCATATTGAATTTACTTGATCAACGGTATATAATACCGACAAGTTGATGAATATGACAGACGTACATTAATCTGGCATCATTATTTGAGAGACGTTTCGCCTACCAGGGGATTTATTATTCTAACGCAGAGATGTGAGACCAGAAATTCACATAGGAAGGAAGTAGTGGAGTAATATAGTCATAGGTAGTAGTAGTAGTAGTAGTAGTAGTAGTAGTAGTAGTAGTAGATAGAAACGTAGTAACAGTAGTATTCACAAAAGAATCTTTTCATTCACTTGTCAGCTTCCAATAGTTGATGATATCCTGTTTATATCCTGTTTATATCCTGTTTACATTCCGTTTGATATCCTGTTGAGTACGTCACACACATCTAGCGAGCACAAACAAGACACTTAACGCATAAAACATACGCTTAACATTACTCTAAGTGTTTCAATTAGCTTAAAATTTACACGGAAAGCTTAATTACAGAGCAATAAAGAAATGTTCATACATCCTTTGTAATGAATTAATTTATACTTAGTCATGTTTTTGAAGAGCGCTAAATCAGTGTGAGTCCTTCAACACAAGAAGTATATGAGGCTCGATCCTCTGTCCGATAAAGGGGGCTACTGACACGGTAAGTAGTAGTACATTACGGTTTATATTTCTTTATGCGGTACAAATAATGTAGTTTGTATGTAATATATTGGTAGGCTCAAGAGAAAGCCATTAATTATACTATCGTATTACACAAAAACATATGGACACAGGAATGGAGAAAAAAAAGAGCTTAATAAATGAGGAGAACTGGAGAATGGAGGAGCACTGAACTTATTAAAGCTCTACTACATTGGGCGAAACGTTGTATAGCAAGAGTGAATAAAGATCAATGTAGTTCCTCTGCCGTTTTGCAGCGTGGCTGGTCCTGGGTGCAGCCAGGGCTGGTATATGACGGTGATACAATAAATCCAGCGCCAGCGCCCCAGCAGCTGCAGGATGTAAACACGGGCGTTGCTGAGAGCAGACTCGTCGCTTCAGTAAGCCTGGCCCAGCGCCGCCCAGACACGACAACTTCACAACGATATTAAATACTCAGGAGGGAGAGGGGGCGTCGACCCCATCGACCATTGGACGTGGGACGGTTGAACCTGCGGTACGAGAGGATTAAAGCTGGTGTGGGTTTACATAATTATTGGAAATCTTTGTTTTAATAGTTGTGGCGGCCACATAGCGCACCCTGGTTCGAGCCTACTGGACTCCTTGTAAGTGCTAGACGTTTCAATCACTGCGCGAATAGAGAAAGGTAACCCTGTATCCCCCACAGCCTCTCTAGAGTGCAGCACAAGCTTCTAATGCTGTTAAACGTTAACAGCTGAAGGTAATCAGAAGAGAGATTGTTTTAATGTTGGTAGAATTACCGACAATATGTTAGGTAGAAGGGCACGGGTGCAACTAATGTGACATTTTATTATGGCAACGTTTCGCTCTCCAGGAGCTTTGTCAAGCCGTTACAAACAATACATGGACACAGAGGGTATATACGTATACACAAATAACCCGCACATAGAAGAGAGGAGCTTACGACGACGTTTCGGTCTGACTTGGACCATTTACAAGGTCACACTAACAAAAAGGAGAGTGGGGTGTAATACTAGTGCTATTAGTAGTAGTAATACCATTTCAGCACGACACACACATACACACACATGTACCTGTTGTTGTATATACCTTTGTATTTTGGTGATTTTCTAAGTACGGCATGCATATATATATATATATATATATATATATATATATATATATATATATATATATATATATATATATATATGAAGAAACACTATGAAAAATAGAAGAATTCCAAGCGCTTTCGTGACTACTCACGATTTCGTGAGTAGTCACGAAAGCGCTTGGAATTCTTCTATTTTCATAGTGGTTGTCTTCATATTTTGATATCACCTGTTTACTGTGATCTTTTTGCATATATATATATATATATATATATATATATATATATATATATATATATATATATATATATATATATATTTAGTTTTAAGTGAAGCGTGTAGGAATTTTATGTAAAAACCCAGCAACTTTGAATCAAGCATGTAAATTAGACTAAAGAACTGTCGTGTGATTTACATACAGAAAACAATCATAGTTCATTATAAAACGCAGAAAATGAAGGTATTTTTTTAATGGAATTTCAAGCATTCTTGTATATCAACAGACAGAAATATTTCGAAAGGGAAGACGTCTAACAGATAGCCATCCAAGGAAAATAATTTCGACAAACGGATAATTAAAAACAAAATAACATTCCCACATGTTAACAGATAATTCAACGGACAGAAAAGCTGACAGGTCAAAAGATGATCAGACAGACATTCTGACAGGTCAAAACAGATAATCAAATCGGCAGACATTCCAGTCGACCAGCAGACACACGAGAGCGAGAATCTTTACATACGGACGGACAACTTGGCAGACAGACACCTACAATCGCAGGGGTTTATTCACTGGACTGTGGCAGCCACACCCGAGGGCAGATATCCCACCTAACTACGTGGAACACTGCTACGTTGAGGCTTCAGTGGAGCACTGCTACGGTGAGGCTTTAGTGGAGCACTGCCACGGTGAAACTAGTGTGGAAAACTCCCAATAAAGATCCTAGAAGAGCAGGTCTCCCAACATCCCAACCCCTCCCAATAGTCACCCATCTCTTACAGGCATTCCCCCTCCCCCACATCCTCAACCCCATCCTCCCCCCCATCCTCCCGACTCCCACCTTCCCGACCCTCCACAGCGTCCCTCCTCTCTCTTCTCCTTACTTTAGCACGAGGCAAATTGCCGGCGCTCTGGAGGGAAGTCGGGCTCCCTCCCAGTGGACGAGCGGCCGACAATACACTTTCAGAGAGGAGTTCCAATTAGATTTACTCACCTTACAGCACAATAGAATGGTTTTAGGGGGTTAGAGCGCGTTGAGAAAGTAAGGGGAAACTAAGGGAAAGGGAAGGAAGGGGAAGGAAATGGAAGGGAAAGGGAAACGAAGGGAAAGCGACAGTGTGGAAGGATAAGCAAGTTTATTTAGGTACTGGTACACATAAATACAGTTAACAAATTATCATACATAGTAACATAGGATAACCCAAAAAAGTCAAAGTGACTTATTTCCATAGGGAAATTGGATGGAGGTGAAGGGATATGATTATTGAGGTGAAGGGATATGATTATTGAGGGACAGGGAGTGAGAAGGGCAAGAAAGCAAGTTCGAATAAATGAAGAACACGAAGATGGTTAGTTACAGAGGAATTAAATTAAGAAACGAATTTCATGGGTGAGGAGGGCGGACACACGGCTAGTACAGTGCTGTTACGTCAAGGGGAAAAATGGGGAACTGAGATGTTTAAAGTTATGAAAGATTTCTTGTTTACTTTTCGTGTGAAAACTTATCTGATACGAAAATTGTAATATCAAATCTGAGGAAAAACAAGAAGATAAGAGATGCATTGAGAGAAGATTGTTCGCTCACAGCCACTTTGTCATCTCCAAAAAGAGCACATGTGACAACTTCTACTCTGTCAGATTCGTTATATTCTAAGATCACGCCTTCCTCTAACACTCTAGCACTCACTTCCCTCGACACATCCTCTATAGACGCATTAAACACATTAAAGACATGTGTTCACTGAATGGTATGTATCTCACGGTGTATATATGCTGGGCGTTTACTTTAATTCCTATTTCAGGAGCTAAAGTATTTTTTGATTGGAGATGTGAAGATCACATGCAGACTAAGTGACTCTCGTGTTCTCAGTAGTCTTCAACCCATCTAGGAAAATATCCATCAGTATATTAACCACGACGCCATCATAAATCCCTGTCTAAGACCCATTTTTACTGGAAAAGATTCCCTTTCTCTCCTTTGTGCCCTAACTTGACCAGCATTCTAATAAAATAAATTGTTTACTGTTGTCAGCGACTTTGTACCATACATCTGCAACACTTGCAAAGTTGCTCCCATCAGTTCAATATGTTGTTTACTTTTTTGAATTCACAAGTGAGAGGAACAACTCCTTTCCCGTATCTAAGTAAATTTCACTTACGTAAATTTAATAAAAACAGTTGATACACAAATTCCCTTCTTGTTTAAAGAAATCTCTGCTCCTAATTAACATCAATATTATTATTATTATTATTATTATTATTATTATTCACTCTAGCGATTAACCCATAGGTGGTCCTACAACGCCTGGGAAAATTGCAGGAGTCGGGTTTGATCCAAGGAATGGGAGAGTATCTCTATTTCATTAGATAAGGAATCTTTCACCAGTCCTTGAGGGGACTGCTCTTCTACGAGCACTCTCTCTCTCTCTCTCTCTCTACTTTTAATACAGTCACAAGTCAGTTCTACACAGTATCCCTCATAGTTCTCACAACGGCTCTTGTCTCCCTCTAACTTGATATAAAGTCACTTTGTACAATATCTTAATATAATTTATACAATATATTAAGATTCGTGCCAGAAGACACGCGTCCAGTTCTCCTGACGGACAACTATCACCACCTCCAGGAACTCCACGGAGAAGTCTTCCACGAAGGAGCGGATATAGATCACCAGCTGAAGCTGCGACTTCGAAGAATGTATGGGTACCAGCTCTCTAGAGCTTCAACAGCATCAGTGGGGATACCAACGTTTTAAATCAGGGGTCCTCCATCCTGCGGCTGGAGGGCCGCATGTGGTCCTTCTGGAAAAAGGATGGAGCCCTCACATGAAATTATAAATTCACTTTTATGTAGGTTCCTCACTGCACGGTGTCAACGATTACAAAATATTATTGTTATTATTAAAAATAAAAAAAAAAATGCGGTTCTTTAAATTTGGCTTTTCAAATTGGCCCTTTCATACTACAAGGTTGGGAACTACTGCGTCTTTCGGACGGGTATTATACAGTATGTCTTACGTTACAAGACGTAAGTCGCCTGTTCATGGTATATCGTTACTGTCAATCAACTACACCAGATATCGATTAATTGACGATAACCTAACATACTCTAACCTAGCCTAATCTAACTTAACCTTATCTACCCTAGATACAAAGAATGGTCTGCTGGTTTGCCCATTCCTCCTACGTGTTACGTGAAAGACCACATGTGCAACTAACGTTACATTTTACTGTGGCAACGTTTCGCTCTCCAGGAGCTGTGTCAAGCCGTTACCGCTTGGCGTGCAAAACATTACCATAACATAATGTCACATTACTTACATATGTATTTTTTTACCTAACATATTGTCGGTAATTCCATCTTTAATACCTTACCTTTCTACGAGACTCCCACGCAGGAGGTAGGGAGTAAGTTCTAAGTTAACACAAAGGAGTCATCAAACTCCACCGTGTTGACATCAGAAGCAAAAACACATCACCCGGTCAAATATGAAGGTCCTCGCCAACCTGTGGGGACCAGCCGTGGCATTTGAACAGCGCGGCTCTCATTCCTGGAAGACAACGATGTGCCCTTGTCAGAGACAGAGGTCGGGAGTACAAGGGAACACAAACTGGCAGACAGACCGGCAGATCGACTAGAATAGCTGCCGTTCGACCAGAGTTGTCGGCAATATCTGCCGTTCAAGAGGAACAGAGTCTGCTAGAGAACTACTGGGTCAACACCTGAGACCACGATCGGTTATTGACCCTTGGTGCTTACAATGGAACAATTCTTTTCAGCTGATGTATGATTTAGATAGTCTGAAGACGAATTTACAACTTACCACACAAGTGTACATAATTCTTTCTAGTATTCTGCACACGTTTCTTGTTTATTAAAAGGTACAAAATTCTTTATAGGTGATACATTATTCTAGCACACGATACATGATACTTTCCAACAGACGGTTCACAAAGAGCTGTCTAAAGGTAAAAAATTCACCAGTAAAAAATACATAATTCAGGTCGCACTAGAAGAAATCGTCATAAATCACGTGGCTATAAATAAGAAAAAAAAAAACACCATAGGAAACAGAACAACCTGAGCGCTCTCGTGATTTTACACACACATCTTTAGAGAAAGTAACAGTTTCCGGGAGGTGTAGGTGAGTTGGTGGGTACTGTGTGTGTGTGTGTGTGTGTGTGTGTGTGTGTGTGTGTGTGTGTGTGTTATTAGGAATCCCCGAAGGTGGACCGTCATCTGGTCCCTTAAATGTTGTTTCTTATCCAATGGGCTTCAAGTTTTCAACACTTGTTTGCGATAACAAGGACAATATTCATGGAATAATTGGCAAGTGCAGGTGCCCTGTGACCAAAGCTGAAGAACCGGTTCCAAGATTCCTGGAATGACTCCGATAACTTCCAAAACTCTCTACTGCTTGGCTTCATGCAATCAACGAAGATGCCTCCTAATTCGACGATGGCAGAGAGCTAAATTCAAGTAAGTGCACACGTCTCTTGTGTAAAAGTGTAACAACTTTTCCCGTTAAATGACGGTAAATAAATATGAATCTGTTTCTGAACAGCCTCATAATTTAATGGCTGATACATCTTGCACACAAGACAGTAGCCATTAAGTCTTGTGTGAGGGCAAATTTGTCAAAATACTAAGCTAAGTTAAAAAGACGAAATTGTTGGAATCCGTGTAATATCTGGAGAATGCCTCTTCTCATCGGCTTCAAACCTTTAGTGTTGGCGTCATTACTGGAAAGCATGCTTCGCCTTGTTATTAGGATACATAAGTCCCAAATTGTCTATTTTATTAAACTGTGAAATTAGTTTCCTTTCAGTAAATAATACCTGTTCTTATCAACTTCAAATCATCAACTTTGGTGTATTTAATGGAAGGGATTAAACCCTGGAATCGGTGGATAACTCTAGAATGCCAGTCACAGGATTGTTATTTGATTAAAACCACTTGTTCGTGGATGCATTATATACACAAATAACCCGCACACAGAAGAGAGGAGATTACGACGACGTTTCAGTCCGATTTGGACCATTTACAAAGTCACACTAACAAAAAGGAGAGGAGGGAGTATATATAAGCCAGCAGAAAGGGACGAGACAAGAGAGGTAGTAGGAAAGGAAGAAGAGAAGTAGTGGTAGAGGTGGTAGTAGTAGTAGTAGTAGTAGTAGAGTCAGTCTAAGACTAAGAAAGAAGCACTGCAAGGAAGCTAGGGACCCACAAAGGGTAGAAACAAGAGCACAGAGGGGCGGGGTAAAAAATAATTGACCAAACACCCAAGGCAGAAGAAAACCCAACACCCTGGCCGCCTCCCACCAAGGCAGTGTGACAAGAAAAAGAAACACTTTCAATCATCACTCACACTATCACTGTCTTGCCAGCGTCGCGCAGATACGACAGTTTAGATGTCACTCTAAACAGCAAATATCCCAAACCCCCCCTTTACGTTAAATTTTTATGACCACACTCCACTATTCCTTTTGCGTGCATTGTGATAGAGGGGTACGTGGGGAGCTGAGCTTATGAGATACAGGGATACCTATCTTTGTCGGTATTACATACCTCGTGTGATGGTATGAAGATGTAGAATCGGTTATCAGTTGCTCTCTGTGTTGACGCAGATCAAAGACTGACGAGTGTGTGTAAGGAAAATTGAATACTCCTTCAGGTAAAACTCATTAGGAAAGCTTCTTAAGTTAATTGAGAAAGGCTGAAAATAGACTCTGCCCAGTTTAGAGCCGAAATAAAGAAAAAAAGACTTGGTGTATTTGAAAATATAAGTAATGGACGGATATGAATGTAAATGTTACGAAGAATATTAAGGATCGTGACAGTTTATTTGAAGGATCGGATAATGGCACTTTAAGTGAAAGTCCGGTTAATATAATTTCTTATGGGTTCGGTTAATACCACCCTATTTGTGAGTGCGGTTAATGTTGGTTCAGGCGCGGATTCGGTTAATGGCATTTAATGCCAGGGTTCGGCAATGGAAAGCGAGTTTAAGAAGCTTGGGAAATTAACAGGAATGTAATAGCAAAAACACGGAAATGTAAATATCAAAGGAATTCGAGAAGAAACAAGGACCATGTCGAGCTTCGTAAAGGGTAAACAGACCCACCAAACGAAGGATATAATCAGTCTTTCCATTTCTGGGTAAAATAAAATGAAAACACCTCTGATCTGGGACTGGACCACGACAACGATGATCCCTGGAATTGACTCTGGGTAGACAAAGGAAGATATAATCGATCTACAGAGCTTGGATAAAAAAAAATAGCTTAGGGGATAATATATGATAATGCCATGACACTTGAAAAAAATTTGAAAACAACTGGGTAATTCAAGATGTAGCATTGTAGCTGTATTTTTCTCGATGTATTTTTCTCGAGGTATATACACTATCTGTGTATATACCTCAAAGGTGTTTATCTTGGTGAATATAAACTTAGAGTTTACTCCCTTCTTTTGGACACAAATAACCCGCACACAGAAGAGAGGAGCTTACGAAGACATTTCGGTCCGATTTTGGACTGGTCAACAGGGGTATATATCCTTTATGACCCTCGTGCAAAACGATAGGTTTTAAATCTAACTTTTAAGAAGTTGCAACTTTACCAAAGGAATTGAAGAGCTTTGTTCACTATGCTAAAACAGAAAGAGGGTGATGGTACACTTGCAGTCAAAAGAAAGACTGAATATATATTTAAAATATATATATATAAGCTTTTTACAAGGAAAAATCAAAGTACAATTACGTTTTTTTTTTTTTTGCAAAAAATGAGTAAATACGACCAGAAGGAAGAAGAAAATTTGAAATAACAGAGAGAGATAAAGAACGAAATGACACTCTTTGACTAACGCTGTTTCCAACATTGTTGGAAGAAACTGGAAAAAGAAACGGGCAGGAATAAAAGCGGCACTTCTACCATTCTCTTAACACCATAATGCTGGTGTCCTGCCCAAGCGAGGTGCCTGTGAGCATAGACCCAGTAAAGACCTGGAAAAGAATCACAGTTACAGCGAAGAGTGAGGAAGAGTTAAGCGCAAAATATATCAAGTTAGATCAAAGTATATAACTGGTGACTTTAGGAAGCTCAATTATGTGTCCCAGTGATACCCTTTAACGTGAATGGAAGATTATTTTGACTTGACTTTTTTTTTTTGGGTGGGTAAAATGGCGATACTCAGTGATACAAAGATACAGCTGCGTATATGTTTATTAAGCGGCGCCTCGCTCAGAGGTGAGCTTTATCATGTTTTGGAAAAAAAGATCAACGTTGTGTGATATGTTTCTTGCTCTGCTGTGTGCCTTTGTATTACACGTCCATGGCTTGTTGCCTTTGTGTCACCTTACTTGCACTCGTTACCTTTGTATTACCCTAACATGACTCGTTACCTTTCCTTCGTTTTCTACCGTTTTCAGTCTTTCTTTCCCTTCCACTGTCTTCCAGTCTCTCCTTCATTTCCACTTTCTTCAAATCTGTCTTTCTCCCTTCCACTTTCTTCCACCCTTCCAATCCCTCACTCCCACATTATTGAAAATCTTTCCATTTCCCCCGTCTCATTCTCTCCCTCCCACTCCATTTGTCATCGCTTTCAGTCTCATGTTCTCTCTTCCAGCCTTTCCGTTTCTCTTCGTCTCTCCCTACCCCCTCCCCTCCCCCGTCTCTTCATCTCCCTGCCCCGGCCTCACCCCAGCACGGATGCTGTGGCAGTGTCACCTCCCCTGGGAGAACACACACTAATGACAGCTGGTGGCCTGGATGCTGCGTCTCCAAGCGTTTATATTGACGTCTGCCTCTCATCTCCCCGCTTCCCATCTTTCCCTTTTCTCCTACATATACTCCTTTCTTCTCCACCTCCTCCTTCATATTATTCAAATACCAATTAAATAAAAATGCACATATACACTTTTAATATTATTATATATATATATATATATATATATATATATATATATATATATATATATATATATATATATATGCAAAACAACCATGGAGGAGTAGAATGATAGCTTTAGGCCTTTCGTGTTGCAATTAACACATCAGGAGCTTTGGGAACGTACATTGCTTGGACATCCTTCTCTTTTCTGCAATTTTGTAAGCTCCTGGTGATGTGTTGATTGCAACACGAAAGGCCTAGAGCTATCATTCTACTCTCCCGTGGTTGTTTTGCATCCTGTATCGCTTGGTTTGCGATATTTGCATAATATATATAAAGGTAGATGGGACAAAAGGAAAATGGCAACAGCAAGTAAGAGAGAGGTAAAAGTGTATAAACTAAGGGAGGAGGAAGTTAGGGTGAGATATAAGCAACTATTGGCAGAAAGGTGGGCTAGTGCAAGTATGAGTAGTGGGGGGGTTGAAGAAAGTTGGGATAGTTTTAAAAATGCAGTATTAGAATGTGGGGCAGAAGTTTGTGGTTATAGGAGGGTGGGTGCAGGAGGAAAGAGGAGTGAGTGGTGGAATGAAGAAGTAAAGGGTGTGATAAAAGAGAAAAAGGTAGCTTATGAGAGGTTTTTACAAAACAGAAGTGTTAGTAGAAGAGCAGAGTATATGGAGAGTAAAAGAAAGGTGAAGAGAGTGGTGAGAGAGTGCAAAAGAAGAGCGGATGAAAGAACGGAGAGGCTCTGTCAAGAAATTTTGCTGAAAACAAGAAAAAAATTTTTGGGGTGAGATAAACAAGGTAAGAAAGCCTAGGGAACGAATGGATTTGTCAGTTAAAAACAGAGTAGGGAGTTAGTAGATGGGGAGCTGGAGGTATTGGGTAGATGGCGGGAATATTTTGAGGAACTTTTAAATGTCGATGAAAAGAGGGAGGCGATAATTTCATGTACTGGCCAGGAGGTACAACATCGTTTAGGAGTGAAGAAGAGCAGGATGTGAGTGTGGGGAGGTGCGTGAGGCATTACGTAGAATGAAAGGGGTAAAGCAGCTGGAATTGACGGAATCATGACAGAAATGTTAAAAGCAGGGGGATATAGTGCTGGAGTGGTTGGTATTTTGTTTAATAAATGTATGAAAGAGGGGAAGGTACCTAGGGATTGGCAAGAGAGCATGTATAGTTCTCTTTATATAAAGGGAAGGGGGATAAAAGAGATGTAAAAATTATAGGGAATAAGTTTACTGAGTATACCAGGTAAAGTGTATGGCAGGGTTATTATTGAAAGAATTAGAGGTAAGACAGAGAGTAGGATTGCAGATGAGCAAGGAGGCTTTAGAGTGGGTAGGGATGTGTAGATCAAGTGTTTACAGTGAAGCATATATGTGAACAGTATTTAGATAAAGGTGAGAAGTTTTATTGCATTTATGGATTTAGAAAAGGCATATGATAGAGTGGATAGGGGAGCAATGTGGCAAATGTTGCAAGTGTATGAATAGGTAGTAAGTTACTGAAGGCTGTAAAGAGTTTTTATGAGGATAGTGAGGCTCAGGTTAGGTGTGTAGGAGAGGGGGAGATTACTTCCCGGTAAAAGTAGGTCTTAGACAGGGTTGTGTAATGTCACCATGGTTGTTTAATATATTTATAGATGGGGTTGTAAAAGAAGTAAATGCTAGGGTGTTGGGGAGAGGGGTGGGATTAAATTATGGAGAATTAAATGAAAATGGGAGTTGACACAGTTACTTTTGCTGATGATACTGTGCTTATGGGAGATTCTAAAGAAAAGTTGCAAAGGTTAGTGGACGAGTTTGGGAGAGTGTGAAAAGGTAGAAAGTTAAAAGTGAACATAGATAAGAGTAAGGTGATGAGGGTATCAAACGATTTAAATAAAGAAAAATTGGATATCACATTGGAGAGAGGGATTATGGAAGAAGTAAATGTTTTCAGATATTTGGGAGTTGATGTGTCAGCAGATGGGTTTATGAAGGATGAGGTTAACCATAGAATTGATGAAGGAAAAAAGGTGAGTGGTGCATTGAGGTATCTGTGGAGACAAAAAACGTTATCCATGGAGGCAAAGAAGGGAATGACGAAAGTATTGTAGGTACCAACACTCTTATATGGGTGTGAAGCATGGGTTGCAAATGCTGCAGCGAGGAGGAGGCTGGAGGCAGTGGAGATGTCCTGTCTAAGGGCAATGTGTGGTGTAATTATGCAGAAAATTCGGAATGTGGAAATTAGGAGAAGGTGTGGAGTTACTAAAAGTATTTGTCAGAGGGCTGAAGAGGGGTTGTTGAGGTGGTTTGGTCATTTAGAGAGAATGGATCAAAGTAGAATGACTTGGAGAGCGTATAAATCTGTAGGGGAAGGGAAGGCGGGGTAGGGGTCGTCCTAGAAAAGGTTGGAGGGAAGGGGTAAAGGAGGTTTTGTGGGCGAGGGCTTGGACTTCCAGCAAGCATGTGTGAGCGTGTTAGATAGGAGTGAATGGAGACGAATGGTTTTGGGACATGACGATCTGTTGGAGTGTGAGCAGGGTAACATTGTGTGAAGGGATTCAGGGAAACCAGTTAATTGATTTAGTTGGACTTGAGTCCTGGAAATGGGAAGTACAATGCCTGCACTTTAAAGGAGGGGTCTGAGATAGTGACAGCTGGGAGGACTTTTCTCAGCTGTAGTATCTGAGCTCCTCTGCAAAGACAGTGATTATGTATGAGGTGGTGAAAGTGTTGAATGATGATGAAAGTTTTTTTGGGGATTTTCTTTCTTTTTGGGTCACCCTGCCTCGGTGGGAGACGGCCGACTTGTTGAAAAAAAAAAAAAAAAATTATATATATATATATATATATATATATATATATATATATATATATATATATATATATATTGTAAAGTGTATATGAGGCGGCTAAAACAACACGGGTTCGATCTCCGGCTAGTCGCAGTGCTGTTATTGATTAAATACCTCTCGTTCGTGGTTACAGTACTATAAATACTACTTGTGGAGGCTAGTACACCAAATGGGGAGTAGAATGAAATTAGATCTGAGGCACCCACACCATCGCATGTCCTCGGATCACGGTACAACACCTAGCTCTGCTGGGTGCGGGATCTTTGCAGGATTGGATGGTCCAGTGGCTTAAAGCGTCGTGAATTTTCGCTCACCATGAGGCGGGCTAAAATATCGTTCGTGGTTACAATAATTATATATATATATATATATATATATATATATATATATATATATATATATATATATATATATATATATATATATATATATATATATTGCAAACAAGCGATCTTAACAATGCAAGACAAGCCACGGGGGGGTGGAAATCTTTAGCTCAAGTACTTTTACGCTTCTCATTGCGTCATCAGGAGCTATGCAATGCTGTAAGGGCTCCTGGAACCATCCTACCCTACTTCAGATCATCCTTGCTTACCTTCCCCCTCTTCCCCTTTCCCCGGCGCTGTAGTGCCCCCTACGTGTTTAGCGCTCCAATTAGTTTGGTTTTATTCCGTTACAGGATTTCATAAATTTGCTTCTGTGAGGACCGGGGTCAATGACCCCTCCCTCATCCCCCCAGGGGCCCAGGGGGGGGGGGCCACATACAGACAGCCTGCGTTTATTTTGTGGACTGGAATAGATAGTCAGTCAGTCTCAGTCAACTCAGGCTGACAGTTTTCACTATTTCATGCATACAAGCCGTCCTGTGTGCTGGCATATATCAGGGTATTGCAGCTAGATTTTGTTTCTGCTATGTAACTCTCGTATGGAATTGTATATCCTCACGTTTAATGTTTCTGTGCAACTCTCACATAGAATCAGACACACTTGCAACATCTGGGTGTCATTATTTGTAGACGTCAACAAAGAAACATTCCCAGATGTTGAACAGGCGTCTTAATTCTTCACGTTGTCAATACTCCATACCATTCATGTGCAACTCTCACATAGAACAGTGAGTGTAACCACACACTGCGGGGTCTTCCCACCATGTAACTGATACAGAATGAGTAGAAGCGTTTCCTCCGGCCAGGTCATAGACCGGGCTGCGGGGGCGTTGACCCCCGAAACCTCCAGGTATAGAATAAGGCCGAGGCACGGTGAGGTGGTTTCCAGACTTGTTATGTAAATAAAAAAAAACTATAAACACTACCCTGAAACTCCCTCCAGGGGAGCCTCACACTGGAGACGCCAAACCTGTTAGACATGTCTAACCAGTCTAGTATCGTCCTTGTCTTTCAGTACGGACTCTTGTCACACATACCTCAGCGCTCCTTCCACACCAGTACACGACACCGCTACCCACAGCAATACAAGAAATATAGGAAGTATAAAGACTCGCAGAGGTCAGAGTGACTAAATTTTCATTGATTCAGAAGTTCAAATCTCGTAAGTTTTATTTCCTAACAAGAGAAGAATACTCGAGTCACAACTGAATGGTCAGGGGTTTGAATTCTGGACAGGTTGTTGAGACGTATGGGGTGGCGGTAGTCTCCTTAAACCCTATATCTTTACCTAGCAATAAATAAGGTCCTGGAGATTAAATCGCCTGTTTTAGGTCACATCCTGGGTGATGGTCCAAGGTTCGGCATAGTGAACCTTCATAATTGCTACTCACCTCGAGACGTTACCACAAAATAGACTGAACTCAATGTTCAATTCTTTTGGATTCCAACTCGTATCGAATTACTTTTTAATGGTTATTCTAATAATTTATCCAACGAAAATGTTTTGAAGAAAGAAGCTGGACATAACTGTGGTCTATCTACGCCAACCATTAGAAAGTGTTAGGAGAGAAATAAATGAATCTTTCTGTATAAATATAAAGCTGGACAAACACACTTACGTATCAACTTGCAATGTAAACTGACTGACTGATTTAGTTCTCAGGCTCTGACTTGGTTACAAGTACCTCTGGCAGTTTGACATAACAAAGACAACGATCAAATTTAATGCAATGTGTGATCAGCCCTGAGGTCACTTTTCAACGCTATTTGCTTGATCGCTCTTTTATCAAGGCATTTTATTGCTGTAATAAAATACCAGATATTTCAAGCAAATATCCTAAATTTACTTAAAAGAAATGAAAAATAAATTGTAAATATGTGCGACGATGTATAATATGCGATGTATAATAAACTAGAAGCTAATGTCTACAGGACAGTAATGGGGTACACAATAAACTAATCGTCTCGGTGTCAAAATGTAAATCTAATGTGCATGCTTGTTTGTGTGTTCAATTGGGTTTTTGACTATACATGAGAATACCTAGAGTATACGTGGTTACAATTTTGAAATTACAGGAGCAGAACTGTGCTCGTGGTGTCACAAGAACTATGATGGTTTTGTTCTCTACTCATTTTTTTTTAACTACAAGAGTAGATCTACAGTATATTTGTCGTGTTCCACCTTCAGTGTTTGTAGCTGCAAAGGTAATGTTTGTCGTGTTACGTCTTCAGTGTTTGTGTTTGCAGAGGTTGAGTTGTTTGTCGTGTTCCATTTTTAGATCTTATATTTTTCATATTTTAAATATTTTTACCGTACATGCAAAACACAATCCTCATTTATCTCAGTGCTTATCGTATCCTTTTACGCTCCTATAAGTGGTTATCATGTCTCATCTTTTTTTTTCCATCCTGTTCCCCAACGAATGTATTTGTAGTTCATTCAGCGTTTCTCTCTTTGTCATTTAACTCTCTTATCTCTGTTAGCTATTTTGTTGAAGGTCTTCAGACATTATCAGTTGCATCTACATATTCTTTTAGAGGCGGAGACCCGTTTGCATATTCCAATTTTGGTCTAACGTTCAGAATAAATAGTTTTTTTTTCGACATCCGTAAATGTGAAGACTATTTTGGAGTTTACAAATGCAACATAATAGTTTCCTACCACTGCATTTTTGATCTGTTGATTATTTATTGTTCATGATTACTCACAGATCTCTTTTTCTGATGTTTTCAACTTTTTAATACGTAATTTGTATTATTTTTCCATGTGGCCTGTTTAAACTTTCTCAGTTCTATAACTGCTTTGTTATATATATATATATATATATATTATATAGAGAGAGAGAGAGAGAGAGAGAGAGAGATATTAGATTATTATAATTTGGTATTTATTTCACATTCAAATTATAAATATAATTTAACGAATGGATGGTGTTAATTTATGATACTAATCGCAAAGTATTCCCGTTTGAGTTTTTCTACCTAAATTTTTCAGTTTGATTCCGAAGTTTCTAGCTCAATGTTCTTTACGATTCGTTAGTTTTATACAAAGACATTTTAAGTCTGTTGTATAACACATATATTAAATTTTCTTAGCTGGGTTACTCAATTTATGCTATAGATAGAATTTTAAATGTTTTAAAATTATGCTTTATTTTTTTTTTTTGGGGGGGGGGAATTCTTATTGTAATACTTGCATCTACATAATTATCATTATTATTTTATTAATAAGGTAGCGATAAATACGATGGGTAACTAAAAGTACTAGAGTTTGATCCAAGGGGACAGCAGCCCCCAAAATTCCTCAAATCAAGAGCCCTTCACCGGCATCAAGACAACTATCGTGATGGGACATGGGCAGCAGCTGTAACAAAAAAAAAAAAAAAAATCCACGTTACGATGAAGACTTTGCTGAAGTGTCGTATTATTATTATAATAAAAAAATGAAGCGCCAAACCTACAAGGGTCATACAGCGCAGCTTGAAAAGTCTTCAGGTTTGCTACACCAGATAAATACACCAGACCTGTGTATGAAATGGGTAAATCTGGGCGACTTAACGGCAGATTTTGATTTGTGATCAATCTGTCAGTTGTTTATTATTGTATGTTAATTATTTATGCTTTATAATCATCCAGGTTATTCTTTCCCCTTCATTCATTATTATTAACATTCTTATAATTGCATTCATGGGAAACGCTAAACCCGTAGGGGCAATACAGCGGAATGAGAGGAAATGAAGCTTGATACGAGAAAAAGGAGGGCTGCTCCAAATCCTTTGAGCCAGAGCTCTGCGTTCTTCCCCCCCCCCTTCTCCCCCGGGAGGGACTCGCTGGTGGCAGCTCATCTGGTCCACCTCAAAGCAGGTCATCAAGGACGACTTTGTATACATACTTAGATTCGTGCGTGTTACGAACACAGGTCACAGGTGGTAGTGTGAAGGTCAGCAGCACCTGGTCGTAACTAGGTCAGCCAACAGAGCACTCAGCAGGACAGAACATGGACAAGACAAACACAGAAGGGGTAGATTTCTTTATCCATGTATTCCTTCATCAGTATATATGCGCTATGTACAGTATTAATGACTAAAGAAGTCAGACTGAAATTGTACGTTTCAGAGCCACTCAAAGCATGAGTGTTCACGACCAGTGATAATGGAAGTCAGTCACTCAACCAGGTGAGCTGAAGCGACGTCACCTTGGTTGAAGTAGCCGGCTTCCACGTAATTAGCGGGGCCCCAGAACTGCTACACTCTGAATTACCAGTTCACTGTTCGAGAGGGCATGACAGATGGTTGAGACGAACGTTGATTTTGTTTCTGGTTTGTTGAGTGAAATATTTTTGTCCTACGTAAGTGTAAGGAGCCCAAGACTTGTCAGCACCCTTCATGCAGACCCTAGCTGTCTCCAGGAGGGAAACTGATATGTTTCGCATTTCAACAAACGGGAGAGAGAGAGAGAGAGAGAGAGAGAGAGAGAGAGAGAGAGTAGAGAGATAGAGAGAGAGAGAGAGAGAGAGAGAGAGAGAGAGAGAGAGAGAGAGAGAGAGACCAGGGAGACAGACGCCTCTCCACTTTCTCTCCTCCTTAAATCTTCTATCCACTAAGTCTATTCTTGCTCTTACCATCACTTACTCCAATACCCGTCAAAAAAAATTTCTTATCTTTAATTATTATTATATTATAATTATTATTATTATTAGGACAGGAGGGATGGGGTGGGACAGAAGCAATCATGGAAGAGGAAAACTTCCTGGACTCACGTTGTATGACCCTGTTCGCCAACATCAGCCAACATCAGCCAACATATGCTGAACTTTGTAATTCTTGACAGTTCAGTTAATATCAAAGTGACTGCAGCTGACACGGGAGTTTTTCTTTTCTTATTCATAGTTAAAAATACTTTTACAGACCAGGTCATGGATCGGACCGAGGGGGCGTTGACCCCCGGAACACTCTCCAGGCTGAGGCAGCATCCTCTACCCTACGTTAATCTTCAGTATCAAACTAACCTAATGTCTTTAAAATAACATTTGTTAGTTTACAAGGCACTTTGGGAATGACGTAAGAAAATTAATTTAGCTAAATGAGGATAGGTAGGACAAATGAGTAGGAATGGTCGAGTGAGTTAGATGTTTGTTGTAATAATGTTGGCAGAATTACCCACAATATGTGAGGTAAAAGGACACAATTGGCGACATTTTATTGTGGCAACGTTTCGCTCTCCAGGAGGGTTGTCAAGCCGTTACGAACAATACAGCGACACGGCTTGACAACCCTCCTGGAGAGCGAAACGTTGCCACAATAAAATGTCGCCAATTGTGTCCTTTTACCTCACATATATATATATATATACAGTGAAGAGGAAAGTATAATATAACGATTATAATATTCTTTGCACCTCACTGTTTCTATATATACCCTCCGTGTCCATGTATTGTTTGTAACGGCTTGACAAAGCTCCTGGAGAGCGAAACGTTGCCACAATAAACTGTCGCATTAGTTGTACTTGTGGTTTTTTTTATCTAACATATGGTCAAGTAGGCCTATTGTAAATCTACGTTTCCTTCTTTGTCTGAAGAATACGGAGGGCTACGTAAGACGCACAAAATCCACTAATGAAAGAGTGAGATGGCGATAAGAAATGTCGGGCGAGTGAAATGGAAGAGAAGGATGAAACAAATGAGGGAGATAAAGGTAGTGAATGAACGAAGGTCTGAATGGGAGGAGGGTAAGAGAGGGAACGAGCTGTTGAATAAAGGGGAAAGAGGAATAAGAACTGATGGAGTAAGGGGAAACGACCCTCATGGGAAGGATAGAAAGGAAAGGCATAGGTCAGATAGAGATAAGGGATCGGGGATAACGAGCATGTGGCACCTTTGGGACTGCATATAACATTATATATATCAGGTAAAGAACAGACAGTTAAATGGTAATGCCAGTTTATATATATGAGACAGCGTATTTAGAATAAGAAATGGTAAGAGACATCAACACACACAGGTGGATAATAACAGGCAGGAACACGTGGATGAAAGAAGGAAGTACACGGTAATGAGTGATAAAACAAAATTTGAAAGCTCTTCTTAATCTTCGAGTCGTTTCTGCACTCTGGCTCACACTTACGTGACGTTTGTGGGAAGTGAAATTCTTTCCTCCTATGAATTTTCTTTCTTCCCGTTCTTCCTCCACACAAGTTAGATTTTCCTCCCCTCGTCTTTCCTTCTGCACATCCTCCACCCATCACCTCCATCCTCCTCAGCACAAAGGAACAGCACTGTTTTGAACGGAGATTTCCCATCTTAAGGTAGTTTGGCAGTTCCCCCTGGTGGTGATGGTGGTAGTGGCGGTGCTTCTAGTGGTAGTGGCGGTGCTTCTAGTGGTAGTGGCGGTGCTTCTAGTGGTAGTGGCGGTGCTTCTAGTGGTAGTGGCGGTGCTTCTAGTGGTAGTGGCGGTGCTTCTAGTGGTAGTGGCGGTGCTTCTAGTGGTTGTGGCGGTGCTTCTAGTGGTTGTGGCGGTGCTTCTAGTGGTGATGGTGGTAGTGGCGGTGCTTCTAGTGGTGATGGTGGTAGTGGCGGTGCTTCTAGTGGTGATGGTGGTAGTGGCGGTGCTTCTAGTGGTAGTGGCGGTGCTTCTAGTGGTAGTGGCGGTGCTTCTAGTGGTAGTGGTGATGGTGGTAGTAGTGGTGCTCCTAATAGTGATACTGGTGGTGGTAACGCATCCTCTACCCATGTTGTGCGGTACTGTAAGTCCACCGACCAACCCTACGAGCAGACACACATGTACAGTACACATGTACAGTACACATGTACAGTGTATCTCGGCCAGGATCGCGAAGTAAACAGAAGCAGAAGAGAACATCCTACACCTGTCCACTGTCAAAAACAGGTGACATTGGACAGGTGTAGGATGTTGACACTAAAACAGCGGTGCTCACCCTGGAGAGTGTGATGGGTGTAAATTTGTTCCCAATCAAGATTCGTGGCGTTTGAATATTTGATGAAGAGGATGGATGGGTAACACCCGGGTGTCAATATATGAGAGATCAGAGACTTCAACTGGAGAATCCAGAGACATAGTAATAAGAACATAAGAACATAAGAAAGAAGGAACACTAGTAAGAACAATAGTAAGAGTAGTAGAAATGGTAGCGTAATAATAGTAGTAGTGGAAGTAGTAGCAACATCAATAGTAGTAGTAACAGCAGTAGTTGCAGCGACAGGGGCTTTGCGGAGATGGAAGTAGTGTCAGGTTTGCCATGAAGAACTAGGAAATCAGCCAGCCCAGGTGCCGTGACTCGACTCCCGCAACCACTAACCGACAAGTACACACAAGAGTCCTGAAATTTCCAATCATTTTATTCCCCCCCCCCGGGGGTACACAAAAGGTTTCAAGGTGAAACAACAGTGAAACGTGACCACAAGAGGACACACCATGGGGAAAAAATATTCAAGGAAAAAATTGTCCTGGATACCAAAAAAAAAAAAACGAAAAAAAAACGATTAACGCTTGTCACTCGACCTGGGATGACTATCCCACGGGGTGACTATCCCACGGGGTGACTATCCCACGGGGTGACTATCCCACGGGGTGACTATCCCACGGGGTGACTATCCCACGGGGTGACTATCCCACGGGGTGACTATCCCACGGGGTGACTATCCCACGGGGTGACTATCCCACGGGGTGACTATCCCACGGGGTGACTATCCCACGGGGTGACTATCCCACGGGGTGACTATCCCACGGGGTGACTATCCCACGGGGTGACTATCCCACGGGGTGACCATCCCACGGGGTGACCATCCCACGGGGTGACCATCCCACGGGGTGACCATCCCACGGGGTGACCATCCCACGGGGTGACCATCCCACGGGGTGACAATCCCACGGGGTGACCATCCCACGGGGTGACCATCCCACGGGGTGACCATCCCACGGGGTGACCATCCCACGGGGTGACCATCCCACGGGGTGACCATCCCACGGGGTGACCATCCCACGGGGTGACCATCCCACGGGGTGACCATCCCACGGGGTGACTATACCACGGGGTGACTATACCACAGGGTGACTATACCACAGGGTGACTATACCACAGGGTGACTATATCACAGGGTGACTATACCACAGGGTGACTATACCACAGGGTGACTATACCACGGGGTGACTATACCACGGGGTGACTGTCCCACGGGGTGACTGTCCCACGGGGTGACTGTCCCACGGGGTGACTGTCCCACGGGGTGACTGTCCCACGGGTGACTGTCCCACGGGTGACTGTCCCACGGGGTGACTGTCCCACGGGGTGACTGTCCCACGGGGTGACTGTCCCACGGGGTGACTGTCCCACGGGGTGACTGTCCCACGGGGTGACTGTCCCACGGGGTGACTGTCCCACGGGGTGACTGTCCCACGGGGTGACTGTCCCACGGGGTGACTGTCCCACGGGGTGACTATCCCACATTCCTCTTGATGCTGGTGAGGGGCTCTTGATCAAAGGAACTATAACCACCTACGGGTTTAGCGCTTCCCCGTGAACGTAAGAACATAAGACTATCCCCCACATAAAAAAAATACCTCACATAATAACTATTGCAAAAAAAAAAAACTATTCCACACGCCGACTATCCCACATAAAAATAACAAGATAAAGACTATTCCACATAAAGACTACCTATCCCGGATAAAGGCTATGTCAGGTAAAGTCTATCCCGCGTACATAAAATCCCAAGTACGACCTGTCCAGTGTTCTGACTATCCCGTGTGCAGACTATCTCAACGCAAACTATCCAATTTACAAACTATTCCACGCAATACACCCACGTACAGACTATCCCACGTAACGCACACACGTACAAACTATTCCACTTACAAACCAATAAGAAAGTTTGTCAACTTAAAAAGTTCAGTTTCGTTAGATAAAAAAGTTTCTCATTTGGGTTGTTGCTGACTGACCTGCCTAGTGACTCAGCACGAGGCAGGTCAGTCAGTCGGTCAGTCAGTCAGTGAGTCAGTCAGTCAGTCAGTCTGTCAGTCAGTCAGTCAGTAGCATATTGACTCGAGAAAATAGCACCACACGGGTGATCCAGCAGCGCCTGGGAATGAGTGGTAATCTGGATTGAGCGCAGGAAGGGAAGAGTAGTTCCGACGTCTTGGATGAAGAGCATTACAGCAGCCTCTAGACACTCCCCTTGAAGGGTGTGGGCGGTGTTGAGGAGGATTCAATACTAACACAGATCTTTGCTGTAGAATCAAATTCCCCCTATTATGCCGGATTAGGTTTCAAGAGTCCCATAGAATTGCATCGGATACTCCCCTATCCCTTTCCTAAAATAAGAGAACACCCAGGCGAGAGTAGGTAGACAAGTATAGTATAAAGCTTTTGTCTGATGGCGAGGGAAAATGGCGAGTCGGGTTGGCGGAGTCCCAGGAAGGCGACTCACTGTGTTCTCAGCTGAGACTGCAGTCCTCGTCTGGGTCCCATGGTGTAATGGTTAGCACCCTGGACTTTGAATCCAGAGATCCGAGTTCGAGTCTCGGTGGGACCTACGCTAACTTTTCGTCTCCCGGGGACCTTTTTTTTTCCAAAATTTTTGAATGAGAGGGGAAAGTTGTTCGAGGATCCGTCCTTATTATTTTTGCGCTGTGTATTGTAAGAACACTCCTCCCGCAGTGTTTTACCACTTACTGTTAAATATTATAAAAAAAAAGAATAATTTACGATAAACTTTGAAAAGTTTTTGTAGGAACGATAAGAATCATTATGAGAAAGTTATAACAGCTCTATTAGAGTCAAGACTTTAAATCTCCGATGGGTTTTTAAAGGAGTCGACTGTTGAAAAACTATATCTGGTCACGACAGTGGTATCATCAAGGACTCCAGTGGTAATTAGTCACAATGACTTCATTAGTAAGTTCATTTAAGAAGAGGTATGATAAAGCTTATGAAGCAGGAAGGGTGACCTAGTAGCGACCAGTGAACAGGCGGGGTCAAGAGCTGTGAATCGACCCCTGCAACCACAACTAGGTGAGTACAACTTGGTGAGTACAGGTACACATAAGTACAATTATCATACATAAGTGTTGACTACCTAGGATAACCCAAGAAAGTCAGACTGCCTTATTTCCATTGGGTTTTCCTAGATTATTCCTTCCTAATGTACAATGTATGCGCCCACAACATATGTGCTCTCAACACCATTGTAAAAACATGTTTGCAAACCTAAATAAAAATTTGCTTATATTCTTTGGCTTACACCGAGTCAGCCAGCAGCTGAGGCCACCTTCTGAGGAAGAATTCCACGTGTTGTTGCCACTGACTTCGTTCTCTGTGGTAAGTTGGTGAGTTAAAACTTTGCACAAGACAGTTTGCAGAATGGAACTTTACTGAAACGTTTCGTCTATGGAAGCGAAACGTACGAGCGAAACGTCTGGGTGACGTTTCTCTCTGCAAACTGAGTCTGTCCTTTCGACTTGTCGGTCTTACGCCGTTTGTCTTCAGGGTAAAAGTGTCGACCTGGGAATTGTTATAAAATTCACGGCTATGTTCTTAATAACTCGTGGGTGTCATACAGAGCCTCAGTAATGGGAAGTAAAGTTTACAAGGACATAAACTGTACTGTAGTTTCTTTCCAAACTGGTGAGGGGGGGTTTGATCCCAGAAACGGAAGGAGGGGGTACATCTCCATTTTTTTTTTTTTTAGCCAGAGTCTTTCACCAGCGAGCAAGTATCTACAGCCACAACAAATGCTGTAGCGTACAGTGAAGCTGCTACAACAACGACGGAGAGTACAGAAGCGAGTACGAACGAGTTCAAACAAATACACACACACACACACAAATACACATTCATAAAAGCTGAAAAAACACCTGAATGAAATTGCGGATTGGTCGAAGAAATAGTTACAGATATTTAACCCTAGTAAAATGCGAAGTTATGCAGCTGGGAGACTGGGAAAGAAGACCCAGACAGTATTGTTTGGGAAGTAAAAATTCACAAACATATAAAGTACAAGGACTTGAAATAACAATTACCGCAAACCTGTCTCTTGAGGCAAATAAAAACAATAACATCAGCAGGAAAATGTTAAGCTTGCAAACTTAAGTGGCATTCAGCAAGTTGAATGCACAAATTACCTCATACGTGCGAGCCATGCACGAGTCTGCAGCACCGGTGCAGAACCCTCACGTAGTATAAAACAAAATGAAGCTAGAGAAAGAACAAAGGAGAGCATCAGGACTCGTGACTAAATTTTGGAAAATGAGGTATAATATCACTGGAGGAGGAAAGAGAGGGAGAGAGAAGGGATACGACCACGACATATAAAATGCTATTAGGCATTACATATTAATGATGTATAAAACAGATAAGTATTTGAATAAAACACGTGAAACGTGTCATTTACCTGCTATGAGGCATACGAAAACAATTATAATGTTTGCACTGACGATTCAAGAATAACAATGAGGAATGGTTAGAAAATAACACCCAAATGATTTGTAGGAAAACCCAGGAAACATTTCTTCAACTTAAGTGATAACGAAGTGAAATGAACAGAACACTGAATAAAAAGGTCACATGATGATAGCCTTAATTTTTTAAGAGGTGGACCGATAGGCCATCGGAAGGCCTCGGTAAGAATAATAATAATAATAATAATAATAATAATAATAATAATAATAATAATAATAATAATAATAATAATAATAATAATAATAATAATAATAAAAATATGTATTTCTACAAGTACATGTACAACTTATACAGACCATAGCTGCCATCAGTGAGATATTATACAGAAAACCCCTTGTTCTGCAGAGCATTTCGGGCACATTAGGTAAAAAAAATTTCCATTATGCGACCAACACCAGTCGACTAACACCCAGGTACCAGTTTTACTGATAGGTGAACAGGGTCAGCAGGTGTCCTAAAGAAACACGTTCTAATGTTTCCACCCGTACCGGGGATCGAACCACGGACCTCAATGTGTGAGCTGAGTGCGCTAACAACCGAGTAGGTCATCAAAGCGCTAAGACCTGAGTCAGAAAACATTTATCCTGTTTTCTGATCAGTAATATGTTACTAACACTGAATAATCATACAAGAGATTATTAAAAAAAACAAGTATATTAGGCCTAATTACTGTCGATAGTCGAAAGACGCTGAACCGGAAGCTAGAGCTTAACACCTTTTTTTGTGTGAACATAAACACGTAACCACAAATAATTAATATACAAATAAACACCTAAAACGATCAGGCAAAAAAAAAAAAAACATTAAAAAACACTAACGGGGACAAGAATAGCATATGCAAATACAAACTTACATTTGCAAAGCGACACGCACATACACACAGCAAACACACATAAACAAGCACCAACATATATATAATATGTATACTATCTCACTTAGGCACAATAATCACAGTGTAAAGAAATAAAAGTTTTCCCTAAATAATCTCAACCAAATTGTTCATCAGAATGTTTACAAGAAAATATCAAAATTTCACCACATTAAGAATTAACTGAACAGATATACCTGAGCGCTTAATGTGTTTACACACATGTTTACAACATGTTAGGTAAAAGGACACATGTGCAACTAATGTGACATTTTATTGTGTCAACGTTTCGCTCTCCAGGAGCTTCGTCAAGCTCCTGGTAATTCTAGCAACATTAATATTAACAAGTTTACAGCAGTTACAGAGAAGAATGAAGTACATCTTCCAGGTTCTGTATGTAATTATATCGGGGAAGAGTTGCCGCACGCTGCGGATGTATCCAGTTTTTTTTTTTTTTTTTTTTTTGGGTAAGCCGAAATTAAATAAGGGATCTCGTCGAGTGTTATATTCGTGGGGAAGCGTTAAACCCAAGTGGGTTTCCTTCCCCGGGAAAAAGCAAGGTGTTTTGATGCAAGGGAGGAGTAGCTCCGGTTCCTTGGCTAAAGAGCCCTT
Organism: Cherax destructor; assembly: GCA_009830355.1. Taxonomy (NCBI): domain Eukaryota; kingdom Metazoa; phylum Arthropoda; class Malacostraca; order Decapoda; family Parastacidae; genus Cherax; species Cherax destructor. The sequence continues at coordinate 236,148 of WNWK01001273.1, read as the reverse complement.
CAAGTTATAAAACCATCTCTCTTTAAGGGACTTCATGCTCGAAATTGTTATTGTGGAGAGACAAAAAAAAAAAGTGAACTGGAATTAAAAAAAAAAAAAAAACATGAAATCTCGCATCGTTTTGATGATTTGAAATCTTTAAGAAATTTAAAAAAATGAAGTTTGTTGCTAGTGAATACGAGGACGAAGAGAAAATTGTATTGTTAATTTATCCGTGTCAAAAAAAATAGAAACGGGTTAGAGAGCAGCAACAACAGCAAAACAGCAGCACAGCAGCACAGCAGCAGCAGCAGCAGCAGCAGCAGCAGCAGCAGCAGCAGCACAGCAGCAGCAGCAGCAGCACAGCAGCAGCAGGTGTGACTTGAGCCTCGTCACGTCGAGAATTGATCGAGGCGACACACGACACTTGTTTCAACCCGGAAAAAATGCACTTTTTTTGGGGGGTCTATGTTTGTTTAAGAGTAGCGTGTGTTCACTCTTGTGCTCCCACCTTTTTTTTCTCTTTCTTCTATCAGTTTCCGTGAGAGTGTTTTTGTTCTTGCCTGTAAGCTTCCCAACCTTACAGAACTTCCTGGTCTTCCTGACCTTCTAGATCTTCCTGCTCTTCCTGACCTTCTAGAACTTCCTGGTCTTCCTGACCTTCTAGAACTTCCTGGTCTTCCTGACCTTCTAGAACTTCCTGGTCTTCCAGTACTTCCTGGTCTTCCCGACCTTCTAGAACTTCCTGGTCTTCCAGTACTTCCTGGTCTTCCCGACCTTCTAGAACTTCCTGGTCTTCCAGTACTTCCTGGTCTTCCCGACCTTCTAGAACTTCCTGGTCTTCCCGACCTTCTAGAACTCCTGGTCTTCCAGTACTCTCCTGGTCTTCTGACCTTCTAGAACTTCCTGGTCTTCCCTGACCTTCTAGAACTTCCTGGTCTTCTGACCTTCATAGAACTTCCCGGTCTTCCCGACCTCTAGAACTTCCCGGTCTTCCCGACCTTCTAGAACTTCCCGGTCTTCCCGACCTTCTAGAACTTCCCGGTCTTCCCGATCTTCTAGAACTTCCTGGTCTTCCCGACCTTCTAGAACTTCCTGGTCTTCCCGACCTTCTAGAACTTCCTGGTCTTCCCGACCTTCTAGAACTTCCTGGTCTTCTCGACCTTCTAGAACTTCCTGGTCTTCCCGACCTTCTAGAACTTCCTGGTCTTCCCGACCTTCTAGAACTTCCTGGTCTTCCCGACCTTCTAGAACTTCCTGGTCTTCCCGACCTTCCAGAACTTCCTGGTCTTCCCGACCTTCCAGAACTTCCTGGTCTTCCCGACCTTCTAGAACTTCCTGGTCTTCCCGACCTTCTAGAACTTCCTGGTCTTCCCGACCTTCTAGAACTACCTGGTCTTCCCGACCTTCCAGAACTTCCTGGTCTTCCAGACCATCCAGAACTTCCTGGTCTTCCAGACCATCCAGAACTTCCTGGTCTTCCAGTACTTCCTGATCTTCCCGACCTTCTAGAACTTCCTGGTCCTCCCGACCTTCCAGAACTTCCTTGTCTTTCAGTACTTTCAGGTCTTCCAGGCCATCCAGAACTTCCTGGTCTTCCAGATAGTCCGGATTCTCCGGAATATCTGAAATATTTGTCTTCCTTCATTAGCACATATTCGTCTCATTCTAAGTATGCCCCATCTTTTCTATCTGCCTCAGTTACACTCTTCTTTCTCCACTCCAGATCTTTAAGACGTTCTAGGTCCAAACCATATAGATCTTCTAGACCTTCTAGATCTTCCAGACGATTTAGATCTTCCAGACCTAGTTCCAGACCTAGATCTTCCAGACTTCCCAGACATTCAAAACACACTTGATCCTCTAGACATTCCAGACCTTGTATATCTTCCAGACCTTGTATATTTTCCAGACATCTTGAATATCTTCAAAATCTTCTAGATCACGAGTCACAGAAAGGGTGGTGTTAGAACCCAAGGCAAGCGACTCCCAAAGCTCGCAGGCCAATGGATAGCACACTGGCCTGTGAGCTCTTACAATCTTGCCATGGGTTCGAACTCCACCAATTCTAAGACTTGTTTACAGTTGTGTTATTCCAGACCTTCTAGATCATCAAAAACGAGATCTTCCGGACCTTCTAGATCAACCAAACCGAGAGCTTCCAGACCTTCTAGATCATCCAGACCGAGATCTTCCAGACCTAGATCATCCAGACCTAGATCATCCAGACCTAGATCATCCAGACCTTCCAGACCTTCCAGACCTTCCAGACCTTCCAGACCTTCGGAATAATGATAATTCATGAGAAAGTCCTGGACGCCGGAGAAAGGAGTCGTGTTTGGCGCTACTCTTACCTTTCTTGAGACGGCCCTGATTGCTTACCTAACCCCAGACATTGCCTGGTCCCTATGGGTTTAGCGCCTACCCCATTCATTCACTGTGGAGCTTAACGATCTTTGTTCTGCATTTTGAGCCTTGAAGGGGCTCTTGATCCACGGTATTGTGTGTGTGTATGAGAGAGAAAAAGAGCGAGGGGAGGGGAGGGAAGGTGAAGGATTCGATCATATGATTAGAGGAGTTGAAAATGATTACCCGGAGGGGGGGGGAGAAAGAGGGAGGGAGTGAAGGAATGATTGTGAATGTGTCTTGCACTCAGGAACAGCGTGGTACAACCCAGGGTACACGCACTCTTTGAAGACACATGGAGCCTCAGCCTGTGCGGGAGGGATTGAACACTCCCTAGTACACTAGTAGCGTTCCGCCTTATTCTTCGGTAAACGAATATTTTATTAATTCAGTTTAAAGATCACATACCGATAAATTATGGAATCCATTATGATTCAAGTTCAATAAATTAAATAATTTATCCAGGCTCATGTTCCAACCAGGTGAGCTTCTGGCGCCTCAGAAAGCTCACTGAATTATTATTTTTTTCCTGCGAAAGCAAAGTAATTCAGATGTTTTATATATATATATATATATATATATATATATATATATATATATATATATATATATATATATAGATAGATAGATAGATATATTCTTGTTACTAGAGCACTTTGGTTCTACAAATCTGCAATAAAATGCGAATACAATATATTGTGGATACTAATTCAATTTTATTTTTTTGCTATCAAAAATTGTATGGGATAGGCTGCGTTGGTTGGGATAAATTAGATTTGGAATGCACAAGCTAATAAAAGTTAGACACTCTTGCTCTAGAAGGTAAGTTACGTTGCACTCTAGTAGAGAGAGAGAGAGAGAGAGAGAGAGAGAGAGAGAGAGAGAGAGAGAGAGAGAGATGCTATTCTAGGTAGCTGACCGGACGCCCCTGGAAATGGAGCTACATACTCCTCTCTTTCCTCTGATCATATCTGATTACCAGCCATTCCCCAAGCACAGTATGGCCCATACGAGCTTAGCGCTTCCACTGGGCCATAATAATATTTCCGCAGCGTACATCTCTGTGGACTAATACTCTTGTATGGCAAATATATCATTGCTTTATTTGCTTCGATGTCTGGAAAGTAATCAGGTGAATATTATAAAATCAAACAAACTTGCATTTTCTTGGATAAATCACATTGACTGTGAAATAATTATTCCTCAGTTTTCAAGAGTAGAATTATTTAAAAAAAAATCAACAAATTACTGTATTATTTTCAAACTCGCATCTTCAGTATTCTGCGTATGCTTCTCAGGTCACATTATCTGGATTCAAAGCCTAGAGTACTGACCCCATTGCATTTGTGGGATCGTGTGAAAAGATACATTAGAAAGCGTTTCGCTCTGTTTAGAGCTGATTCATCATGTCAAAGCGAAACGTTATCTCATTGAAAGGTGGTTCTGCAACGCTAGATCCATCTGGCTCTACCGTGGGAAGGAATCGTCAAGCTGCATGGATTTAACTGCAGGTCAGGTGCAGGGAAGCCTGCCGAGAGACGTTGCTGGTACACGAGAACCGCGTCATTATCCATTCACGTCAGATATTTCCTGAGAATGAGTGGAGGTGAGTACTCGCCAGGCATTTCCCCTGAGGTGGCAGTCGTACTTCTACTCTTGGCTTCTACGAATCTGCATATACACACACACACACTTTTTATATATATATATATATATATATATATATATATATATATATATATATATTTATATATATATATATATATATATAATTGTATATATATGTAATTGTTTTACATGATGGTAGGATTGCTGGTGTCTTTTTTCTGTCTCATAAACATGCAAGATTTCAGGTACGTCTTGCTACTTCTACTTACACTTAGGTCACACTACGCAAACATGTACACGTTTATGTATACACACTCATCTGAGCTGATTTTTCTTAATAGTTCTTGTTCTTATTGCTTTTCCCTTTCATATCCATGGGGAAGTGGAATAAGAATCTTTCCTCCGTAAGCCATGCGTGTTGTAAAAGTCAACTAAAATGCCGGGAACAATGGGCTAGTAACCCCTTTTCCTGTATAGCTTACTAAAAAGAAGAAGAAGAAAACCGTCAAAGTGGGATGTTTGAATGTGCGTGGATGTTGTGCGAATGATAAGAAAGAGATGATTGTAGATGTTATGAATGAAAAGAAGCTGGATGTCCTGGTTTAAGTGAGACAAAGCTGAAGGGGTAGGAGAGTTTCAGTGGGGAGAAATAAATGGGATTAGATCAGGGGTTTCAAATAAAAGTTAGAGCTAAAGAAGAGGGCAATAATGTTGAATAATCAGTTATGGCAGGTAAAGAAGGAATATAAATGTATAAATTCAAGGATTATGTGGAGTAAAATAAAGGTTGGATGTGAAAAGTGGGTTATAGTAAGTGTTTATGCACCTGGAGAAGAGAGAAGTGTAGAGAGAGAGAGATTTTGGGAAATGTTGAGTGAGAGTGTGGGGAGTTTTGAACCAAGTGAGAGAGTAATTGTGGTTGGGGATCTTAATGCTAAAGTGGGTAAAAATGAGTGTGGAGGTAGTAGGTAAATTTATTCCAGGGGTAAATGTAAATGGGAACTATTAATTGAGCTATGTGTAGAAGAGGTTTGAATAAGTAATACATATTTTATGAAAAAGAGGATAAATAAATATAAAAGGTATGATATAGCACGTAAGGAAAGTAGTTTGTTGGATTATGTATTGGTAGATAAAAGGTTGATGAGTAGGCTTCAGGATGTACATGTTTAGAGAGGGGCAACAGATATATCAGATCATTATTTGGTTGTAGCTACAGTTAGAGTAAAAGGTAGATGGGACAAAAAGAAAATGGCAACAGCAAGTAAGAGAGAGGTAAAAGTGTATAAACTAAGGGAGGAAGTTAGGGTGAGATATAAGCAACATTGCAGAAAGGTGGCAGTGCAAGTAGGAGTAGTGGGGGTTGAAGAGAGTTGGGATAGTTTTAAAAATGCAGTATTAGAATGTGGGGCAGAAGTTTGTGGCTATAGGAGGGTGGGTGCAGGAGGAAAGAGGAGTGAGTGGTGGAATGAAGAAGTAAAGGGTGTGATAAAAGAGAAAAAGGTAGCTTATGAGAGGTTTTTACAAAACAGAAGTGTTAATAGAAGAGCAGAGTATATGGAGAGTAAAAGAAAGGTGAAGAGAGTGGTGAGAGAGTGAAAAAGAAGAGCGGATGAAAGAATGGGAGAGGCTCTGTCAAGAAATTTTGCTGAAAACAAGAAAAAATTTTGGAGTGAGATAAACAAGGTAAGAAAGCCTAGAGAACGAATGAGTATACCAGGTAAAGTGTATGGCAGGGTTATTATTGAAAGAATTAGAGGTAAGACAGAGAGTAGGATTGCAGATGAGCAAGGAGGCTTTAGAGTGGGTAGGGGATGTGTAGATCAAGTGTTTACAGTGAAGCATATATGTGAACAGTATTTAGATAAAGGTATAGAAGTTTTATTGCATTTATGGATTTAGAAAAGGCATATGATAGAGTGGATAGGGGAGCAATGTGGCAAATGTTGCAAGTGTATGGAATAGGTAGTAAGTTACTGAAGGCTGTAAAGAGTTTTATGAGGATAGTGAGGCTCAGGTTAGGGTGTGTAGGAGGAGGGAGATTACTTCCCGGTAAAAGTAGGTCTTAGACAGGGATGTGTAATGTCACCATGGTTGTTTAATATATTTATAGATGGGGTTGTAAAGAAGTAAATGCTAGGTGTTGGGGAGAGGGTGGGATTAAATTATGGAGAATTAAATGCAAAATGGGAGTTGACACAGTTACTTTTTTGCTGATGATACTGTGCTTATGGGAGATTCTAAAGAAAAGTTGCAAAGGTTAGTGGACGAGTTTGGGAGAGTGTGTAAAGGTAGAAAGTTAAAAGTGAACATAGATAAGAGTAAGGTGATGAGGGTATCAAACGATTTAAATAAAGAAAAATTGGATATCACATTGGAGAGAGGGATTATGGAAGAAGTAAATGTTTTCAGATATTTGGGAGTTGACGTGTCAGCGGATGGGTTTATGAAGGATGAGGTTAACCATAGAATTGATGAAGGAAAAAAGGTGAGTGGTGCATTGAGGTATCTGTGGAGACAAAAACGTTATCCATGGAGGCAAAGAAGGGAATGTACGAAAGTATAGTGGTACCAACACTCTTATATGGGTGTGAAGCATGGTTGCAAATGCTGCAGCGAGGAGGAGGCTGGAGGCAGTGGAGATGTCCTGTCTAAGGGCAATGTGTGGTGTAAATATTATGCAGAAAATTCGGAATGTGGAAATTAGGAGAAGGTGTGGAGTTACTTAAAAGTATTTGTCAGAGGGCTGAAGAGGGGTTGTTGAGGTGGTTTGGTCATTTAGAGAGAATGGATCAAAGTAGAATGACTTGGAGAGCGTATAAATCTGTAGGGGAAGGAAGGCGGGGTAGGGGTCGTCCTAGAAAAGGTTGGGGGGAAGGGGTAAAGGAGGTTTTGTGGGCGAGGGGCTTGGACTTCCAGCAAGCATGTGTGAGCGTGTTAGATAGGAGGAATGGAGACGAATGGTTTTTGGGACATGACGATCTGTTGGAGGTGAACAGGTAACATTTTGTGAAGGGATTCAGGGAAACCAGTTAATTGATTTAGTTGGACTTGAGTCCTGGAAATGGAAGTACAATGCCTGCACTTTAAAGGAGGGGTCTGAGATAGTGACAGCTGGGAGGGACTTTTCTCAGCTGTCGTATCTAGCCCTCTGCAAAGACAGGATTATGTATGAGGTGGTGAAAGTGTTGAATGATGATGAAAGTATTTTCTTTTGGGGATTTTCTTTCTTTTTGAGTCACCCTGCCTCGGTGGAGACGGCCAGACTTGTTGGAAAAAAAAAAAAAAAAAATTATATATATATATATATCTTCTGCATCGACTGCAGTTTGTTTGCATGTTTTATGAGTTAGTTGAAATTGTTGCAAGCAAGATATTGTGACTTTTTATTCCTAGCTTTGTGTGTTGGTCTGTACTGGCTGGGTGAGCTTGTTGTTGTTTTTTGTCCTTGGTTGTTCCCATGCTTGGTGGAGGACTGAGGTTTGTTTTCACCAGCTAACTTAGTTTATCAGTTTAAACTACTGCTCCTACTATCACAACAACAAGTAATGTAACTACTACTTCTACGATTACAAGTACTACTGTCACTACTTGGGTATATATATATATATATATATATATATATATATATATATATATATATATATATATATATATATATATATATATATATATAAAATACGTATATACAATGTATCGTATCTATCAGGTTATTAATAAATAAAACATAAAATGTAGCCAAATAAAATTTTTAATTAAAAGCCCCATTAATTTGCGTTAAATAATTTATTATAAGAGTTTCTCCCATTAGCTACACGGTCCCATGGTGTAATGGTTAGCACCCTGGACTTTGAATCCAGAGATCCGAGTTCGAGTCTCGGTGGGACCTCCATTACTATTGAGCAATTTTCTTTTTCAGAACTTGGCTTTAAAAAATATATATTTTTCATGAAAAATACCCGTTTAAAAAAGTATTTTACATGAAATGCGTTCATTGTGGTTCATTATGTTGAACACTTGAGACTTTGATTTGTGTGAACAAGTGGGAGAACATTTTTCTTGTATTTTTCAATCAGAATTGGATGAATTTCTTGTTGCAAGTTTTTATTGTGTGTTTTATATACAGCAGCGTGTTGTTATCATCAGCCACATCCTCGTTAAGATTAACATACAACAAGTGTCAACAATAGAGCGTGCGTTGGTGATATGTTAAAACCCAAGGTCATGGATCTGCGTTGCCTTGGTGCTGATGCTGTGTACTCACCTAGTTGTACTCACCTAGTTGTGGTTGCAGGGGTCGAGTCAAAGCTCCTGGCCCCGCCTCTTCACTGGCCGCTACTGGGTCACTCTCCCTGCGCCATGAGCTTTATCATACCTCTGCTTAAAGCTATGTATAGAGCCTGCCTCCACTACATCGCTTCCTAAACTATGTGTGTGTGTGTGTGTGTGTGTGTGTGTGTGTGTGTATGTGTGTGTGTGGGTGTGTGTATGTGTGTGTGTGTGTGTGTGGGTGTGTGTGTGTGTGTATGTGTGTGTGTGGGTGTGTGTGTGGGTGTGTGTATGTGTGTGTGTGTGTGTGTGTGTATGTGTGTGTGTGGGTGTGTGTATGTACTCACCTAGTTGTACTCACCTAGTTGTGGTTGCAGGGGTCGAGTCAAAGCCCTGGCCCCGCCTCTTCACTGGCCGCTACTGGGTCACTCTCCCTGCGCCATGAGCTTTATCATACCTCTGCTTAAAGCTATGTATAGAGCCTGCCTCCACTACATCGCTTCCTAAACTATTCCACTTCCCGACAACTCTGTGACTGAAGAAATACTTCCTAACATCTCTGTGATTCATCTGAGTCTTCAACTTCCATCTGTGTCCCCTTGTTGTTGTGTCCCATCTCTGGAACATTCTGTCTCTGTCCACTTTGTCAATTCCTCTCAGTATCTTATATGTTGTTATCATGTCTCCCTTCTCTCCTGTCCTCCAGTGTCGTCAGGTCGATTTCCTTAACCTCCCCTCGTAGGACATACCCCTTAGCTCCGGGACTAGTCTTGTTGCAAACCTTTGCACTTTCTCGAGCTTCTTCACATGCTTGCTAGGTGTGGGTTCCAAACTGGTGCTGCATACTCCAATATGGGCCTAACGTACACAGTGTACAGGGTCCTGAACGATTCTTTATTAAGATGTCGGAATGCTGTTCTTAGGTTTGCTAGGCGCCCATATGCTGCAGCAGTTATTTGGTTGATGTGCGCCTCAGGAGATGTGTCTGGTGTTATACTCACCCCAAGATCTTTTTCCTGATTGAGGTTTGCAGTCTCTGGCCCCCTAGGCTGTACTCCGTCTGCGGTCTTCTTTGCCCTTCCCCAATCTTCATGACTTTGCACTTGGTGGGGTTGAACTCCAGGAGCCAGTTGCTGGACCAGGCTTGCAGGCTGTCCAGATCCCTTTGTAGTTCTGCCTGGTCCTCGTCCGATTGAATTCTTCTCATCAACTTCACATCATCTGCAAACAGGGACACTTCGGAGTCTATTCCTTCCGTCATGTCGTTCACAAATACCAGAAACAGCACTGGTCCCAGGACTGACCCCTGTGGAACCCCGCTCGTCACCGGCGCCCCCTCTGACACCTCGCCACGTACCATGACTCGCTGCTGTCTCCCTGACAGGTATTCCCTGATCCAATGTAGTGCCTTCCCTGTTACCCCTGCCTGGTCCTCCAGCTTCTGCACTAATCTCTTGTGTGGAACTGTGTCAAACGCCTTCTTACAATCCAAGAATATGCAATCTACCCACCCCTCTCTCTCTTGCCTTATCGCTGTCACCCTGTCGTAGAACTCCAGTAGGTTTGTGACACAGGATTTCCCGTCCCTGAAACCGTGTTGGCCGTCGTTGATAAGCTCATTCCTTTCTAGGTGCTCAACCACCCTTCTCCTGACTATCTTCTCCATGACCTTGCATACAATACATGTCAGTGACACTGTAGTCTGTGTGTGTGTGTGTGTGTGGGTGTGTGTGGGTGTGTGTGTGTCCCAATTAATATTTGCACTAATAACTCATTACAGTTGTGACCGGGTGTGGACGTGTGAATTGCTCATTACTTTATAATTTGCTCATGATTGTAACCATGTATAGACGTGTAGATGATTCATTACCTTTGTAACTTGCTCAGCTATCAAGACTTTGGGGCCCAGTCCCTGGACCCACTATGTACCTCTGTAATCTTTTGACTACCGCCCACAGGATGGCTATGGGGTGCATAATAAATATATTAAACTAAATCAACTTGACAATGATCAGCCAGACTTGTTACCTCGAATATCTTTTTTCCCAGCAATTGTTATGGTCTGATTCGTGTGTACACTGAGTATTCTGTCGCTTAGCTACGATTTACCGAGGTGCTAAGTGGGTACAGGCACCAGTTGAGGTCGCAAGGATAAAGTGATTTGAAGGCTTTAAGCTCTCAGTTACCAAGCAAGAAAGCTCCTTCCATCTTAATTAACGAGATGTACTGGAGGGAAAGGTTGGTGTTAAGGGGACGTCACTCTTACCCTGGGATTGGATATTTGTACAACTTAACTGCTCAGAGCGATGATACGGGATCTTCCAAGACAGTTTGAAAGGGAAGTTATGTGATTCTAATAGCGTAATATACGTAATTGCGCTAAAGGCTACATATATATTAATAATTTTGGAAAACGTTATTGACAACTGGTGTAAAATATAAATTGACCTTACTGGTGGCGTGTTGACCCACGGTGACCTTTTCCCACTTACCTACCTACTGTGGATGATTGTATGATTGTCATTGCTAGGTGGTGCTGGGGCCCAGGTGGTGCTGGGGTCCAGGTGGTGCTGGGGCTCAGGTGGTGCTGGGGTCCAGGTGGTGCTGGGGTCCAGGTGGTGCTGGGGCCCAGGTGGTGCTGGGGCCCAGGTGGTGCTGGGGCCCAGATTCATCAACACTTCACCACCGCAACCATCACTTCACTATCATTAACACTGATGACGTCATTATAATCACTCTTATTCACACGTAAAAATATTTTCAGAAATTAATATTTGCAATGAACCTTTCAATATTAACATATAACTAAAGAACTTATGATCACTGGTCACACTACCACTGGTCACACTAGCACTGGTCACACTAGCACTGGTCACACTAGCACTGGTCACACCAACACTGGTCACACCAACACTGGTCACACTAGCACTGGTCACACTAGGACTGGTCACACTAGGACTGGTCACACTAGCACTAGTCCCATTAGCACTAGTCCCATTAGCACTGGTCACACTAGCACTGGTCACACTAGCACTGGTCACACTAACACTGGTCACACTAGCACTGGTCACACTAGCACTGGTCACACTAGCACTGGTCACACTAGCACTGGTCACACTAGCACTAGTCACACCAGCACTGGTCACACTAGGACTGGTCACACTAGCACTAGTCACATTAGCACTGGTCACACTAGCACTGGTCACACTAGCACTGGTCACACCAGCACTGGTCACACTAACACTTCTCACATTCGTTTCATCAACACCTTAATTATACACTCATCTAGGTAGGGTTATGGGCATCGTGGTGTATATCAAGTGCTTATACACACTCCAATATTTTGGGAATTATAAACCGTCCTTGGTTGGTTGGTTTAGTAGGTTTAAAGTTTATCAACCACTAAAGTATCTGAGGCTACAGTCACTTTCACTACCACTGCTCAGAGATGTAGTAAATTAATCACTAAAAGGAGAATTCAATTATGCTTTCAGCATATATACACAGCTACACATCTCAGTATGTGTGATACACATGTATACACACTTCTCGGTGTATATAACCTTGCTGGTTAATGTAGATTAATGCGGCGTGAAGACCTTCGTACAGTGACTGGGCCACCAGACATACTGAGGATTGTAAAGTTCCACTTCCCAGCTCTGAAGCTCTTCATGAACTGTTCCACTTCCCAGCTCTGAAGCTCTTCATGAACTGTTCCACTTCCCAGCTCTGAAGCTCTTCATGAACTGTTCCACTTCCCAGCTCTGAAGCTCTTCATGAACTGTTCCACTTCCCAGCTCTGAAGCTCTTCATGAACTGTTCCACTTCCCAGCCTGAAGCTCTCATGAACTGTTCCACTTCCCAGCTCGAAGCTCTTCATGAACTGTTCCACTTCCCAGCTCTGAAGCTCTTCATGAACTGTTCCACTTCCCAGCTCTGAAGCTCTTCATGAACTGTTCACTCTGCTCTGAAGCTCTTCATGAACTGTTCCACTTCCCAGCTCTGAAGCTCTTCATGAACTGTTCCATTTCCCAGCTCTGAAGCTCTTCATGAACTGTTCCACTTCCCAGCTCTTGACACTCGTCTCTGATTTTGAAGTATTAATCACACTAAGTTCTATTTAGAATTCATACATGCAACATGACTAGAGTACAACACATACGTGAGGCGGCCTTAAGATAAAGACATCAATCATTGTTAATATAATCATAACCATATTTTTTTAAAAGGGGTGCACCGGCAAGCCAGCGGAAGGCCTCGGTCAGGAGACCAAAAGCTGTCTCATGACAACTCCCACCCATCGTAACCTAAAGTTGTTTCACAAGACCAAGAGCACAGCTGCGGCAAAATATGTCGACTACTCTCTCCTTCAAGCTTATGACCACGACAAGAATGGACCTCTTGAAACTACTTCATCGGAATGTCATAGAGATTTTTGTGCCTAGTATTGTGTCCTTGGGTTCTATTGCAACTCTCAAGACAGCGCCTCAGGTCGGGATTTATATTATAATTGATTGTTCTGTAAATGTTTGTGGCACAGTAGTACGAGTGAATGTTTTGTATAGCGAGTAGGTTTAGGTCTTTGAAAAGTGGGAAGGAAAGGAAGGGGGTGTTGTCTAGCTGTGGATTGTGTGATAATTCGCACCGCAGATTTTTGGGGGGATTATTATTGGCTTTAGGTGATTTGTCATTGTGGAACCCCAGGCACAAATAGCATAGTTGAGGTAGGGGTACATCAGTGAATTGTATAGTGTAAGTAGTTCTGTTTGTGGTACATAGTAACATATCTTTGAGTGGATGCCAACTGTTTTAGATACTTTTGTTATGTGTTGGATATGGGCGTTGAATTTCAGGTTGGTGTCAAGGTGCAGACCCAGGAATTTCCCCTCAATGTTTAGCAACAAGGATGTTGTTAAGCATAATGTTTAGTTGGACCTCACTTGCTCTACTTCCATACATAATGTAAAAGGTTTTGTCTATATTACGTGTAGCTTTGTTGACAGTCATCCAAGTTGCTATTTTTGTGAGCTCTTCATTAACAATAGTATTGAGTGAGGCGAGATTAGGGTGGGAGATGACAAAAGTCGTGTGTGTGTGTGTGTATGTGTGTGTGTGTGTGTGTTTTGTGTACTCACCTAGTTGTGGTCGCAGGGGTCGAGTCATAGCTCCTGGCCCCGCCTCTTCACAGGCCGCTACTGGGTCACTCTCCCTGCGCCATGAGCTTTATCATACCTCTTCTTAAAGCTATGAATGGATCCTGCCTCCACTATATCGCTTCCTAAACTATTCCACTTCCCGACCACTCTGTGACTGAAGAAATACTTCCTAACATCCCTGTGATTCATCTGAGTCTTTAACTTCCAACTGTGTCCCCTTGTTGCTGTGTCCCATCTCTGGAACATTCTGTCTCTGTCCACCTTGTCAATTCCTCTCAGTATTTTATATGTCGTTATCATGGCTCCCCTATCTCTCCTGTCCTCCAGTGTCGTCAGGTCGATTTCCCTTAACCTCTCCTCGTAGGACATACCCCTTAGCTCCGGGACTAGTCTTGTTGCAAACCTTTGCACTTTCTCTAGCTTCTTTACGTGCTTGGCTAGATGTGGGTTCCAAACTGTGTGTGTATGTGTGTGTGTGTGTGTGTATGTGTGATGTCATGAATAATTTACTCACACGCTTTGTATGGTGAAACAGAAGGACATGTGTCTGCTACTTCACATCCTGTACTCTCACCTGTGTCTTTTTTTTTTATAATAATGACTCTTTATTTGCAATGCAGATCAGCGCCGTCGATAACAAGCCAGACTCATTACAACACGAAATTATTATATTCGGGTTTTATCAAATCAAACCCAGACTCTAGTCCTCGTCCTCTAGTGTATGAAACTAGGAGGCTAAACAGGAACAGATAGACAGGCAGGATACATGCTGGGACAGACATGATACACAGGGACAGATGGGATACACAAAGGCAGACCGACAGCATAATGATGAATAGACAAAAAAAAGAGACAGACAGGATAACACACCAGATACACATAGACAGAAAAAGACAGGATACTGATGAATAGACAAAGAGAATACACACGAACAGACAGACAAAATAATATAAAGAAGCAGAAAAAAACACAGGGACGGATGTATATAAACACACACACATACGCGCAGACACACACACACAGCCATAGACACACACAGGCCTAGTGTCTAATTGACATGTGCCTAGGACAAAATGGTAACTAACACACAGCCACACACACACACACATCAACCAGATAACTGCGGCAGCATATGGGCGTCTGGCAAACCTTAGATTAGCGTTCCGTTACCTTAACAAGGAATCGTTCAAGACACTGTATACCGTGTACGTCAGGCCCATACTAGAATATGCAGCACCAGTCTGGAACCCACACCTGGTCAAGCACATAAGGAAACTAGAGAAAGTGCAAAGGTTTGCGACAAGGTTAGTTCCACAACTCAGGGGTCTGTCTTATGAAGAAAGGTTGAGGAAATAGGACTAACAACACTGGAGGAAAGAAGGGTCAGAGGAGACATGATAACGACATACAAAATACTGCGGGGAATTGACAAGGTAGATAGTGACAGGTTGTTTCAGAGAGGGAACACAGAAACAAGGGGACACAACTGGAAGCTGAAGACTCAGATGAGTCAAAGGGATGTCAGGAAACATTTCTTCAGCCACAGAGTAGTCAGGAAGTGGAATGGACTAGAGAAAGATATAGTGGAGGCAGGAACCATACATAGTTTTAAGACAAGGTATGATAAAGCTCATGGAGCAGGGAGAGCAGAGACCCAGTAGCAGACAGCGAAGAGGCGGGGCCAGGAGCTGAGTCTCGACCCCTGCAACCACAATTAGGTGAGTACAATTAGGTGAGTACAATTAGGTGAGTACAATTAGGTGAGTGTACACATACGCGCAGACACACACACAGCCACAGACACAAACACAAACACACACACACACATACACACACACACACGATGTGAAATAAAATAAACTTACATATAAGATAAACCTACACGAGAGTTAACATAGTTTAAGCATTTTCTGTAAAATTAATATGAATTAAAATATTAAAAAAAATATATATTAAATTTTGAAGGCAAATAAATTGGTTAACGGGGTTTCAAGCCTATTGACTGCACGAAGGCCATTAAGGCTGCACGTAACCTTTTTCACCCCCAGACAAGAATATTTTAATCCCTTTAAAAGGGATTAAAGTAAATCTGCAGCATTTATACGTTGAGAGAGATACATCTCTCGGTGCGTATTTATATCCTGAGAGCATAAAATTGGTTGATTAATTGGGTTTAAAGCCTATTGACACACGAGGGTCATTAAGGGGGCACGTGACCTGTTCACCACTAATCGAAAACATTTTAATCCTAAATATGGGGTCTACTGGGATTAGAGTTAACCCAAGCGAGGCCTGGTCGTGGACCTGGCCCCGGGGGCGCTGACCCCCGAAATACCCTCCAGGTAAGAGTAGCCGAGATATACAGTATATTCCTCCAGGTGCTCGTGCACTGTTGCTCTCAGTGCACACACGCCAGGAGGAATATACTCATCAGAATATATACCTGTAGATACCTGGAGAGGGTTTCGGGGGTCAACGCCTTGGTGGGAAACGGCCGATGTGTTAATAATATATATATATATATATATATATATATATATATATATATATATATATATATATATATGTGTGTGTGTGTGTGTGTATACATATATTGAAAGCTTAATAAACACTAGGATTAAGGTACACTTAGCTTCAGTGTTAATGTACGGCCAGAAGAATTGTGACTTATAATATTGACAGTGAATAAGCCTCAAACCCAAACACTTAGACTAATGTAACCAAACTTTATCACCTAGACTAACCTAACCTAACCTCAACATCTAGCTTAACTTTTCATTAGATAAACAGTCAGTCAATAAGCCTTAAACGCTGAAACATACTCTTTCCTGTTCAGGTTGCCTTTTACACACTTTCCCTTATCTTTCACGGACTAGTGTTCTTATCTAACTGGATCTTTCTCTACACTTTAATATAAGCAGATGGAGAGCGGCAAGTAATTGCACATGAAGCGTTGTCTGTTACGATTGATGTAATATTACTGTTGCGCAATTCTGACACAACGCCTGTCGATCAATCAGCCACCGGCTGCCTCCATTCATCACATTCTCACCAGCTCTATCAATCAATCACTTTACCGCCTTCATCCGTCAGTCAGCTGGTTAGTAGGCGTATTAATCCCCAGTTTGGTGTCGGACGTAGAGGGTGAGTGTGCAGTGCGACGCCTTGTTGCTAGAGGACGACCATCGCTGTCATTCCTCTGGCAATACTCATACAATGGTAGACAGTGTGTAAATTAAACCCAAAACATGGGGTATTTATGTGGGTTATTGGGAGGCCCTAAGGTGAATGAGGTCGTATACTCATCTGTGAGTAACCTAAACGAATATGTGAAGTTAGGTGATTCCAGTAACATGTATAGTGAGAACACGTTTTGCTAGAACCTCTGAGATTACGTGTGATTACAGATTGTGCATGATGCTATTCATTGTGGCTTGTTTACATTCTGACCACGACGAATGACATCAGTCAAAATAGAGGATCATTCATTATCTCCGAAGTTTTAGCGAAGCTTATTAATCCTGTAGCTGATAGCTTATTCTTCCTGTAGCTGATACTGCGATCACCTAACCTCACTTATTTTCCAGGCTGACTACGCGGCCTCATTCTTTCACCTCAAGACTTCTCTACAATCCATATAAATACGTATGTCTTGTGTATATGACTGATATGCATATCTCTGAATATACGTATATAATGCGTCCAGCCTACACATGTATATGATCCAATGTTTATATTACAGACGGCGTTGTCGCTTATGAGACGCACCAGTTGAACTGTCCAGGACAGTGCTTTAGCAGCATACGTTGCAACATTGCAGAACCCATTCTCCTTCGCGAACATTATACATACATATAACACCTGTGTAACATCTGGGAATCTTTATTCTCTACTGAACTGATAAATCCACTGATTGGCGAAACGTCTGCAGAATAAAGATTGCCAGATGTCATGTATAGATGCATTTCTCTGTTTTCACGAGACGTATTTTATATTAATGGTATATTTAACCTTCAGGTGAATGCATAAAACAGATGTGCGAAACTTGGCTATCTTTATTGCGAAGACGTTTCGCCAGCCAGTGGGTTTGCCAGTCTAATCCAGAGAATAATCCCGGAGGTGGTAGAAGAAATTTAGCAGTTACAGGTGATTAGTTGTTCACACTGATGGAATAAAAACCATCTATGAAGGTAATGACATCACCTCAGATCACATCACCTCAGATCACATCAACTCAGATCACATCACCTCAGATAACATCACCTCAGATCACATCACCTCAGATCACATCACCTCAGATCACATCACCTCAGATCACATCACCTCAGATCACATCACCTCAGATCACATCACCTCAGATCACTTCACCTCAGATCACATCACGTCTTCCACCATCTGCCAAATAGATTAGTTGGCTAAGCATGCGTGTGTGTGTGTGTGTGTGTGTGCGTGTGTGTGTGTGTGTGTGTGTGTGTGTGTGTGTGTGTGTGCGTGTGTGTGTGTGTGTAAATGTGGTAAACAAATAAGTATTTAGAGCAGCTAGCACCAGGAGATCACTGTTTGTAAACTTATGTGTCTCACTGGAGAACTTTAGGAGGAAGTTGAGCCAACTCGCGACACCTGTTTGTCAACGGAGAGAGAGAGAGAGAGAGAGAGAGAGAGAGAGAGAGAGAGAGAGAGAGAGCGAAAGGCAGAAAAGGAGCGAGGGGAAAAGTAGCAAGGAAGACAGTGGTCAACACACAGACTCAGAGCAAACACACGTTGTTGTGTAATCCAACAATAATAAATATGTATATTAAAAAAAACTCTCAATATATATATATATATATATATATATGCAACTAATCCAGTTGCGTAATTTTTCGATATACTTTTATTTGCAGGGTTTGCCTTCCATTTACACATAACATAAAAAATATATTGCAATGATAATAATAATAATAATAATAATATTGATAATAATGATATATTTTTCACAAATGCGAATGTAGCGACAAGAACAAAAGAAATCATAAACGTTCAAAACATTTATATAAACATTCAAAGCATTTATAAAACTTTCAAAACACTTCCGCAGAATTGTTACTAAATACCTGATCATCAGAATTTGAAGCGAATATTTTTGACGGTGTCGGGGAGGTCACCGCCTCCGCGTCCAGGTCTCAGACCATGTCTCAAACCAGGTCTCAGACTAGGTCTCAAATCAGGTCTCAGAGCAAGTCTCAAATATCAGGTCTCTCGCGTGAAAATAAATAATAAACGAATATCGACAGTTTGTCTGTAAAACAAAAACAAAAAATGGACCATAAAATGCATATGATCACTTGTTGAAATGGACTACGGCCAAAGTAGTCATTGAAGAGGGTGATGAATTCAAGGGAAAGCATTTAGAAAGTGTCCTCTTTACTACTTCTAACATTGCTGTTCTCGACAAAGAAAGTTTTCAGTTAGGCAAGCCTTTGGCAAAGCCGTTGTTGAGCAAAGTTCTTTGTCGTGCCTAAGCACAGAATCGTATCTTTTGCATGGGCCAGACATTCACCCTCCAACACCACTCAGAAAAGTGAGTGGGTCAGACATTAACACTCCAGCACCACTCAGAAAAGTGAGTGGCCCAGACATTTCACCTTCCAACACCACACAGAGGAACGTGAGGTGGTATTAGGGGGCTGGTGGGTGGCTGTGTTGTTCCTGTGCAGTGATCCTTAGCCAGTGTTGCTACTCTTTACACAATGCTACTGAGCTCGTCTGCAGCTGGGTCGGAGCCGGAGGTCGTACCTACCACGTTCAACCGAGAATGAGAAATGTTTCTATCGTCTGAATTTGGGTGGATAAGGCATGCCTATCGCGTAGAGCTAGGAACATAAGGTATACCTGCCATGAGGAGTTAGGAGCTCCTACTCTCTGTGGGCCCCTAGCTTCCTTGCATTGCTCCTCTTTCTTAGTATATGACTAACTCCACTACTACTACTAGTACTACTACTACTACCTCCACCACTTCCTTTCTTGTTCCCGTCCCTGTCTACTGGCCTATATATACTCCCTCCTCTCCTTTTCGTTAGTGTGACTTTGTAAATGGTCCAAATCGGACCGAAACGTCGTCCAAAGCTCCTCTCTTCTATGTGCGGGTTATTTGTGTAAGGGCACCTACCTCGTGTAGGTAGAAACATGGAAAGTACCTACCGTGTGGAGGTAGGAATACGAGCGTACATACCGTGTGGAGCCTGGAACTTCCGCAGGGTTGTACATGTCAGCTTTAAACACAGTCTGGCCACAAGCAAGCTAGGTACACAAGGACGGTGGATGAGATTAATTAGCTGAGGTTTCTAATTTGATTAAAAGCAACACGAAATTTATAAATATGTATATATATATATATATATATATATATATATATATATATATATATATATATATGCAAAAAGATCACAGTAAACAGGTGATATTAAAATATGCAAGACAACCACTATGAAAAATTGAAGAATTCCAAGGCTTGTGACTACTCACATTATCAAGGAACTTGATAATGTGAGCAGTCACGAAAGCGCTGAATTCTTCAATTTTTCATAGTGTTGTCTTGCTTATATATATATATATATATATATATATATATATATATATATATATATATATATATATATATATATATATATACGTATAAATATATGTTTTCGTATATAACTCTATGTTAATTTTATTCTTTGTGAAGCATTTGTGTTACTTAAGTGTTCGTGACTTACCTAACCTAACTAAACCTAAACGAAGATAAATGAAATAGGATTTGAAAGCACTGGGAGAGTTTACAAATAGACGTTGCGAATTACGTTCAAAACTCTGACGTAGGAAAATGACGGTAGGCTGAAGAATAACTTCGTGCTAGTGAAGGAATGTTGGTGTCAGTCAGACGTGTATACAACTTGTTGTAGGAGCAACGTTTACGTTTATGTGATACTGAGACCACGTGCAAGTGACGTAAGTAACTAAATGTACACCAGCCAGTCAGCCAGCCAGGCAACCACTCAGGCAGACACTCAAGCAGCCATTCAGACACTCAAGCAGACACTCAAGCAGCCATTCAGGCAGACATTCAAGCAGTCATTCATGCAGCAGCAGCAGCAGCAGCAGCACGGCACAAGGTCAAACCAGAGAGGTTACTCAGCACTTTACACACTCACGATGGTGTTCTTTGTCCTCTCGTGGTTACTAGACAACAAGGAAGGCAGGGGAGGGGAAAGGTGTGGTAGGGAGGGGAGGAGAGAGAATAGGATGATTGAATGGAAGAGGAGGGGAAGGGGAGAACGAATGGGAGAATAAGGATGGAACGGAAGTCAACAGAGTCAATATAGGAGGAAGTATGGAGGGAAATGAGCAAGGGAAGGTGGAGAGAGAGAGAGAGGGCGAAGAGAATGGACGAGGAGGAGGAAGAGTGGGAAGTTTAGGTGAAAATATGTGAATGAAATGAAAGGTTGGAAAGAGAGAAGAGGAAATTAAGAAACAGTAAAGAGAGGGAGAGGAATAGAGAGGTAGTAAAGGGGTTGGAAAGGGGAGTGAGGAGAAAAGGAAAAAGAAAACGGGAGGGGTAGAGATGGGAGGCGAGAGAAAGGAAAACTTAAGAGATGCAAGGAGAGGAAAGGGTTTTAGAAAAGAGGAATGGGAGAGAAAGGGGAAGTGGAAAAAAAGGTAAAGAAATGGAGCAAAATGAGGAACAGGGAGAGGGAGAGAGAACGATGGAAAGTGAGAGAGAGAATAACTGAAAGGGAGAAAGAATGAGAGAGAGGGGGCGAGGATGATGGAAAGAGAGAGAATAACGGGAAAGTAGAGAGAGAAAATGGAAAGGGAGAACTACGGACAGGAAGAGAGAAAGAGGGTGATGAGGAAGGAGAGAGAATGCTATAAGGGGAGACAGAATGAAGTTAGGCAGCATCTTTTCCATAGATCAAGAGCTTTCCACCAGTATCAATTGCAATTCATTGCACAGTAACCGTCACAGGTATCGTGTTCTACTAGTATCAGTATTGTATATAACACACGACAGCACAAACGAGATATTAAAATACTTAGATGATTTCGGCCTCTCACTGGGGCCGTCTTCAGCAGTCTGGTTTACTTTCTGCCTTACTGTGGGTTCCACTGTAACCAATAACAACACTGCGCCTAGCCGAGGATTCGAACCCATGTCAGGTTCGAATATGATTTTCGCTAACCATATTATAAAAAGCGCAATTTAATTTAGCCTAAGCCAACTAAATATATTTTAGATAGGTTTACAATAATTTAATAAACAAACAAACACAATTAAACATATTTTTTTCGTTAGGTTCAGAATGATTTTTGCGAAATTATTGCATACATAAATTTTCGCTTGCTTTATTCGGCAAGAAGAGCGTTGCTATTTAAGCCAAAATCACAAGTTTTGCCTATTCGGCACGACATATATACATCTGTGAGGTACATTTTCATTACAACCCATTGAATATTTATTATATTGAAAAACATTGACTTTCTTGCAGAATTTTCATTTTTTTGAGATTTCACAATGATTTTTTTTAAGAAAATGTAACTTGTTTTCAATGAAATTAGGATCAACATGGTTCCAAAGTCAAAATTATGTCAAAAATATTTTATTTTTATTTCTGATGAACCTTGAGGACCTGGGAGAACGATGGAGAAATGGGGGGAATAGTAGGGACCTGGAGATGAAGGGGATGGAAGCAGGGACGGCTGGGCAGAGGCAGGGAACATCAGGAGGATAAAGAATCAGGGTCATATAAGAATCCGGGTGAGGACAGTGACACAGACGCGGCCGCTACGACGTGAATCCGCACAGGAGATAATCAACTTTCACCCTTCCCGTCGCCCGTGTGATTGACTATAAATCAAATCGCTCGGAAGTGAAAAGGAAAAAATCAGGGAAATCCATCAAAAAATAGGGAGGAGGGTCTAGGGAGACAGGGGAGGGAGAAAGGAGGGAGGGAAGAAGAGAGAGAGAGAGGTGTGAGGTAGGTAATGTATTCAACGGAAGGTTGTCAGCGTTTTGTCGACTCATGACGCCAGTTGTGGCGTGGTCAGTGGTAGGTCGGAGGGGTCTGTGGTTCCACCCTGGGAGGTGGGAAGGTTCTGAGGCTCCACCCTGGAAAGTGGGAAGGTTCTGAGGTTCCACCCTGGGAGGTGCTAAGGTTCTCAGGTTCCACCCTGGGAGATGGGAAGGTTCTGAGGCTCCTCCCTGGGAGGTGGGAAGGTTCTGAGGCTCCACCCTGGGAGAAGGGAAGGTTCTGAAGCTCCACCCTGGGAAGTGGGAAGGTTCTGAGGCTCTACCCTGGGAGGTTCTGAGGCTCCACCCTGGAAGGTGGGAAGGTTCTGAGGTTCTACCCTGGGTGGTGGGAAAGTTCTGAAATTCCACCCTGGGAGGTGGGAAGATTCTGAGGCTCCACCCTGGGAGGTGGGAAGGCTCTGAGGCTCCACCCTGGGAGGTGGGAAGGCTCTGAGGCTCTACCCTGGGAGGTGGGAAGGTTCTGAGGCTCCACCCTGGGAGGTGGGAAAGTTCTGAAGTTCCATCCTGGGAGGTGGGAAGTTCTGAGGTTCCACCCTGGGAGGTGGGAAAGTTCTGAGGCTCTACCCTGGGAGGTGGGAAGGTTCTGAGGCTCCACCCTGAGAGGTGGGAAGGTTCTGAGGCTCCACCCTGGGAGGTGGGAAGGTTTGAGGCTCCACCCTGGGAGTTGGGAAGGTTCTGAAGCTCCACCCTGGGTGGCGGGAAAGTTCTGAGGTTCCACCCTGGGAGGTGGGAAAGTTCTGAGGTTTCACCCTGGGAGGTGGAAAAGTTCTGAGGTTCCATTCTTGGAGGTGGGAAGGTTTTGAGGCTCCATCCTGAGAGGTAGGAAGGTTGTGAGGTTCCACCCTGGAAGGTAGGAAGGTTCTGAGACTCTACTCTGGGAGGTGGGAAGGTTTTGAGACTCCACCCTGGGAGGTGGAAAGGTTCTGAGGTTCCACCCTGGGAAGTGGGAAATTTCTGAGGCTCCACCCTGGGTGGTGGGAAGGTTCTGAGGTTCCACCCTGGGAGGTGGGAAAGTTCTGAGGTTCCACCCTGGGAGGTGGGAAAGTTCTGAGGTTCCACCCTGGGAGGTGAAAAAGTTCTGAGGTTCAACCCTGAGAGGTGGGAAGGTTCTGAGGTTCCATTCTGGGAGTTGTTAAGGTTCTGAGGTTCCACCCTGGGAGGTGGGAAGGTTTTGAGGCTCCACCCTGGGAGGTGGGAAGGTTCTGCGGCTCCACCCTGTGAGGTGGGAAGGTTCTAAGGTTTCACCCTGGGAAGTGGGAAAGTTCTGAGGCTCCACCCTGGGAGGTGGGAAGGTTCTTAGGGTCCACCCTGGGAGATGGGAAGGTCTGAACTCCGCCGTGGGAGGTGGGAAGGCCTGAGCTCCACCCTGGGTGGTAGCAACATTTCATCTCTTTCCTCTCTTTTCCCTCCCCCCCCCCCATGACTCGGATGAGAGGGAGGTGATGAGGAGAGAGAGACAAGTGATGAGTGGAAAGTGAGGGTGAAGGAGGAGAGGGATGAAAAGAGATGAGGAGGCAGAGTAGAAATGTAAGGAAGGAAGAAGCATACATGGGAGAGAGGAGATATGAATGGATATGGAAAGTATGGAGGGTGAGGTAAGGGTGAGGACGGGGTAGAAGGTATTAAGAAGAGTTTTAGTGTTGTGGAATGTGTGGAGGTTGTATCATGTAAGGTTTTCACTCTATTTCTAAAGAACAAAAGTCTCTCTCTCTCTCTCTCTCTCTCTCTCCTCTCTCTCTCTCTCTCTCTCTCTCTCTCTCTCTCTCTCTCTCTCTCTCTCTCTCTTTTACTTGATGGGATCCCAGCTTAAGCCTTTAATAAACTAGAAAAGGTCTTACCCTGGGATCCTTAAGCAGTTATTTCTCTCTTTCTCTCTAATAGATTTTATAAAAGTGACATTGCTTAAAAAATCTTGCAGCTAAATTTATCATATAATTGATCAATAAGAGTAAATTATCACATCTGCATTACATTCACCTAAGTGTGTCTGCTGGGGTTGATCACTAGCTCTTGGGCCTTTGGTGTGGCTCAGTCTGGGGTTCTATCAATATCCGCTAGAGATTCCAGGTATTGAACTGACCTCCACTACGTGTATTTCTAATTCATTGTTTTTGTTCACACGGAAGGAATTCAGTTTAAGTTTTTCGTAACTCCTTCCGGTTAACCGGTACAGTAACTATGAATTCTGGTGAACTGATGGAGCACTGTTCATATTTGTGGACCGGTAGGGTACTAATTACGTAGGAGGATCAAGACTGTGTCCTGCTAACGAACCTTCATTATGTACCACTCTTTGTAATGGTATAATAAGCCGTTTCCTTCCTATCAGTGGACTGGGAAACTCCCTCATATTAAAATGGGACCCAATCATTTCCATACATAGATGCGGATTAAGTTATCCCTCTTACTGGTGAACCGGAAACAATTAACCTTATTCGAGAACCGGGAGGCTACATGGCTCCTACTAATGAACCGATATGCTCTCAACGTTGAGAGAAATTGGAGACAGTTTCCATATCTCACAGAGACTTTGTTTCCGATTTCCTCACACTGCCAGATGAGGCTCCACACTCAGTGTAGCCGCTTACCCGTACCTCTGTTTACATATTTAGAGAACAGCGTTTTGATATATCGGAGTCTCTCATTCTGCTTGCCCTTACATCTACCATTCCATCTTCCTCGTATTGCTTCCTCTACTCCTTTCACTTCTATTTTTACACATTTCCATATACCCTCCTCTGCGTTACTCAGATCCTTATCAAAGGCAAAGGAAACTGCTAAATCCGTAAAGGATACGGGCGGCAATGTGTGGAACAAGAGTCCTTCACAAACATCATCTCACCTCCCATCCTTGATGGAGACCTTTTTCACAGATTAAACAAAAAACCAAAAACAAAGTCCAGGTCTTCCTCTTCCCGGGCTTGCACTAAATTCCATTGCGCCCCGCTGGCTAGGAAAATAAATAACCTTTCCCTGCGTTGATTTTAGTGGGGAAAATCCTTACTTTATCAGGGGAAGGAGGAGGCGATATTGCCAGCCACAAGACCAACGAGAGGATCACCAGCTTTGATGGTACCAGGGGAAACAACAGGTGATGACGGGGGTGTTGTTGTGTAGTGATCGTGTCCTGCGTCGTCAGTAGTAGAGCTGCGTAGAGAGACAACATAACAAGAGCTATGTAGAGACACAGCATAACAAGAGAGACAACATGACAAGAGCTATGTAGAGACACAGCATAACAAGAGAGACAACATGACAAGAGCTATGTAGAGACACAGCATAACAAGAGACACAACATAACAAGACACAATATAACTAGAGCTACCTAGCGAGACATCACAAGAAGAGCTATCTAGAGGCACACCATTAACAAGAGCTACCTAGAGAGACCAGAACAAGAGCTACTTAGAGACAAACCATTACAAGAGACACCTAGAGACACACCATAACAAGAGCTAATTAGAGAGATACACACACCATAAAAAGACACACCTAGAGACACACCATAACAAGAGCTACTTAGAAACAGAGCATAACTAATGCTGTTCTGTTGACAGAAATACTCAAGAAACAGAGTCCCCCCGAACGACAATACAGGAGTATGAGTAGACCAGGAGAAGGATTTCAACTCCTTTCCTGGCATCTACTGTGTTAGTGGTGAGGTGTTGTGGGGTGAAGTGGGGTGGTGGTGGTGGAGGGAGAAGAGAAGCAGAGTTGTAGGTAAGAAACAACCAAAGAAGTGTGTGGAAGTGGAGGAAGGAGGAGGCAGAGGAGGAGGAAGAGAATGAGGAGGAAGAGAAGGAGGAGGAGGAGGAGTAGGGAAAAATTGGAGGAGGAAGATGGGAGAGGTTGAGTGAATAAGAGAAAATGACAATTACTATAAAGACAGAGAGAGAGAGAGAGAGAGAGAGAGAGAGAGAGAGAGAGAGAGAGAGAGAGAGAGAGACAGACAGACAGACAGACAGACAGACAGACAGACAGACAGTGAATGATAGAATAATAAACAATAAAGGAGAATTAAGCTCGGTAAACGTACAACGATAACGAAGACGCACAAAATAGGAATTATCGCTCACAGTCTGCCATGATCAAATAGCCTGTGATGGGCAAGCATTCCTGTGGGTCGCTGGCAGCAACAGCCAGGTAGACCAGGCAGCCAACACTATTGTCTGGCTCCGGGCAGGATGTCGAAAGCAAAACTCTCGAAACATATGTCACATGTATGTATGGAACATGTATTAATGTCCCATGTATTTATATCACACATTTGTATGTCACATGTATATCACACATGTCACATGTATATACGTCACATGTATGTATATCACACATATGTCACATATATATATGTCACATCTATGTATGTATGTCACATCTATGTATGTTTGTCACATGCATGCCACGTGTATGTATGTCACATGTATGCCACATGCATGTATGTATGTTTGTCACATGTATGTCACATGTATGTTAGCTAACATGACTATGTGAGCCACATAAGTATGTGGTTATTGATTTTATTATGTATCGCCGAAGAAGTACTTTCTTAAGTGTGATAACTTAAGGTACTTTCTTAAGTGTGATAACTTAAGGTAAATTCTTAAGTTTCATAACTTAAGGTATCTATCTTTTTCTTCCGCCAAATTTTCAATTATAACTTGAGAACGCCTCATCCGATCGGCTTCAAATCTTCGATGCAGGCTTACCTCATATCAAGTTTCCGTGCTGCGATAATTAAGAAATCCTCTGCTAATACACACACACACATACACACACACACACACACACACACACACACACACACACACACACACACACACACACACACACACGGAACTACAAAGGAATCTGGACAAGCTGCAAGCCTGGTCCAGCAACTGGCTCCTGGAATTCAACCCCACCAAGTGCAAAGTCATGAAGATTGGGGAAGGGCAGAGAAAACCACAGACGGAGTACAGTCTAGGGGGCCTGAGACTACAAACCTCACTCAAGGAAAAAGATCTTGGGGTGAGTATAACACCAGGCACATCTCCTGAGGCGCACATCAACCAAATAACTGCTGCAGCATATGGGCGCCTAGCAAACTTAAGAACAGCATTCCTACATCTTAATAAAGAATCGTTCAGGACCCTGTACACTGTGTACGTCAAGCCCATACTAGAGTATGCAGTGCCAGTTTGGAACCCTCACCTAGCCAAGCATGTAAGGAAACTAGAGAAAGTGCAATGGTTTGCAACTAGATTGGTCCCGGAGCTAAGGGGTATGTCCTACGAGGAGAGATTAACGGAAATCGACCTGACGACACTGGAAGACAGGAGTGATAGGGGGGATATGATAACGACATATAAAATACTGAGAGGAATCGACAAGGTGGAAAGAGACAGGGTATTGCAGAGATGGGACACAGCAACAAGGGGTCACAACTGGAAGTTGAAGGCTCAGATGAATCACAGGGATGTTAAGAAGTATTTCTTCAGTCACAGAGTTGTCAGGAAGTGGAATAGTCTGGGAAGTGACGTAGTGGAGGCAGGATCCATACACAGCTTTAAGAAGAGGTATGATAAAGCTCATGGGGCAGGAAGAGTGACCTAGTAGCAACCAGTGAAGAGGCGGGGCCAGGAGCTGTGACATATACATACACCCATGCACACACACACATATATATACACGCCTTTGTATATAATCAGAAATTATTACAGAACAGGAAAATGTGTTTGATGTCTTTCATTCATTGTGGGATCTCCTCCTTCGTCCTTGAATAATAGTCTATAAAAGGATTAACTTAGATGTCGTCCTCCATCTTCCCTTTTCCTCACATACATCCAATTCCTCGTAACTTTCTCCGAGTACCAACACTGTAGGAGCGCCAAAAGATCTTTTTCTTTCCCAGTACGAGATGCATACAAGAATTTTTTTTTTTTTTGCACGCCCCTTCCTGGAAAATATTGCTACGCTTTTATAACTGATTAGCAGCTACGGGGGAAAAAAATTCTAGTGGTTGTTGTAACTTTCTATATTACGAGGACTGAGTGACAGACAAGGCGAGTGCTTGAAAAAAGTTATATCCTGGAAATGAAAATGTTCTGCACGTTGGTGAGCAAATTCAATAAGCTGATTGGCTGATGTGTCAAAGGATGAAGGCGCAACGATTTGCCAGGAATTTAAAAAAAAAAGGAAAAAAACACCCAGTAGCTAGTTGATATGGTAGTGACAACGACAAAAGGGAAAAAAAAAGAATAAAAGCCGCTTATTGGCCGTGGGTTCCATTTAAGCTGTATCGAGCACGTCAGATCTGCCAGTTCCAATGGTCGTGCGCCTGTGCATCGTGCGTCGTGCGCCTGTGCATCGTGCGTCGTGCGCCTGTGCGTCGTGCGCCTGTGGACGGTTTTGTTACAAAATATTAGAAACAAACACATATTACCGTAGACTTAAAACAGGATGTTTTATTTTTGGTTTCGTCTCATGTGAACTCCGAACTGCACTTACTGGTTTAGTTACTCTGTATTAGTGTGAAGATTTCAGTGTTGTGTGTAGAGCATTAGTTAAGAGTCCTCTGAGAATAATACCGAACTGTTATGCAAATGCTGTGTATACTATGAGAATTTATGTTTATTTTTGCTTTGATGTAGAGTAAATTGCAGTAAGAAGTTATATTATTTTTATTATTATTATAAATATCATATTTCAAACGCCTTTGAAGAATTTCGGAAGTTTTCAAACTCCCTGGGCCAGATTTGTCTGGTGCTTGTCCGGTGAACTAGGCTGTTGGTGTTGGCGGGCGGCCCGTTGTCCCACATATCCATCACAGCCTGGTTGATCCAATATTTGGCAGAAGAAATTGTCGAGTTTCCTCTTCAATAATAATAATAATAATAATATTAATAATAATAACACTTCACCATGCCAGTAACCTCCCATTCTGTGTCTGGTGGCTAATCTTTTAAGCTCTTGATTGTGTTCAGCGTTGCTGAGGGACATGATAGTGGCTATTGAGGTTCTATAACATGCTTTAAATTCTGTGGCTGTGGAGATTATTGCTTTGGATTCAAATTCAGACACACACACACACACACACAGGAGCTATAAATCGACCCCTGCAACCCCAACTAGGTGAGTACACACACACAGGAGCTATGAATCGACCCCTGCAACCACAACTAGGTGAGTACACACACACAGGAGCTATGAATCGACCCCTGCAACCACAACTAGGTGAGTAAACACACACACACACACACATACACACCATATCAGCAGCTCAATTTCGGTCTGGCTTCACATGGTTGCTGGTCGGGAGAATTTTTGCCTAGTCAGTGACAAAGAAAAAAAAAACTGAGCACACTACATCGTGTTGACGAAGATTTTTTCCATGCGTGACGTCTATCCTGGAAAAAAATATTAGTGTGACCTCATGAAATGACAGATACAACACACACACACGACACAACAACAAGGGGTCATAGTTGGAAGTTGAAGACTCAGATGAACCACAGGGATGTTAGGAAGTATTTCTTCAGTCACAGAGTTGTCAGGAAGTGGAATAGTCTGGGAAGTGATGTAGTGGAGGCAGGATCCATACATAGCTGTAAGGAGAGGTATGATAAAGCTCACGGAGCGGGTATAGTGACCGAGTAGCGGCCAGTGAAGAGGCGGGGCCAGGAGCTGTGACTCGACCCCTGCAGCCACAACTAGGTAAGTACACACACATTAACTCGACATGTACGGACACACTTTTTGGTACAAAAACCTCTGAAACTGGGTCCATCTTCTTGAAACACCCTGTATTTAAAATCTCCTTGTTAATTAAGACGAGTGGCCAAGGGAGAGACTTTAAGATTACACTCAAACTGATTAATGATCAGTTTTCACTTTTAATTTGTTATTTTATCAAGTATTTCTCTGCTTTTAGTCTTCGTGGGAGGGGACGAGAATGGGAGGAGGTAGGTTGCCTTGATGTTTGGGAAAGGGCCCTTGATCCAAGGAATCACAACTGTCCCCCTTTTTCCTCAGCCCTCATTATTATTATTATAATCAAAACTAAGCGTTAAACCCAGGAGGGTCATACAGCGCTGTCCTCAGCCCTCATTACCTCCCATTTACCCGGAATTAAGGGCTACGAAATCTTTTATAAGGACCATGGCACCTTTTATAAGGGCTACGACATCTTTTTAAAGGATGACACCTTTTTAAAGGCTATGACACCTGTTTAAAGGCTATGACACCTGTTTAAAGGCTATGACACCTGTTTAAAGGCTATGACACCTGTTTAAAGGCTATGACACCTGTTTAAAGGCTATGACACCTGTTTAAAGGCTATGACACCTGTTTAAAGGCTATGACATCCTTTTTAAGAGCTATGACATCCTTTTTAAGCTCTATGACATCCTTTTTAAGCTCTATGACATCCTTTTTAAGCTCTATGACATCCTTTTTAAGCTCTATGACATCCTTTTTAAGCTCTATGACATCCTTTTTAAGCTCTATGACATCCTTTTTAAGCGCTATGACACTTACGACTTCAGGGATCGATACGGCGCAAGTTCTCACTGGATCTATAATTTCCTAACAAGTAGAACACAAAGAGTAGTAGTCAACAGAGTAAAGTCTGAGGCGGCTACAGTGACAAGCTCTGTTCCACAAGGCACAGTACTCGCTCCCATCCTGTTCCTCATCCTCATATCGGACATAGACAGGGATATAAGCCACAGTGACGTGTCTTCCTTTGCAGATGACACCCGAATCTGTATGACAGTGTCCACCGTTGAAGACACTGCAAGACTCCAAGCAGACATAAACCAAATCTTTAAATGGGCTGCAGAAAACAATATGAAGTTCAATGATGAGAAATTTCAATTACTCAGATACGGAAAACGTGAGGAAATTAAAATCTCATCGGAGTACAAAACTAATTCAAACCACACAATAGAGCGAAAAACTAATGTCAAAGACCTGGGAGTGATCATGTTAGAGGATCTCACCTTCAAGGACCATAACACCGTAGCAATCGCATCTGCTAGAAAAATGACAGGATGGATAATGAGAACCTTCAAAACCAGGGATGCAAAGCCCATGTTGACACTTAAAAATCACTTGTTCTATCTAGGCTGGAATATTGCTGCACACTAACTGCACCTTTCAAGGCAGGTGAAATTGCTGACCTTGAAAATGTGCAGAGAACCTTCACGGCATGCATAACTGCGATAAACCACCTCAATTACTGGGAACGCTTGAAGTTTCTAAACCTGTACTCCCTAGAACGCAGGCGGGAGAGATACATTGTTATATACACGTGGAAAATTCTCGAGGGATTAGTACCAAACTTGCACACGAAAATCACTCCCTACGAAAGCAAAAGACTCGGCAGGCGATGTAACATCCCCCCAATGAAAAGCAGGGGTGCCACTAGCACGTTGAGGGACAA
The DNA here is from genome assembly GCA_009830355.1 of Cherax destructor. Lineage (NCBI taxonomy): Eukaryota > Metazoa > Arthropoda > Malacostraca > Decapoda > Parastacidae > Cherax > Cherax destructor. The sequence goes on along the minus strand of WNWK01001273.1, from coordinate 204,260 downwards.
CACAATAAGTGTCAGGGGCCCAAGATTGTTCAACTGCCTCCCAGCATACATAAGGGGGATTACCAACAAACCCCTGGCTGTCTTCAAGCAGGCACTGGACAGGCACCTAAAGTCGGTACCTGACCAGCCAGGCTGTGGTTCCTACGTTGGACTGCGTGCGGCCAGCAGTAACAGCCTGGTTGATCAGGCTCTGGTCCAACATGAGGCCTGGTCACAGACCGGGCCGCGGGGGCGTTGACCCCTGGAATTCTCTCCAGGTAAACTCCAGGTTCTATATACCACAACACAAAGACGTACAACTTTCATTCTGCCCTGAGAAAATACTACTAAAATTACCTTGTTTCATTATAACCTTGAACATAGACTGAACCATTTCGTATATTAGCGTCGTGGCAATAAACCTATCGATTTTCGGATTGACTAACTCTTGAGGGAGGTGAGAGAAGGTCAAGGCTACGAGCTATTAATGTATGAGCACAGAGCACCGATGGTTGGCTGGCTAATTGAGTTTAAAGCCTAGCGGTTACAAGAGGGACATTTAGGCTGCATTGTCACCACCAGTCAAGAATGCTTTAATTCCTAAAGTAGGGACTGAGGTAAATTCTCAGCATACAGTATATACACACAGAGATATATACCTCAGGGTGGTTATGTGGGTATGCTACATTTCGCTCGAAGATGACATTGAAAAGTGTTCGCTTTTGGTCGAAGCGTTGTTGAGAGACGGCTTGTTCTTGGGTAAGTGGCTCTGTGTTGCCCTGACTTTGCTGTGTTTACAGCTGCTGTGACCCGCCTGCCATGGCTGGGTGGACGCACTAGCAGCCTCCTTCTGGGTGGTCGAGGCTTCAATTCAAGGAGGTCGAGGCTTCAATCCAAAGATGTCAAAGCTTCGGTTCCGGAAGGTCAAGACTTCGGTACCGGGACATCGACGCTTGAATCCCAAGAGGTAGAGGCTTCACTCCCGGTAAGTCGAGGCTTCAATTCCCAGGCGGCAGTCGAGGCTTCAGCCCCAAGAAATCAACTTCATCGTTTCACAAAACACGTCAATTTTTTAAACATATTCTCGATTGTTTAGATAAAAAAAAAGTTATATATACAGGACAATTCTTGTGATTTATGAATTCAAATTTGTTTTTGTTCATTTAATCTGTTTTTATCCTCGTGAGCTACGCATAATTATGCATATCAAAGTCAAGCCTTTTTGGCTGTCACCTAAGAAATGATCAAAGTACTTACCTATCTACCTACCTACATGCCTGCTTACCTACGTACCTACCTACCTAACTATCCATCTACCTATCTACTTACCCAGGAAATGATCAAAGTGCTCCTACCTACCCAGGAAACGATTCACAACAGTCTTCTAATACCCAGGTACCTATTTACTGCTAGGTTAATAGGGGCAACCAGTGTTAGAAGACTTGCCCATACGTCTCACCTAAGATATGAACCACAGACTTCATGGTTACTTACTGATTATTGAGGCTTCGCATATTAATTATCCAAAGCACAACATGTCAATGACTATGATAATTAACCTGTAGATCAGTATGTGCTCATTTTCCAGGCTTAATTTTTCTTCGCAACTCAAATATGTTTGGATAACTTTATCAAAGGCTTTCCGACGGATCACGCAGTGTTTCCACTGTTTTTTCTTCTCTGTTCCATTTCCGTCCTCATGGAATTATTTGATTAGCAAGGCAGCATTTCCCTCTCCTTTCTGAATTTGTCCCGTTTGTCCACACTGAAGCCTCGACTCTCTCTGTTTGGTTGCCATCCTCTTACCTACCATTTTCCACCACTTTACAGTGTAAACATGTCAAGGAGAGGGACATGTAGTTTAAAGCGTGCCTTTTCTTTATCCCCTTTCATTGACTCCCCCTTTTTTTTTACTTCATTTGCTGTTTTCCCCAGTTATTTGGTGTCTTGTTCAGTTTAGTGCTGTATATCTTTGATGGTAGCCTCGTTGTGTTCCTTCAGGTGATTTGTTTTGCCTGTTTTTCTGTTGTTACACTTGTGAAACACGCACTTGTCTTCATCTCCTGCCATTTTATGCCTCACTCTTGTCTTGGTGTCTTGCAACTTTGGAGACTATATGTACAGGACTACCACGGCTGTTGTCACAGTGAAAACTTCTTGGTAAGTATACTTAGAGCACGGTAGTGTGTTCAGATCTTCACGTCACACTTATGTGTGTGTGTGTAATCGCCGATTTGAGTTTGCGGGGGTCGAATCTTGGTTTCTGAGCCCGACTCTTAAACCTTATGAGCCCTAAAGTCTCTGTCCTTAAAGTTGTATAAAGAGCGCCGTACCACTCCCAAGTGCGTTCATTTCACTTTCCTATTACCATGAAACTGAAATAGTACATTGTGAACCAAGTGATGTGCTTATATGATACAAGCCCCGGCGTACACGTGTACATGTACATTTGCGCGCATGTGAACATGTGTTGGAGAGGGCGCGTGTGGTGAGCGATTGAGCATGTGTGTCTTTGTGCGTGTGTGTGAGTGTCGGTGTGAGAGTTTATGTACATGCGCAGTCTTATGTACACGTGCGAGTCTTTGTATGATGTATGTGTGTCTGCCTTTGTCTTCCCAACTGTCTATGGTAGTCTGTGTTCTGGAAGTTGAACACTAAGCTACTGTCTCTTTCAACTCCGAGAATCAGTTGTCTAGGTCACTAAAATTGGTTATACTATTCTACATCTTAGTCGACAGCGACTCCACCTGAAATTCGAGGTCGCTTAAAGGACATTATTCTTACTATTCTTGAAATGATCCAACCTCAGTGATAAGTTCCTCTCGCCTTCCCCCCCCCCACCCCCATTACGTACCTTTACAGGGATGGCAAAGTAAGTTTAGAATAGTCAGGCGTTGATGGAATTCTGTCTGTCAGAAGAACTCTGAAAAATTTCTCTTGCCTCTGATCATATCATGACTTAATTAGTGGAGCCTCTGGTCATTGGACTAAGGTCTTTCACTGGCTACATTATGCGAAAAACTATTATCTTCGCGAAAACTTAGTGAAAACTTAGGAAAATAGCTCATTGAGTAGTGAGCATCGCACAAGTCAGGTATTTCTGAAACCTATTTGCCAGTGAAAGGTGGTTCAGCACAAGGAGTGGTCGAGGTTCGATTCTCAGTTCGCAGGTCTCTGACCAACATCAACAGACAACTAGACAAACCGGCCCATAAATTTCACCCTCATGCATTCAGGTTATGTTGGGAGCAGGGCACGCTGGGGCACCAGTAATAAATGTTCTACTTGAGTCCTTAACATTGGAACAGACAGTTCAGCCCGACCAACGCTCGGGGGAACCAGTTTTTGCGGCCCGGCGACCCCAAGATGGTCATTGGATTTGTCCTGATGGCATTGTATGCTAGGCAGCTGTGGCGTCTTAATGGTGTGGCACAGACCCAGACAGATGATAAGTCCAACTGATTGCATTAGCAGTTAGCAACACGCAAGCCATTCTTAGCCAGTGCAGTGGCGAACAATGTTAACTGATTGTACCATGTCGTTTCTTTAGACCTGGTCAACGTGCCAATCTCGTACGTTCATCTGTGAACGTGGAAGAATTATAATTGATAAGAACACACAAGCAGCATTTGGAAACTTTAATTAAGACAAGGTTCAAGTTTCATGCTTGATACAGCCTACTGCTTGGGCGAAACGTTGTTCTGGATAAAGTTTCCAGTTGTTGTGTGTATGCCTATCAACTACATCTTGCCGGTATTCCCATGACATCTATTTTTACATATCTTTACACGTGCCTAAATTCACGCTCTGCGTGCATACCTGTGAGACATCTGTACAACACACCTGCCCCACATCTGCCAAACACCTGCCACGCACTTTCGGAGCCAAGCGATATGAGTCGACTCTTGGATGCACACCTGAGTCAGTATTCCCGATACAAACCTGCCACACACCTGCCACACACCTGCCACACACCTGCCACACACCTGCCACATCTACAAGAGAAAGGCTAGACACCTGGGAATTCATTCCATGGTAAGAGTTCTATTTGTCTCTTAATTTGCTGATTCACTTTCATCGAGACGGTTACCTTACGCATGAAAGGTTACAAAGGTTACAAAGGTGACGGATGCAGTTGGGTGCAATAAATCACAATTACACTGACACTGACTGCAATAACAGGGAGACAAGCTCACCAAGTTCCATTATAGTAATGGAACACAATACCGCCTAGTTAATGTCTAGCACAGACGTGAAACACTCGGATATCTTTATTCTTCGGCTATAAAGATATCCAAATGTTGTAGACGAGTCTTATTCATCGTCAAGTAACAGCTTTGAACTCATATACGAAGGCCTCTGTATAGCCTGCGTTACGGTATATCTTGCAATGAATGCGACGCTCATGCCAGCTGGGCTTAAGGGTAATAGTATAGAAACACATGAATCTATAGTTAGATAGCTGCAGCGGCATTATGATTTTAAGTGCTTGTGGTTGCAGGGTTCGATTCACAGCTCCTGGACTGGCCTCTTCGCTGGTTGCTACTAGGTCCCCGCTTTTCCGTCTCCAAGAGCCTTATTGTACTTCTTCTTAAAGCTATGTATGAATCCTGTCTTCGTGTGTGTGTGTGAGTGTGCGGGGATAGAGGGTGGCGCGTGCACGCGCGTGTTGAAGTGAACAGAGGAAGGTGAGTCCACAATTTCACAAACAACAAAGAACTAGTAAGCTGGGAACAAGGAAACAGCTGATGACTCTAACTTCCTTCCTCCTCTGACCTTTAATGTGGCTTAAATAAAGAAAGGGTGGAGGCGAGAGGTGAGAGGGAGAGGAGAGAGGCAGAAGTTAGAGTGAGAGTCGAGAGAAAGATGTAAAAGAGAGAGAAAGTCGAGATAGAAGGGATGGTGGGGGGCGAGAGGCAGTAGCTTGCAAGAATATTATTGCCTTCATTAATGTCACTACTTCTCCTTCCTGTGTCCTTCTGGATGACTGAATCACATCCGTCAGGTAATAATCTCGTTGTCGCTGCTGCTGCTGCGGCTGTTACTGCTTCCTATGCTGCTGCTGCTACTACTATTACTACTACTACTACTATGCCCTAGGTGGTCCATGGATCATCCTGTGTAAATAACCACAACACTCCTGTATTAAATATAGCCGAATCCAATATTTACAAAGTGCTTATCCAACCAGTTCTCGCAGGAGTGTTGTTGTGGCTGTGTGAATACTGTACGACTCACTAGAGACTGACCACGGTAGCTGGCTGTCTTGCCTGAAACCTCAAGAATGTGGCAAGGCTAAAATATTATTTGTGCGAGGCCTTCAACGACGAGGAACAAAAATTGCAATGAAGACAGACATTTGTGCAACATTTTGGAATCTTTATTGGGGGAATAAAATTGCAGTACTCCTTTATAACTTATTGTTGAACAATATGAGAGAGTTACAGGGACCCTTTTCAGTGGGTTAGGAATTCTACTGTTAAAAACAGTATTGTTGCTACCACCATTAACAAAATATACAGTACCAGTACTCATGGGTAGTTCAAGGCAACTGGCTCGTCCTGGGCAGCGAAGGAAAGACACGTTTCTGACAACTTTGACTAGAAACTCCAGCTTCGTGTAACCTGTGCCACAATAGCAAACATTGTTCCATTTGCCAAGCATAGTCACACCAGTGCCCTTCCTCACTCCTTGGGCAGCACGTGGGTACTTGGTGAACCAGCGTCACGATTCCATTACCCACACCCAGCCCCCTTACCCAAAAAGTCACCCTCCAGCTTAATCTAGTCACTAGTGGGCAGAATGTCACCTCAGACGTATTTCACTTGACAAAAAGCACTTAGTGTTTTAAGCCAATTCTGTTCAGAACTATATTTCACCCGTCAGCCACTTTTCCACTGCCACACGATAAGCATATGCAAATACCAGGGTCATCCACCGCAACAATAGTCACCTCCAGGTCTTCCTCATCTTGCCACAATAGTCACCTTGTCTCTCACTTGCCAACAAGTGTACTCAGTCGTCCTTCACCTTCCAACAAAGTAAGTTCCAGCAACAATGTCACTCCAGGTCCAGCCATGTCTCTCCAGCGTCCACCTTGCCAAAATGCTCACCTCCAGCGTTATCTGCAAAGACCAGCTATCTCACTCCTTCCCAAAGCAATGTCCTCAGGCCCCATTCTGCCACAGCACCTCCATGTCTCCCTCACGCCTAGCCATGCTGTCACGGCTCCCACGTCTCCTCACGGCTCCAGCCATGTCTCCCTCCCGGTCCAGTCACTTGCTACATGCTCACCTCCCAGCCAGTCTGCTCACGCTTGCAACAGCACTCCACAACGCTCCATCATCTTGCATACAAGTTCCACTTTCCTTCTCTCACTCCTTGCCAACAATAGTCACCCTCCCAGCGTCTCCTTCACTCCTTGCCAACAATAGTCACCCTCCCAGCGTCTCCCTCACTCCTTGCCAACAATAGTCACCCTCCCAGCGTCTCCTCACTCCTTGCCAACAATAGTCACCCTCCAGCGTCTCCTCACCCTTGCCAACAATAGTCACCCTCCCAGCGTCTCCCTTCACTCCTTGCCAACAATAGTCACCCTCCCAGCGTCTCCCTCACTCCTTGCTAACAATAGTCACCCCCAGCGTCTCCCTCACTCCTTGCCAACAATAGTCACCCTCCCAGGTCTCCCTCACTCCTTGCTAACAATAGTCACCCTCCCAGCGTCTCCTTCACTCCTTGCCAACAATAGTCACCCTCCCAGCGTCTCCCTCACTCCTTGCCAACAATAGTCACCCTCCCAGCGTCTCCCTCACTCCTTGCCAACAATAGTCACCCTCCCAGCGTCTCCTCACTCCTTGCCAACAATAGTCACCCTCCCAGCGTCTCCCTCACTCCTTGCCAACAATAGTCACCCTCCCAGCGTCTCCCTCACTCCTTGCCAACAATAGTCACCCTCCCAGCGTCTCCCTCACTCCTTGCCAACAATAGTCACCCTCCCAGCGTCTCCCTCACTCCTTGCTAACAATAGTCACCCTCCCAGCGTCTCCTTCACTCCTTGCCAACAATAGTCACCCTCCCAGCGTCTCCCTCACTCCTTGCCAACAATAGTCACCCTCCCAGCGTCTCCCTCACACCTTGCCAACAATAGTCACCCTCCCAGCGTCTCCCTCACTCCTTGCCAACAATAGTCACCCTCCCAGCGTTCACCCTCACTCCTTGCCAACAATAGTCACCCTCCCAGCGTCTCCCTCACTCCTTGCCAACAATAGTCACCCTCCCAGCGTCTCCCTCACTCCTTGCAAACAATAGTCACCCTCCCAGCGTCTCCCTCACTCCTTGCCAACAATAGTCACCCTCCCAGCGTCACCCTCACTCCTTGCCAACAATAGTCACCATCCCAGCGTCTCCCTCACTCCTTGCCAACAATAGTCACCCTCCCAGCGTCTCCCTCACTCCTTACCAACAATAGTCACCCTCCCAGCGTCTCCCTCACTCCTTGCCAACAATAGTCACCCTCCCTGCGTCTCCCTCACTCCTTGCCAACAATAGTCACCCTCCCAGCGTCTCCCTCACTCCTTGCCAACAATAGTCACCTCCAGCGTCACCCTCACTCCTTGCCAACAACAGTCACCCTCCCAGCGTCACCCTCACTCCCTACCAACAACTGACACCCTCCCATCGCATTCCCTTCACTCCCTGCCAACAACGATCACCCTCTCTGTCTCTTCTCTCACTCCCTGTTAACAATGGCCACCCTCCCAGCGGTTTCAATCACTCCCTGCCAACATTGGTCGCGCCCCAAGCCTCTATCGTCACTCCCTGCCAACAATAGTCACCGGCCTATATTCTCTCCTCACTTTCTGTCAACACTGGTCACCCTCCCAGCCTTTACTCTCACTTCCTGTCAACAATGGTCACTCTCCCAGCCTCTACCCTCACTTCCTGTCAACAATGGTCACCCTCCCAGCGTTTACCCTCACTTCCTACCAACACTGGTCACCCTCCCAGCCTTTACCCTCACTTCCTGTCAACAATGGTCACTCTCCCAGCCTCTACCCTCACTTCCTGTCAACAATGGTCACTCTCCCAGCCTTTACCCTCACTTCCTGTTAACAATGGTCACTCTCCCAGCCTCTACCCTCACTTCCTGTCAACAATGGTCACTCTCCCAGCCTTTACCCTCACTTCCTGTTAACAATGGTCACTCTCCCAGCCTCTATCCTCACTTCCTGTCAACAATGGTCACCCTCCCAGCCTCTACCTTCACTTCCTACCAACACTTTTCACCTAGCCTTAACTCTCTCTTCCTGTCAACACTGGTCACCCTTCCAGCCTGTACCCTAGACTCTGGCAACTCTTTAACAATCTCAGATTTAGGATACTTTCTCAGTTCTTCTCATTATCTCCAGACACTGTCCTCCTCTTTTCCTCTTTCTCCTTCATCCTTTTGTCTACCTCTCTTCCTCATCTTTCTCTTTATTTTCAGCCTTCTTAATTTTTCTTTCCAATTACCTGGAGTTTACTTGGAGAGGGTTTCGGGGGTCAACGCCCCTGCGGCTCGGTCTGAGACCAGGCCTCGTAGTGAATCAGGGTTTGATCAACCAGGGTGTTACTGCTGGCCGCACGCAAACTGACGTACGAACTACAGCCACGTTGGTCAGGTACTGACTTTAGGTGCCTGTCCAGTGCCTTCTTGAAGACAGCCAGGGGTCTATTGGTAATCCCTCTTATGCATGCTGGGAGGCAGTTGAACAGTTTTGGGCCCCGGACACTTATTTTGTTGTCTCTCAGTGTACTTGTGGCACCCCTGCTTTTCATTGGGGGAATGTTACATCTCCTGCCGAGTCGTTTGCTTTTATAGGGAGTGATTTTCGTGTGCGAGTTTGGTACTAATCCCTCTAGGATTTTCCAAGTGTATTATATCATGTATCTCTCTCGCCTGCACTTCAGAGAATACAGATCAAGGGTCTTCAACCGTTCCCATTAATTTAGGTGCCTTATCGTACTTTTGTGTGCCGTGAAAGTTCTTTGTACACTCTCCAAGTCTGCAATGTCGCCAACCTTGAAGGGGACAGTTAATGTACAGCAGTATTCCAGCCTATAGAGAACAAGCGATTTTAAGAGAATCATTATGGGCTTGGCGTCCCTAGTTTTGAAGGTTCTCATTATCCATACTATCATTTTCTTAGCAGATATTGTAGATACATTGTTGTGGTCTTTTGAAGGCGAGGTCCTCTGACATTATCACTCCCAGATTCTTCACATTACTTTTTCGCTCTATTGTATGGTTAGAATAAGGTATTTTGTTCACATCTTCCATATTCCATTGTTTTTTTCTTCTATCGTCTGCCTTTATTATCTTTTTTCTCTCTTTTGCCTTCTATTTCCTCTTCTAGTTCTCATCTCTCTCTCTCTCTCTCTCTCTCTCTCTCTCTCTCTCTCTCTCTCTCTCTCTCTCTCTCTCTCACATGTCTCCTCGTGGAGGGAGATCGTTCCAGCCGCAAGATTCTTAATCTCTTGCAAGAAACAACTTACTTATGAGAGTCAAGATTACACTGCTGCGTGTTGGCTGTGCCAAGAACAGTATTTCAGAGAAAGGAGGAGATATCTTCTGGGATGTGGGGAGTTAGACGCAAAACTCAAGATATTGTGAGGAGTTGGTGGAGGATGTGAGTGAGGTGGTCAGGAAGTGACGCTGTTGGAGTGAAGGATGGTGTTGTTGGTGTGGAGGATGGTGTTGTTGGTGTGGAGGATGGTGTTGTTGGTGTGGAGGATGGTGTTGTTGGTGTGGAGGATGGTGTTGTTGGTGTGGAGGATTGTGTTGTTGGTGTGGAGGATTGTGTTGTTGGGTGGAGGATGGTGTTGTTGGTGTGGAGGATGGTGTTGTTGGAGTGGAGGATGGTGTTGTTGGTGTGGAGGATGGTGTTGTTGGTGTGGAGGATTGTGTTGTTGGTGTGGAGGATTGTGTTGTTGGTGTGGAGGATGGTGTTGTTGGAGTGGAGGATGGTGTTGTTGGAGTGGAGGATGGTGTTGTTGGAGTGGAGGATAATGTTGTTGGTGTTAAGGATGGTGTTGTTGGTGTGGAGGATGGTGTTGTTGGTGTGGAGGATGGTGTTGTTGGTGTGGAGGATGGTGTTGTTGGAGTGGAGGATGGTGTTGTTGGTGTGGAGGATTGTGTTGTTGGAGTGGAGGATGGTGTTGTTGGAGTGGAGGATGGTGTTGTTGGAGTGGAGGATGGTTTTGTTGGTGTGGAGGATGGTGTTGTTGGTGTGGAGGATTGTGTTGTTGGTGTGGAGGATGTGTTGTTGGTGTGGAGGATGGTGTTGTTGGAGTGGAGGATGGTGTTGTTGGAGTGGAGGATGGTGTTGTTGGAGTGGAGGATGGTGTTGTTGGTGTGGAGGATGGTGTTGTTGGTGTGGAGGATGGTGTTGTTGGTGTGGAGGATTGTGTTGTTGGTGTGGAGGATGGTGTTGTTGGGTGGAGGATGGTGTTGTTGGTGTGGAGGATGGTGTTGTTGGGGTGGAGGATGGTGTTGTTGGAGTGGATGGGTGGTGTTGTTGGTGTGGAGGATGGTGTTGTTGGTGTGGAGGATGGTTTGTTGGTGTGGAGGATGGTGTTGTTGGTGTGGAGGATTTTTGGAATGGTTTGTTGGTGTGGAGGATGTGTTGTTGGAGTGGAGGATGGTGTTGTTGGAGTGGAGGATGGTGTTGTTGGTGTGGAGGATGGTGTTGTTGAGTGGAGGATGGTGTTGTTGGAGTGGAGGATGGTGTTGTTGGAGTGGAGGAGGTGTTGAGTGGAGGATGGGTTGTTGGAGTGGAGGATGGTGTTGTTGGAGTGGAGGATGGTGTTGTTGGAGTGGAGGATGGTGTTGTTGGAGTGGAGGATGGTGTTGTTGGAGTGGAGGATGGTGTTGTTGGAGTGGAGGATGGTGTCTCCATGGGAGGTAATTAGGCTTCATCCGAGGAAGAGGAAAATAGTTCTAACTGCTTGGATCAAGCGTCCTTCCCCTCCCCCTCCCACGTAAACCCTCTTTGAAATGAGGGAAAGGTGAGGGAAGAGAGAGAAACAGAGGTTTCCATTGAATTGGGCCAAGAATGTGGCCCACTTGGCCACCTCTTCTTCCCACCTGTGTAGTTCTCCAGATGGGATGGTTAATTCTGAGAGATATTTAATTCCCATGTAACGGTAACTCCATCATCTCTAGTGCTCCTGGTGACAAGAATCAGTCAGTTCTGTCTGTCTGTCTGTCTGTCTGTCTGTCTGTCTGTCTCTCTCTCTCTCTCTCTCTCTCTCTCTCTCTCTCTCTCTCTCTCTCTCTCTCTCTCTCTCTCTCTCTCTCTTCCTTGCTCTATAACCTCTCCCAAGATTTCCTTGGTGTAATTCACTTATCGTTATTTTCCTCCCAAGGTCTCACTCACACCTTCACTCACACCTTCACTCACACCTTCCCACTTCCTCTAACTCCTCACCCCCTTCTCATTTCCTAGCTCCTCACTTCTTCCTTCTTCCCTAGTTCACTCTCACAGCCTCCTCCTTCCACAGCTCATTCCAGCATCCACCTCATCCACCCTCACTCACTTCCTCCACATCACGTCTACCCTACAACCTACGTGAGCCGTTTTTGTAGCGATTAATAAAGGAGCATCGAGATAAGTCGCCTGAGCCGAGCGCTGCGCAAGAACGCTCCAATAAATTCCAGCTATCAGTCACCCTCAGCCCGCCTCCATTAGCCTTCACGAATATTACTACTTTTTAACGTCGTAAGTATGCTACGTCAGGGCAGCATCACAAGTACGTTACACCAGGGTGGCATCATATATTGCAGGTCTTTTTTTTATTAATATATGTATATGAGTATCGTCGTACATTATACATTATGTTCCTTGCCGCATTAAACCTGTCTTTAACTTGTTTATTATTACTGTGTGTGTGTGTGTGTGTGTGTGTGTGTGTGTGTGTGTGTGTGTGTATGTGTGTATGTGTGTGTGTGTATGTGTACTCAGCTAGTTGTACTCATCTAGTTGTGGTTGCAGGGGTCGAGTCACAGCTGTGTGTGTTTGTGTATGTGTGTGCGTTAGTTACCGTGTGTGTGTATGTGTGTGTACTCACCTATTTGTACTCACCTATTTGTGGTTGCAGGGGTCGAGTCATAGCGTGTGTGCGTGTATGTATGTGTGTGCGTATGTGTGTGTGTATGTGCGTGTGTGTATGTATGTGTGTGTATGTGTATATGTGTGTGTATGTGTATGTGTGTATGTGTGTGTGTGTATGTGTGTATGTGTGTGTGTGTGTGTGTGTGTGTGTGTGTGTGTGTGTGTGTGTGTGTGTGTGTGTGTGTGCAGCACCATCCTAGCAACAAGAACACGAGTAACAGCATAAACCTCAACAAGTACAAGAGTAAAAACAACAGACGTAGAAACAGCATTAACACCAACCGTTGATGCAACAGTAACCACACAAACAAGAACAAGGCTAGCAACAGCACCAACGGTAACAAAAACATCAGCAGTTGCTGCAACAGCAGAAGCGTCAGCAGTAGGTAATGAGCGTGTACCACTGAGCTGACAGTCTCCCATGCTAAACAGAACACTCGTGTTTACACAGTAAACATTCCCGGTGCTCCCAGGAGACAATACCACGTGGGGCATAGTGCAGGAGAGCAGCACAGTGTGTGCTGTGTCCAACTGAACTATATAGAAGTGAGAGGGGAAGGAAAAGAAAGAAAAGAGAGAAAGAGGAATTGATAGAGAGAGAGGGAGATAAAGAATGAGAGAGAGAGAATCTGCATACGAGAATTCAACTGTATGTAGAACAGTACCAGCGGGATTGAGAATACGTACATCCCATCAGTTGCCTGTGAGTTGAAGTCGGAGCCCAGGAACTGGAGCTTCTGGTCAGAAATACATGTATTTATAAACAAAGCTCGAAGATCCAAAAGGTTTCATCAAAAATAGTCCAGAAGCTGAGATGGCCGAGTTATAGAGAGATTAAAGAAAGAAGTACAAGGGTGACGAGGCCAGATGGAAGGTAAACACGCAGATGAAACACACGGATAAGACACACGGATGAGACACACGGATAAGACACACGGATGAGACACACGGATAAGACACACGGATGAGACACATGGATATTCCTTATTCAGTCTTTTATGGTTAAAAAAGTTGAATAAACTAGATGAAGTTGGGAGGCAAGCTCATCATGAGTAATTTCAAAAGTATGTCTGAAATGGCCTAAGAAACCAGAAAATGGTCGATAACAGGTTAATTTTCGGGGCCAGGAGCTGAGAATCGTTTAGCATACACACACGCATGGGTGAGCACAGGCTGTGTTAGTGAGGGGGTCGATACTTAGCTCCTGGCCCCGCCTCTTCGCTGGCCGCTGCTGTGTATACACTCTCCCTGGCTTTGAGAGACTAATCGTACCTTTTCTAAAGCTGTGCATACATCCTACCTCTACCACTCCATTGTTCAGGTCGTCCCACTTCCTTCCTACACTAAGACAAGAAATACATTCTATCATCATCGTGACTCATCTGAATTTTCATTATTCAGCTGTGTCTTCTCGTTCCTGTTTCCTGTTTCTCGAGCAGTCTACCCGTATGTGCTGTGTGTGTGTGTGTGTGTGTGTGTGTGTGTGTGTGTGTGTGTGTGTGTAAGAGTATACACGCACAAAGAGGCCGAGTGTATCGACAAGCGCCTTTGACAACTGATGACTAACAGGCTGGGCCCCTGCTCTGGGCTCCTCGTTGCCCTGGATCATATTCTGTGTTTGGGGATAAAAGCCTTCTTATCTGCCTTTCTCTTCGCACATAGCGGAGCGCCTCGCGAATGATTTGTGCACTGGATGCGCATCGCTGCTTTCCTCTGTCTCGGTGTTTCTTCTTTTTGTGTTGGCAGCGCCTCTGTGGGCTGTGGTGTTTCTGGTTGTCTTGGTCCTCTAAGGTTTGGTCACGGATTTCTTGTTGGTAGTTTCATGGTGCTAATGACCTCGACACTGAAACACCTTCAGCAAGAACGATGAAGCAGCAGCAGCTTGAAGGGTGAAGAGTCTGCTACTTCCATTGTTTCTGCTGCTGCTGCTGCTGTTGACGCTGATTCTGCTGCTGCTGCTGCTGCTGCTGCTGCTGCTGCTGCTACTGTTGTTATTTATGAATACGGCTTTTTAATTCTCTTCACTCACTCTTTCAAGCAGGATCGGAGACCCTTGGACACTGGGGCAAACATGCAACAAGTTTCTCAATGAACTTATTGCAAGGTCTTCAACGTCTCTAGAGACCCAAGGAATGCCACCATTCTGTTCCGACGTCTCAAAGTAACTGTCCATAGGGAAAATGCCTGTTGCATTCTCGTTTCCCGTCCAGCTTCTCAGGAACCGCAGGAGATTAATAATATCTTTGAAATATTATTTTAAAGAACGTGGCTGACGCCACACCACTCCAGTCTACCTCCGAGATTTTTCCATTCATTTATCAATTTTCACAATGTATAACTCCTGATGAAGCACTAGTAACTGTGCGAAAGGCCTTGAGCTGGTACATTCCCTATTTGTGGCTTGTTTTTGCTTGTGGCTGACTGGTGTGCCCGGGGCTAGGAAGAAACATGGCTTTAACCAGGCTGTCTAGATTTTCGAGGTATCTCTGGCAAAGTGGTCTAAAGTATCGCGCAGGAGAGCTATGCCACTTCCCACACGTGGGTTCGAATCCTACTGACTCTGATCTTTCTTTGTATATACCTCCGCTTGGATGTTTAATTAACACTTCCCAACGTTAAAAGAAACCCCACTTGTTGACACCAAGACACATGAGAGAGACTTGCTGTTATATTTCGACCTCCAAGTGAGTTCCTCTTCAGCAGAAGACTGAGACTATTACTTAGGAATAATATAATGTGCACGTCATGAGGAGGTTAATTAAATCTTGCTGCGAAAGATTAAGGAAGATTGAGCACCAGGGTGTTTAACTTCCATCATCCCTCCATCCCAACTCCTCCCTATCTCCCTCTCTTCATTACTTATTTTTTCCTGCCATCTGTCACCCTTCCAGCCATCTCTCTCTCTCTTCCTACCTTCCTCCATCCCTCCCTCACTCTTCCACTCCCTCTCACCCTCCTTCCCACCTGTTAACTCCTCTCTAGCTTCCTGTAAGCTCTCTCCCTTCCCCTCTTTTCTATTTTCCATCCTTTACACTCTTTTTCCTTCCTTTCTCCCTCCCCAACTTCTCTACCATCTCCCTCCTCTCTTCCCTCCCAGTTTCCTCTATTTCATACTCAACTGGCTACCTTACACGTAGCCTCCAACACGCCCCCAGGTTGTCTTCACTCCCCAGCACTACCACCACCACTACCACAATTCCCCAGGCTGCAGGTACACTCCCCAGTACCACCACCACTACCACAATACCTCAGGTTGCAGGTTCACTCCCCACCACTACCACCACCACAATTCTGCAGACTGCATGCAGGTTTACTCCCTACCGTTACCACCACTACCACCACCACCACTACCACAGGTTACAGGTTTGGTCACCACTACTATCACCACCACCACTACTACCACCACCACCACTACTACCACCACCACATCACCACCACCACCACCACCACCACCACCACCACCACAACCACCACCACCACCACCACCACGAGCCAGGCTTCAGGTGCTCTAAGCGGGATATGTGAGCACTTGGGTTCAGGGCTCCGAATGTATATACATCATGGCTGGCCGGAGGCTGGTACATTTGTCAAAGGCTTGCTAGGAGATGCCTCCCTCTCTCATCTCTTCTTCTCCTTTCTCCCTCTCCCTCCCTCCATTTCCTTCTTCCCTCTTTCTCTTCTCATACCTCTTTTCCCCTCCCTTCCTTATTCCTTATCAAAACCTTCCTTCACTCTCATCTTCCTCTGATTCTTTCCTTCCTCCTCCTTCTCCTCTTCTTCCTCCTCCTCCTCCTCTTCCTCCTGACGAGGTCCTGCGGAAATGATAAAGTGGACGGGGAGATTCAACAAATATTCGGAAGCAACCCCCATTACTACTATATATATTTCCTTTCAGAAAGCTCACCTTCCCCTTTTCCCTTTCCTCCCTTACCCCCTCCCCTTTACCCACTACAACCCCTAGTTCTGTGGGGAATGACAGATAAATTCCTTTTAAACTCCAGATTAGAAATAAATTCCCATTAAAAACTCCAAATCAGGAATAAATTCCCTTTAAAAACTCCTGAATTCCCTCTACCCTTCCCTCTTTCTCTTCAACCCCTTAGTTCAATGGAAAAGGTCAGTGGGTTAATGGTGGTAAAAAAAATAGGGCGTTGAGTGAATGGATTCCCAAGGAAAGGAGGGAAAAAGTAAGTAAGAAGAGATGAAGGAAGAAGTAAGACGGATAATAGAGAAAACATGTTTGAAATTGAGGAAATAGCAGAAGAGTGGAATAAAAAAAATCGATGAGGAAATGCTGGAAAGGTGAATAAGGGACGAGGTGAGTAGATGAGAAGGGAGAGAAGGGAAGGGAGTGGGGAAAGGTAAGGAAGGTAGATGAGAAGAATGGGAATGAAGAAGGGGGAAGAGGAAGAAGGAACGAAGAAGGGGCAAGTAGGAGGCAAGGGAAGAGAAGGAAGGAGGAGACGAGTGAAAGATGAGAGAGTAAGAAGGAAGGAAAGGAGGGAGAGAGAGTTAAAGAAGGAATGAAGAAGGGATGAGAGGCAGGCGAAGGAAGATGGGAAATGAAGAGACGAACGGAAGGTAAGGAGGAAGGTAGGAGGGACGAGTAGAGGGTAAAGGAAGAAGAAAGAAAAAGAAGAAACGAAAGGAGGGTAAAGAAAGAAGAAGGAAGGAAGGAAGGAGAGACGAACGAGATGAAACATCAGCAAGAATTCCACCTGGAAATGTGGAAAACATGTAAATATATTTGATATGACGAAAGTGATCCTTACGTGGCCTTCCTGGAGCAGTGTGATGGAGCAGTGTGATGGAGCAGTGTGATGGAGCAGTGTGATGGAGCAGTGTGATGGAGCAGTGTGATGGAGCAGTGTGATGGAGCAGAGGACTGTGATGGAGCAGTGTGATGGAGCAGTGTGATGGAGCAGTGTGATGGAGCAGTGTGATGGAGCAGTGTGATGGAGCAGTGTGATGGAGCAGTGTGATGGAGCAGTGTGATGGAGCAGTGTGATGGAGCAGTGTGATGGAGCAGTGTGATGGAGTAGTGTGATGGAGCAGTGTGATGGAGCAGTGTGATGGAGCAGTGTGATGGAGCAGTGTGATGGAGCAGTGTGATGGAGCAGTGTGATGGAGTAGTGTGATGGAGCAGTGTAATGGAACAGTGTTATGGAGTAGTGTGATGGAGCAGAGTGAGGGAGCAGAGGACTGTGATGGAGCAGTGTGATGGAGCAGTGTGATGGAACAGCGTTATGGAGTAGTGTGATGGAGCAGAGTGAGGGAGCAGAGGACTGTGATGGAGCAGTGTGATGGAGCAGTGTGATGGAGCAGTGTGATGGAGCAGTGTTATGGAGTAGTGTGAAGGAGCAGAGGTCTGTGATGGAACAGTTTGATAGAGCAGTGTGATGGAGCAGTATGATGGAGCAATGTGATAGGCAATTGTGATGGAGCAGTATGATGGAGCAATGTGATGGAGCAATGTGATGGAGCAGTGTGATGGAGCAGTGTGATGGAGCAGTGTATGGAACAGTTGATGGAGCAGATGGGATAGGAGCAGATTGTGATGGAGCAGTGTGATGGAGCAGAGTGATGGAACAGTTTGATGGAGCAGTGTGATGGAGCAGTGTGATAGAGCAGGTAATGGAGAGTTTATGGAGTAGTATGATGGAGCAGTGTGATGGAGCAAGTGTGATGAGCAGTGTGATGGAGCAGTGTGATGGAGCAGTGTGATGGAGCAGAAGATTTGCATGATGGAGCAGTGTGATGGAGCAGTGTGATGGAGCAGTGTGATGGGTAGTGTGAGGAGCAGTGTGATGGAGAGTGTGATGGAGCAGTGTGATGGAGCAGTGTGATGGAGCAGTGTGATGGAGCAGTGTGATGGAGAGTGTGATGGAGCAGTGTGATAGAGAGTGTGATGGAGAGTGTGATGAGCAGTGTGAGGAGCAGTGTGATGGAGCAGTGTGATGGAGCAGTGTGATGGAGCAGTGTATGGAGCAGTGTGATGGAGCAGTGTGATGGAAGAGTTGTGAGGAGAAGTGTGATAACAATAATACATAATAATAATATAATATGACATAGTAATAAAACTGAACGTGTGCCTGGGAGAGAATCTGCAACTTTGACAAGTTGTGGGGGGGGGGGGGGGGGGGGGGGGGGGGGGGGGGGGGGGGGGGGGGGGGGGGGGGGGGGGGGGGGGGGGGGGGGGGGGGGGGGGGTGATGGGCAATTGTGATGGAGCAGTGTGATGGAGCAGTGTGATGGAACAGTTTGGTGGAGCAGTGTGATGGAGCAGTGTGATGGAGCAGTGTGATGGAGTAGTGTGATGGAGCAGTGTGATGGAGCAGTGTGATGGAGCAGTGTGATGGAGCAGTGTGATGGAGCAGTGTGATGGAGCAGTGTGATGGAGCAGTGTTATGGAGCAGTGTGATGGAGCAGTGTGATGGAGTAGTGTGATGGAGCAGTGTGGTGGAGCAGTGTTATGGAGTAGTGTGATGGAGTAGTGAGATGGAGCAGTGTGATGGAGCAGTGTTATGGAGTAGTGATGGAGCAGTGTGATGGAGTAGTGTGATGGAGCAGTGTGATGGAGCAGTGTGATGGAGTAGTGTGATGGAGTAGTGTGATGGAGTAGTGTGATGGAGCAGTGTGATGGAGCAGTGTCACGGAGCAGAGTGAGGGATCAGAGGTCTGTGATGGAGCAGTGTCACGGAGCAGAGTGAGGGATCAGAGGTCTGTGATGGAGCAGAGGGCTGTGAAAATAATAATAACGATAATAATAATAATAATAATAATAATAATAATAATAATAATAATAATAATAATAATTAACAATAATAATATCTTTCTGATTGTATTACATTCAAATACATCTAACTGTCATATAGTAAATTACAACTTGAAAAGGGAGGTGGTCGAGGAGGGGTCGAAACATCGCTTAAAAACTTTCATTCCAAGCTGCAGCCTCGATATTGTGGCTCTCATTCTTCAAGGTTCGCTTGATCGTACGCACGCTTCAGAAGCCACAGGAATAAGCAAAGAATTGATAGAGGCCTTTCGAGCTGCGCAGTTTCCATCTTTAGTGCCAGGAGTTGAGCGTTTATGACATCAACTGCTTGTTAGGTTCTGATACTACTAAGGTACCACGAGAGTACTGAAGGACTCCTGATCCATGCATTTAGGCTACCCTTCCCCTTCCCTGGATCAAACTTGGTCACCATCCATTACCCACATGCTGTTTAGCACTTCCCCATAAAGATAACGAATGTCCTCGTATCAGCTGCCACCCATTTCCCCCATGATGGAGGATTCACCCATAGAGAGGGAGGTGTCCATCTTTCTAGCTAATACCTCTCTCACCCATGATGGGGGGCACCCATAGAGAGAGGTGTCCATCCTTCTAGCTACCACCTCCTCACCCATGATGGAGGGCACCTATGAGAGGAGATTTCCATCCTCCTCGCTAATACCTCTCTCACCCACGATGGAGGAGGCACCCATAGAGAGGGAGGTGTCCATCCTTCTAGCTACCACCTCTCTCACCCATGATGGAGGGGGCACCTATAGAGAGGGAAGTGTCCATCCTCCTCGCTAATACCTCTCTCACCCACGATGGAGGAGGCACCCATAGAGAGGAAGTGTCCATCCTCCTCGCTAATACCTCTCTCACCCACGATGGAGGGGTCACCTATAGGGATGGCGTGACTTCCCTCTACATAGTAAACAAGGCTCCAGGGAGCCATGTGACACCAGACCTGAGGGAGCCAGGCGAGAAGTAAATGGAAGAGGATGGAATAAACGGAAGGGGAAGGGTGGAAGGGTAAGTGAAAAATGAAGAGAGACACGGCTATTAAATAATAACGATAAATTCCTATAGAAAGGAGAGGAGAGATAGTGAGAGAGAAGAGGGGAAGGAGGAGTGGAAGAGAAGAATATGAAAGGGAATCAGATAAAAAATATGGGAATGGAGAAAGAGGGAAAGGTATTAATAATAAAGAAGAGCAGGAGTAAAGGAAAAGAAAATGAAAGGGAACTAGTGAAATTCGAGGAGGACAGAGAGATAAGAGAGATAAGAGGAGGAGGCAGTAAGAGGAAGGAATATTAGAGGAATGAAGATAGGTGAACAGAAAGGAGGAGGAGGAGGAGGAGGTTCTTAAGAATGAAAATATATGTAGATTTTTATTTAGCAAAACTGGATACATCAGCAGTGTACAGTTACCTTATTCCATGTGATAGTTACACAGTGGGAACAAAAGCTAACTCACTGTGTTTCCTTGTCATGTTCCATCACACAGGATGAAGTCCATACAAGGTGTTGAAGTCTGTCAGCCTGATCTGGAAGACTTCAGTACGTACTGCAGTCAGGATGTCGTCAGGTATTCCAGTTCAAAGGGTTCAAGGGGCTTTACGAAGCTACCGGTCTTATCCGGGCAGAGATGGAGTTATAAGATATCCCCATCATCTCAGAGATAAAGCTTATCAGTGCAAAGAGGAGAAGGAGTTATTAGGGTAGAAGAGAGAGTAAAGGTTAGTGGAAAAGTAAAAATATGAAGGAAACAAGTAAGGAGGAGCTAAAGAAACTTAGTCGAGAGGAGAAGGATGGAGAGGAGGTTAATGGAAGAAAGAAGGAAGGAGGTTGGTTAATGGAAAAGAATAAGGAAAAAAACAGATTGATTAATTGGAAGGGTAGAATTAAGAAGAAAAGATATAGATTAATTGGAAGGAGAGTATAAGGATGGTTTAAGGGAAAATAGATGATAAAGAAGTAAAAGTCTGCAATCTGAGAGAATTCTTCAAGATTGAGACTCAAAATCTTATCAGTATGTGATGTAAATTGATTAGATAACCTACAAGTTGAAGACTGAGACACTTGTGTAATATTTGGTAATATTTATTGCGGAGACGTATCCCTAGCAGCGGCTTCTTCAGTCCAATACAGAGAAGAATGATGAAAGATGAGGAGTTGGAGGTAATCAGGTAATTGGGTAGCTTTAAATTGGACAAATATGCGAGTGGGAGGGGCTGGGTTTGATTGGTGTCGTGGGTACGGGAGTAAATTCTTGGGTAGTGGTGGTTTTGATAAGGACCTGCCTTGTATGGGCCAGTAGGCCTTCTGCAGTGTTCTTCCATTCTTATGTTCTTATGTTATCAGTCCCTCATTCTGGGGATGGTGTGTTCTGTCCATCAGTATTGAGAACAGTACAACATATGCTGGGAGAAGTGGCTTATATACTGCAGTCAGGTGAGTATAAGGAGGAGGAGGCGGAGTCACCATTGGACAAATCCACTAGTGTAAGTAAGTCATGTCTGTAGGTTAGGCAAGGGTGGAAGAATTCTCTATATCAAAATCCCAAGATGTTGTTGTGTCTGACACAAGGAATTCTTCCACGCTTGCCTAACCTACAAACATGATCTATTTACACTAGTGGATTTGTCCAATGGTGACTCCGCCTCCTCCTGCTGCTACTCATCTGACTGCAGATATAAGTCACTTCTCCCAGCATATGTTGTACTTTCTTCAAGATCGGTGGACTGAACACATTCTACTCCGCCTACCACCGTTTATCACAGTCTTCCATTGTTCCTCCGTTTATCACAGTCTTCCATTGTTCCTCATCTCACTTCCAGAATTCCTCAACAAACTCTAAGCCACATTTACTCGTCAAATCAAAAACAGAAATGCTCATTTTCTCCTCCAAATAAGAGCCAAGAAAATAATCATATATTTATAGCAAGAAAACACGTATTAAACAGATGATTCTTGAATTGTTCTTTAATGTAAATTATTCATCTTTTTTTCCCTATTTGTGATTATTACGTTTTCAAAATAATTTACATTTTCTCGTGTTTCATTAATTACCTTAATAACACCCCAAAGTTTTAGTTACAACTTTGATAAGCAGTTTTAGTTATAACTTAGAAACGCAGTTTTAGTTATAACTTAGGGAGTTTTAGTTATAATTAGATACGCAATTATACTTATAACTTAGATACGCAGTTTTAGTTATAACTTAGATACGCAGTTTTAGTTATAACTTATGTCAAATGAATATAATACGGACCCATGGCTGAGGACACATGTACAATACCTGGGTATAGTTACTTCAGACACGTTTCGCTCATGAGGGGGCATAAATTAATCAATGAATCTCAGCACGGTTTTACAAAAGGGCGTTCCTGCCTTACAAATTTAATAACTTTTTCACTCAGCAGAGAGTTTGCATAAATGGGGAGAAATCAGAGTGGGGAAGTGTCACAAGCGGTGTTCCACAGGGGTCAGTATTGGGCCCCTTGTTCACAATCTACATAAACGACATAGATGAGGGAATAAATAGCGACATAAGCAAGTTTGCCGATGATACCAAAATAGGCCGTCCAATTCATTCAAATGAGGACATTAGAGCACTCCAGGAAGATTTGAATAGACTGATGCAGTGGTCGGAGAAGTGGCAGATGCAGTTTAATATAGATAAATGCAAAGTTCTAAATATTGGACAGGACAATAACCATGCCACATATAAACTAAATAATGTAGATCTTAATACTACTGATTGCGAAAAGGATTTAGGAGTTCTGGTTAGCAGTAATCTAAAACCTAGACAGCAGTGCATAAGTGTTCGCAATAAAGCAAACAGAATCCTTGGCTTCATATCAAGAAGCATAAATAATAGGAGTCCTCAGGTTGTTCTTCAACTCTATATATCCTTGGTTAGGCCTCATCTAGATTATGCTGCACAGTTTTGGTCACCGTATTACAGAATGGATATAAATGCTCTGGAAAACGTACAAAGGAGGATGACTAAGTTGATTCCATGTATCAGAAATCTTCCCTATGAGGATAGACTGAGGGCCCTGAATCTGCACTCTCTAGAAAGGCGTAGAATTAGGGGGGATATGATTGAGGTGTATAAATGGAAAACAGGAATAAATAAAGGGGATGTAAATAGCGTGCTAAAAATATCTAGTATTGACAGGACTCGCAGCAATGGCTTTAAGTTGGATAAATTCAGATTCAGGAAGGATATAGGAAAGCATTGGTTTGGTAATAGAGTTGTCGATGAATGGAACAAACTCCCGAGTACAGTTATAGAGGCTAAAACGTTGTGTAGTTTTAAAAATAGGCTAGATAAATATATGAGTGGGTGCGGGTGGGTGTGAGTTGTACTTGACTAGTTTGTGCTACTAGGTCAGATGCCGTGCTCCTTCCTTAAGTGAATGTAACCTGACCTGGCTGGGTCGGGGGCATTGGCTTAAGCCGTTGGAGATTTGGACCTGCCTCGCATGGGCCAGTAGGCCTGCTGCAGTGTTCCTTCTTTCTTATGTTCTTATGTCCTTATGTTCATACGGCGAGGGTTTGGGTTCGATTCCCAGCGAGGGTAGAAACATTTGGCGTGTTTCTTTACACCGGTTATCTATGTTCACCCATCAGTAAAATGGACACCTGGGTGTTAGTCGACTGGTGTGGGTCGCATCCTGGGATAAAACTGACCTTGCCCGAAATGCTCTGCATAACAAGCGGCTTTCTATATAGTAGTATGTCAGCTATGGTCTGTATACCTTGTACATGTACTTGTAGGAAATAAAGATATTATTATTATATGAGGGTCGCGGCCGGTTGGATCAGTCCCTCTATGAAGAATGGTGTGGTTATATTTAAGTTAAAGGGAGTGACCATCTTTAAATGTTTAGCAGCACCACCTCCACCAGGTCCTGAAATACAACGTCCTACACAGTGGTTCGAACAAAGTGGTCATTTTGGCACAAACGCTGAAACTAGTTTTAAAAAAATACTTCGTCCGTGTCATCGTCCAGAATCCAGTTAAATACAGTTGGGCTTCTCGCTCCCCTGTGTGTGTGTGTGTGTGTGTGTGTGCGTGTGTGTGTGTGTGTGTGTGTTACCATTTTGTTACCATTTTGTCCTAGGCACATGTCGATTAGACACTAGGCCTGTTGTATGTATGTATGTGTGTGTGTGTGTGTGTGTGTGTGTGTGTGTAACGAAACACTTCGAAATGTTTCCGCCCCGCCGGGAATTGAACCCGGGCCCTCCGTGCGTAAAGCAAGAGCGCTAGCCACCATGCCATCGGGGCGTGTGTGTACTCACCTAATTGTACTCACCTAATTGTGGTTGCAGGGGTCGAGACTCAGCTCCTGGCCCCGCCTCTTCGCTGTCTGCTACTGGGTCTCTGCTCTCCCTGCTCCATGAGCTTTATCATACCTTGTCTTAAAACTATGTATGGTTCCTGCCTCCACTATATCTTTCTCTAGACTATTCCACTTCCTGACTACTCTGTGGCTGAAGAAATGCTTCCTAACATCCCTTTGACTCATCTGAGTCTTCAGCTTCCAGTTGTGACCCCTTGTTTCTGTGTGTGTGTGTGTGTGTGTGTGTGTGTGTGTGTGTGTGTGTGTGTGTGTGTGTGTGTGTGTGTGTGTGTGTGTGTGTGTGTGTGAGAAGACCGACGCGAACGACGATTCTGTTACCTGGAAATGGAAATGCTCCAGAGTAGAAACCTGGTTTTATGACTGGATAAAAACGGGATAGTACCGGGATGGCCCAGGGATGGACCTGGGATGGCCCAGGGATGGACCTGGGATGGCCCTGGTAAGGCTGCATGACGGGGAGGGATGACCAGATTATTCTCTCTCTCTCTCTCTCTCTCTCTCTCTCTCTCTCTCTCTCTCTCTCTCTCTCTCTCTCTCTCTCTCTCTCTCTCTCTCTCTCTCTCTCTCTCTTTCTTTCGAATAGAGGATCGAGCCTCCACTACTACTTGCCATGAATAATCCACACAATAATAATAGTAATAATTAATAATAATAGTAACAGTATTCTGAATCTTCAGTTCAGTGCCGCTGTGAGCGCCCCGTCCCAGGAGGAACCTCAACTATGTCTTCAAAAGTTTACAAACTAGCGCCCCGAGTACTTCACCGGCCTTCGGAGAGAGTGAAGAATCTGAGGAGTTCTGGAAATATTCCGCGACTTAGGGAACTTGTGGGAGTTGGACACTGGAGGAGGGCGAGAGTTTTAGCGGAAAGAGAAGACGTTAAGAAGGTTTTCAGTGTTGAAGTTCAGACATGCCCCGCCTCAGGGAGACGTTAGAGCCTCTGCCCAGCCTCAGAGAGACGTTAGAGCCTCTGCCCAGCCTCAGGGAGACGTTAGAGCCTCTGCCCAGCCTCAGGGAGACGTTAGAGCCTCTGCCCAGCCTCAGGGAGACGTTAGAGCCTCTGCCCAGCCTCAGAGAGACGTTAGAGCCTCTGCCCAGCCTCAGGGAGACGTTAGAGCCTCTGCCCAGCCTCAGGGATACGTTAGAGCCTCTGCCCAGCCTCAGGGAGACGTTAGAGCCTCTGCCCAGCCTGAGAGAGACGTTAGAGCCTCTGGCCAGCCTGGGATCGACGCTAGAGCCTCTGGCCAGCCTGAAGATAACGCGCAGCTTCGGTCATCCTGAAGGAAATGACGCAGCTTCTGACCATCCTGAAGGAAATGAAGCCACGTCTGGTGACCTTAAGGAAATGCGTCACTCGTGGCTAGAAATAAGAAAATGACAGCGATAGTAAAGCTAGGAAAACAAGTCTAAATCTCGAGGCTCCAGGAATGGGATTCTGAGCGTTGACATCGAGAGGACGTAGAATGTATTGATAAATATCTCAATATTTCTGATAGAGGATGCAAGAGTCGACTGTTCTTATATTATGATACTCCCACACTACCACTCCCACACCTACCACTCAAATACTTATACCACTCCCACACTACCACTACCACACTCATTAACACTCCCACACTACCACTTCCACACCCACTACCACTACCACACTCCCACTCCCACACCCACTATCATTCTCCCACCCACTACC
This sequence comes from Cherax destructor, assembly GCA_009830355.1. Lineage (NCBI taxonomy): Eukaryota > Metazoa > Arthropoda > Malacostraca > Decapoda > Parastacidae > Cherax > Cherax destructor. The sequence continues at coordinate 178,288 of WNWK01001273.1, read as the reverse complement.
ACTCCTACACCTGTTACCACTCCCACAATTATTACCACTCCTACACCCACTACCACTCCCACACTAACTACCACTTCCACACTAACTACCACTCCCACACCCCCCTCCATCCACCCTCTCTCACACTACTCATGTATATCACCCATTTCTTCTCTCTCTATAATTGTCATATAATATTGGGTAGCAAAATGTTATTGCCCTGTTCATTTTTTCTTACTAAAAAATCATACCCCCACCCAACCCCACCACGAACCTTACTCTCGTACCCAAACTCTCTGCTACCACCCCTACCCTCACTCACGCACACACGAAAACGTAAACAGGTCGTAGCCACGTTCGGCAGTGAGCTGTGAGCTCAACGGATTGCTCAACAAAACAGTGGGGGAAAATATGGAAGCTATGGGAAAGCTCTACACCGGGGTAATCATTAGTATTATGTTCTTCACGAAACTTGCGGGTTATTCAGCGAAATAAACACGAAACAGACACGTAACCTAACCAATGGATAGGTAAAGAAAGCAGAAATTCTCACCTGACACCCCTTGGACATAGAATTATTATTGTAATTATTATTATTATTATTATTATTATTATTATTATTATTATTATTATTATTATTATTATTATTATTATTATTATTATTATTATTGTAGTTGTTTTTGTGTTAATGGGGTAACGCTAAATTTGCATGAGTTAAAAAGCGACTAAGAAATGGGAGATAATTAGGTATAAAACGAGGAAGAGAGAGATAGATGCAGTTCATTAGATCAATACAATGCAATCAAAGCACTTGCCTCGAGTAAATACCTGGGCACAGACAGCCTGGGCACAGTCAGCCTGGGCACAGTCAGCCTGGGCACGTATCAGGGATTAAAGAGAGAAATATAATCATATAGCAGAGAGATGATTCTTTTAAGACATAAAGCCATGCCAGAAATATGACTTTAATATGACCATGGCAGAGACATGATTGTTTTAAAACATAAACCGAGAGAATCAAGACAAAACTGAACATGGCAGAGATGTGATTGTTTTAAAGAGTAAAACGAGTAAATCGTCACCATTAAACAGTCATCAGCTGGTTAGACTCGTGATACGTGCAACGTTGATAGTGAAGCCATTATGTGTGGCTGTACCGTGTGTGTTCCTGGCTGGTGACAGCACACTGTGTACAGAGTTACCGTATTTTCCAGCATATAAGGCGCACTACAGAAGTATCATAACGGTAGATTAGTAATCACATTCGAGGGTTAATTACCCTCTTACTTTACGCTAAAGGGTAACCCAAAATCTACCCTTGACCCTGACCTTGAGCATATAAGGCGCAGGCTGATTTTCCAAGACTTTCTGTGGGAAAAAAGGCGCGTCTTATATGCTGGAAAATACGGTAGTTCCTTGATGTTCACCTAGCAAACTTTGATGCGCTTTCCTTCCTGGCCAGCTTGACTTAGTACACTTTGTGTAGAGTTTGTCTTGGTACACTTTGTAGCGAGTGTGTTCAGTGTTGCTTGTCTTCCATGTTCAGTGTTGCTTGTCTTCCATGTTCAGTGTTGCTTGTCTTCCATGTTCAGTGTTGCTTGTCTTCCATGTTCAGTGTTGCTTGTCTTCCATGTTCAGTGTTGCTTGTCTTCCATATTCAGTGTTGCTTGTCTACCATGTTCAGTGTCGTTTGTCTTCCATGTTCAGTGTCGTTTGTCTTCCATGTTCAGTGTCGTTTGTCTTTCATGTTCAGTGTTGCTTGTCTTCCATGTTCAGCGTCGTTTGTCTTCCATGTTCAGTGTTGCTTGTCTTCCATGTTCAGTGTTGCTTGTCTTCCATGTTCAGTGTCGTTTGTATTCCATGTTCAGTGTTTCTTGTCTTCCATGTTCAGTGTCGTTTGTCTTCCATGTTCAGTATTATTTGTCTTCCATGTTCAGAGTTGCTTGTCTTCCATGTTCAGTGTTGCTTGTCTTCCATGTTCAGTGTTGCTTGTCTTCCATGTTCAGTGTTGCTTGTCTTACATGTTCAGTGTTGCTTGTCTTCCATGTTCAGTGTTGCTTGTCTTCCATGTTCAGAGTTGCTTGTCTTCCATGTTCAGTGTTGCTTGGTTTCCATGTTCAGTGTTGCTTGTCTTCCATGTTCAGTGTTGCTTGTCTTCCATGTTCAGTATTATTTATCTTCTATGTTCAGTGTTGCTTGTCTTCCATGTTCAGTGTTGCTTGTCTTCCATGTTCAGTGTTGCTTGTCTTCCATGTTCAGTGTTGCTTGTCTTCCATGTTCAGTGTTGCTTGTCTTCCATGTTCAGTGTTGCTTGTCTTCCATGTTCAGTGTTGCTTGGTTTCCATGTTCAGTGTTGCTTGTCTTCCATGTTCAGTGTTGCTTGTCTTCCATGTTCAGTGTTGCTTGTCTTCCATGTTCAGTGTTGCTTGTCTTCCATGTTCAGTGTTGCTTGGTTTCCATGTTCAGTGTTGCTTGTCTTCCATGTTCAGTGTTGCTTGTCTTCCATGTTCAGTATTATTTGTCTTCTATGTTCAGTGTTGCTTGTCTTCCATGTTCAGTGTTACTTGTCTTCCCTGACGAAACAAGAATCTCCACCCACTAGCTGTCAGATACAATATTTATAACTGAATTACTAAGCATCGAGCCACTGACATTCACAAGAGAAAGTCTTCGCTGAAAAAAAAAAAAAAACATAAAGCATTTCCACTCAATGAAAGAAATTAGCAAGAGCATAAAAAATATTATTTTCAATGACGACAGCATTCGAAAAAATCCTCTCTCTCTCTCACTCTCATTTTAAAGTGAATTTTTTTTTTTAATCCCAATTGCAGTGACGGACGTAAGAGGATCAATACACTGCTCACTGGGAGATACTTTCTGTGTATTTCCAACTCAAAGACATCAAAAATTGAGTTACTTTACGTGGATCAAAGAGCGAGATAGAAAGGGATAGTTATCTGCCTCGCTATTAGCAAACGGAGGATCGAGCCCCCCTGCTGCCCTTCCTTGCTTTGAATGTCTCCCTGCCCGTTAAAGTGCTTAAGGGCTTCACATAAAGCAAAGATTTCAGTAAGCTGCATCAGATCATGTTTACAGTGAACGCACACTGTTTACAGTGAACGCACACTGTTTGCAGTGAACGCACACTGTTTGCAGTGAACGCACACTATTTACAGTGAACGCACATTGCTCCGTAGCCTGTATGGTGATATAGTCAACTTTCTTATAAGGTTCCGTCCTGTCTTATAAAACTCCTCTATATCATAAGATTTTTTTGGTTAATGTTATTGAAAAGGCGCATCCAAAATTGAATTCACGTACTGTGAAAGTCACTGTTCTTGCTATTCAGTTATGGATGAACTCATCCAACTGCATTTACGAAAACAGAACGTTGTATAAAGGACCTTCACAAGAGCAGTGACTGCAGTCAGCTCTCCTATAGAGCTCTATATTGTGCTACTTATTGCAATTGTATTTGGCACAAAATGCGTTCAAAATTGAAAAGCACGTACTACGAAAGCCATCGCAGGCGCCATGCAACTCTGGATGAACAGCATTTGCAAAAGGAAATCGTACTAAATAGAATATCTTTATAAGATAGTTTTATACGATGCTTTACTCAAAGCTCATGTGTAACACATCTTAGACATGACAGCTTCAATTTCTTAGAAGAAGAGCCCCTTCACTGGCATCTAGGCACCACCCCTCACGTTAAGTCTAGTATACTCTCGTGTCCGACCATCACTCCAGCTGGCTAGAGCAGGTCAGTGTACGAGTGCATACGTCACCCTTTAAACGAGAAAACAGTTCCATTGTTGCATTCTACACTGCGGCCGCAGCAGGCAACAGCGGCTCCAGCTGTGCAGTACGACCCTGATATTACCGGTAAGAATTTCTTCTTTTTTTGTCACGAACTAATTTTCTCAGGTAGCTCACGAACAGAGACCCGTCGGGAGTGTACAACGACGGGGAAACACACCAGCTCATTGGATGCTTGGTTAATGGGGGGTTTAAATCTTATCGACTTCACCATGGGTCATTAAGGCTGCATGTAACCTTTTCACTACCCGTACTAGATACTTAATTCCTTAGATAGGGATTATATTAAACTCTCAGTGAATATACGCTGAGAGAGAGATACATCTCGCTGTGTATACTGGTATATCCTCTGCAACACGCTGTTTTACCCGAGTTTTAATTAGAGACTGAAGGTTATCTGAGACTTTATGAGATGTGATAAGGTTTTATACTGAGCGAAACGTTGTCTAAAATAAAGGTCTGCTTTTCGTTACGTGTCTTTGATAACAGCTGTTATCTTGTTACAGTCACCATCCTGGTTCGTAGTCACCGTACTGATACCTTGTCACCATCGTGGTAAGTATGGTCACCGTCCAGGTCCGTAGCCCCCATCCTAATTCATATTCACCATACTGGTAAGTAGTTTCCATCCTATTAAATAGACACATTCCTGGTTCGTAGTCACCATCCTGGTCTGTAGTCACCATTCTGGTTCGTAGTCATCATCCTGGTCTGTAGTCACCACCCTTGTCTGTAGTCACCCTCCTGGTATGTAGTCACCATCCTAGTCTGTAGTTACCATCCTTGTCTGTAGTTACCATCCTTGTCTGTAGTTACCATCCTTGTCTGTAGTCACAATCCTGGTCTGTAGTCCCCATCCTGGTCTGTAGTCACCATCCTGGTCTGTAGTCACCATCCTTGTCTGTAGTCACCATCCTTGTCTGTAGTCACCATCCTTGTCTGTAGTCACCATCCTGGTCTGTAGTCACCATCCTGGTCTGTAGTCACCAACCTGGTCTGTAGTCACCATCCTTATCTGTAGTCACCATCCTGGTCTGTAGTCACCATCCTGGTCTGTAGTCACCATCCTGGTCTGTAGTCACCATCCTGGTCTGTAGTCACCATCCTGGTCTGTAGTTCAACTGAGGAAAACAAACACTTTATGTCATTTTTACTCCAGGCTTAAAATATTTACAGGGAATGAGAAATGCAGTTTTAATCGTGAAACTCAAAGCACTGTTATTGAGGGAGCTGGAGGTGGTGTTGTGATGGAGGTGGTGTTGTGATGGAGGTGGTGTTGTGATGGAGGTGGTGTTGTGATAGAGGTGGTGTTGTGATGGAGGTGGTGTTGTGATGGAGGTGGTGTTGTGATGGAGGTGGTGTTGTGATGGAGGCGGTGTTGTGATGGAGGTGGTGTTGTGATGGAGGCGGTGTTGTGATGGAGGTGGTGATGTGATGGAGGTGGTGTTGTGATGGAGGTGGTGTTGTGATGGAGGTGTTGTGATGGAGGCGGTGTTGTGATGGAGGTGGTGTTGTGATGGAGGCGGTGTTGTGATGGAGGTGGTGTTGTGATGGAGGTGGTGTTGTGATGGAGGTGGTGTTGTGATGGAGGTGGTGTTGTGATGGAGGTGGTGTTGTGATGGAGGTGGTGTTGTGATGGAGGTGGTGTTGTGATGGAGGTGGTGTTGTGATGGAGGTGGTGTTGTGATGGAGGTGGTGTTGTGATGGAGGTGGTGTTGTGATGGAGGCGGTGTTGTGGATGGAGGTGGTGTTGTGATGGAGTGTGGATGAGTGTTGTGAAGGATGGAGGTGGGTGTGATGGAGGTGTTGTGATGGAGGTGGTGTTGTGGATGGAGGTGGTGTTGTGATGGAGGGGTGTTGTGATGGAGGTGGTGCTGTGATGGAGGCGGTGTTGTGATGGAGGTGGTGTTGTGATGGAGGTGGTGTTGGTGATGGAGGTGGTGTTGTGATGAGCGTGTTGTGATGGAGGTGGTGCTGTGATGGATGGTGTTGTGATGGAGGTGTGATGTGATGGAGGTGGTGTTGTGATGGAGGGGTGTTGTGATGGAGGTGGTGCTGTGATGGAGGTGGTGTTGTGATGGAGGTGTTGTTGTGATGGAGGGGTGTTGTGATGGAGGTGGTGTTGTGATGGAGGTGGTGTTGTGATGGAGGTGGTTGTGATGGAGGTTGTTGTGATGGAGGTGGTTGTGATGGAGGTGGTGTTGTGATGGAGGTGGTGTTGTGATGGAGGTGGTGTTGTGGATGGGGTGTTGTGATGGAGGTGTGTGTGATGGAGGTGTTGTGTGGAGGTGTGATGGAGGTGGTGTTGTGATGGAGGTGGTTGTGATGAGTGAGTTGTGATGGAGCGTGTTGTGGTATGGAGGTGGTTGTAGATGGAGGTGGTGTGTGATGGAGGTGTTGTGATGGAGGGTGTTGTGATGGAGGTGTGTTGTGATGGAGGTGGTGTTGTGATGGAGGTGTTGTGTGGAGCGTGGTGCGTGATAGTGTCTTGGATGAGGTGTGTTGTATGAGGGGTGTGTAGATGGAGTGTGTGTTGTGATGATGGTTGTATGTGATGGAGGTGGTTGTGATGGAGGTGGTGTTGTGATGGATGGTAGCTGTGGAGTGGTGTTGTGATGGAGGTGTTGTGATGGAGGTGGTGTTGTGATGGAGGTGGTTTAGCTGATGGAGGTGGTGTTGTGATGGAGGTGGTGTTGTGATGGAGGTGGTGATTGTGATGGAGGCTGGTGTTGTGATGGAGTGGGTGTTGGATGGAGGTGGTGTTGTGATGGAGGTGGTGTTGTGATGGAGGGGTGTTGTGATGGAGTGGTGCTGGATGGAGGTGGTGTTGTGATGGAGTGGGATGGTGTGTGGATGGAGGTGTGTTGTGATGGAGGCGTGTGTGAGATGGAGGTAGGTTGTGATGGAGGTGGTGTTGTGATGGAGGTGTGTATGAGTGGTGTTGTGATGGAGGTGTGTTGTGATGGAGGTGGTTGTGATGGAGGGGTGTTGTGTTGAGATGTGAGGTGGTGTTGTGATGGAGGTGGTGTTGTGATGGAGGTGGTGTTGTGATGGACGGTGTTGTGATGGAGGCTGGTGTTGTGATGGAGGTGGTGTTGTGATGGAGGTGTTGTGATGGGGTGGTGTTGTGATGGAGGTGGTGTTGTGATGGAGGTGGTGTTGTGATGGAGGTGGTGTTGTGATGGAGGTGTGTGGATGGAGGGGTGGAGGAGGGATGAGTGGTTTGTGATGGAGGGGTGTTGTAGATGGAGGTGTTGTGATGGAGGTGGTGTTGTGATGGAGGTGGTGTTGTGATGGAGGGTGTGGATGAGTGTGTTGGATGGAGGTGGTGTTGTGATGGAGGTGGTTGTGATGGAGGGTGTTTGAGGGTGTGATGGAGGCGGTGTTGTGATGGAGGTGGTGTTGTGATGTAGGCGGTGTTGTGATGGAGGTGGTGTTGTGATGGAGGCGGTGTTGTGATGGAGGAGGTGTTGTGATGGAGGTGGTGTTGTGATGGAGGCGGGGGGTTTTTGGATGGAGGTGGGAGGGAGTTGGTTGTGATGGAGGTGGTGTTGTGATGGAGGCGGTGGTGTTGATGGAGGGGTGTTGTGATGAGGGATTGGATGGAGGTGGTGTTGTAGGATGGAGAGGGGTGTTGTGATGGAGGTGGTGTTGTGATGGAGGCGGTGTTGTGATGGAGGTGGTGTTGTGATGGAGGTGGTGTTGTGATGGAGGTGGTGTTGTGATGGAGGCGGTGTTGTGATGGAGGTGGTGTTGTGATGGAGGCGGTGTTGTGATGGAGGCGGTGTTGTGATGGAGGCGGTGTTGTGATGGAGGTGGTGTTGTGATGGAGGCGGTGTTGTGATGGAGGTGGTGTTGTGATATAGGCGGTGTTGTGATGGAGGTGGTGTTGTGATGGAGGAGGTGTTGTGATGGAGGCGGTGTTGTGATGGAGGTGGTGTTGTGATGAAGGTGGTGTTGTGATGGAGGTGTTGTTGTGATGGAGGTGTTGTTGTGATGGAGGTGTTGTTGTGATGGAGGTGGTGTTGTGATGGAGGTGGTGTTGTGATGGATGTGTTGTTGTGATGGATGTGTTGTTGTGATGGAGGTGGTGTTGTGTTGGAGGTGTTGTTGTGATGGAGGTGGTGTTGTGATGGAGGTGGTGTTGTGATGGAGGTGGTGTTGTGATGGATGTGTTGTTGTGATGGATGTGTTGTTGTGATGGAGGTGGTGTTGTGATGGAGGTGGTGTTGTGATGGAGGTGGTGTTGTTGTGTTGAAGGTGTTGTTGTGATGGAGGTAGTGTTGTGATGGAGGTGGTGTTGTGATGGAGGTGGTGGTGTTGTGATGGAGGTGGTGTTGTGATGGAGGTGGTGTTGTGATGGAGGTGGTGTTGTGATGGAGGTGGTGTTGTGATGGAGGTGGTGTTGTGATGGAGGTGGTGTTGTGATGGAGGTGGTGTTGTGATGGAGGTGGTGTTGTGATGGAGGTGTTGTGATGGAGGTGGTGTTGTTGTGATGAAGGTGTTGTTGTGATGGAGGTAGTGTTGTGATGGAGGTGGTGTTGTGATGGAGATAGTGTTGTGATGGAGGTGGTGGTGTTGTGACGGAGGTGGTGTTGTGATGGAGGTGGTACTCACCTAATTGTACTCACCTAATTGTGGTTGCAGGGGTCGAGACTCAGCTCCTGGCCCCGCCTCTTCGCTGTCTGCTACTGGGTCTCTGCTCTCCCTGCTCCATGAGCTTTATCATACCTTGTCTTAAAACTATGTATGGTTCCTGCCTCCACTATATCTTTCTCTAGTCCATTCCACTTCCTGCCTACTCTGTGGCTGAAGAAATGTTTCCTGACATCCCTTTGACTCATCTGAGTCTTCAGCTTCCAGTTGTGTCCCCTTGTTTCTGTGTTCCCTCTTTGAAACAACCTGTCACTATCTACCTTGTCAATTCCCCGCAGTATTTTGTATGTCGTTATCATGTCTCCTCTGACCCTTCTTTCCTCCAGTGTTGTTAGTCCTATTTCCCTCAACCTTTCTTCATAAGACAGACCCCTGAGTTGTGGAACTAACCTTGTCGCAAACCTTTGCACTTTCTCTAGTTTCCTTACGTGCTTGACCAGGTGTGGGTTCCAGACTCGTGCTGCATATTCTAGTATGGGCCTGACGTACACGGTATACAGTGTCTTGAACGATTCCTTGTTAAGGTAACGGAACGCTAATCTAAGGTTTGCCAGACGCCCATATGCTGCCGCAGTTATCTGGTTGATGTGTGCCTCCGGAGACGTGCTAGGCGTTATACTCACTCCAAGGTCTTTCTCCTTTGCCGAGGTTTGTAGCCTTTGTCCGCCTAGCTTGTACTCTGTCAGCGGTCTTCTTGCCCTTCTCCGATCCTCATGACTTTGCATTTGGAGGGATTGAATTCGAGAAGCCAACTGCTAGACCAGATGTCGAGCTTGTCCAGGTCTGTTTGCAGCCCTGCCTGGTCCTCTTCCGATGTGATTCTCCTCATTATTTTCACATCATCCGCGAATAGAGACACTTCTGAGTCTATCCCATCCGTCATGTCATTTACATATACCAGGAATAACACTGGTCCTAGGACTGACCCCTGCGGTACACCACTCGTCACAGGCGCCCACTGTGATACCTCACCACGCACCATGACCCGTTGTTGCCTCCCTTTGAGGTATTCCCTGATCCATTCCAGTGCCCTTCCTGTTATACCTGCTTGTTCTTCCAACTTCTTTACTAATCTCATGTGAGGAACTGTGTCGAAGGCCTTCCTGCAGTCCAGGAAAATGCAATCAACCCACCCTTCTCTCTTCTGCCTTACCTCGTGATGGAGGTGGTGTTGTGATGGAGGTGGTGTTGTGGTGGAGGTGGTGTTGTGGTGGAGGTGGTGTTGTGATGGAGGTGGTGTTGTGGTGGAGGTGGTGTTGTGGTGGAGGTGGTGTTGTGATGGAGGTGGTGTTGTGGTGGAGGTGGTGTTGTGATGGAGGTGGTGTTGTTGTGATGGAGGTGGTGGTGATGGTAGTGGTGGAGGAGGAAAGGATAGCGGTGTCAGTAGTGGAGAAGGAAGTGTTTGACAGTGGTGGTGGAGGAGCCAGTGTCGTTAGTAGTGTTTGTAGTAGTGGTTTACAAAGTAATTATGGAGCTAGTGTAGCCCATTCAAAACAGTCGGTGTCTCACTTTTGCAAGACAGTCGGGCTGAAAGAGTAGCGGAAGGAGGAGAAGGAGGACGTGGTGGGAGCGGTCTTTGTGGCTTTAGTAAGGACAGAAGTGGTGGTGGTGAAGGAAGAATGAATATTTCCCCCGAGGGAAGAGTTTACTGGGCAGCGCTGTTCATTCTGTGAGTGAATTCACAACCATAAAGACTACATTTATTATTATTATCCACAGTGGTCGTCTCCCACCGAGGTAGGGAGACCCTAAAAAGAAGAAACGAAACTTTTTTTCTTGTTTCAGCATTTAGTAATTCATACAGGAGAAGGGGTAACTAGCCCCTTGCTCCCGGTATTTTAGTCGCCTCTTACGAGGCGGGAGTCTTCTCCACTTCCCCACGCTATTGGCGATATCAACTCTGTCCTTAGTTGTTTCAATACACAGATATCGCTACCTTTACAATTATCCTTGTATTCGGGTATCGAATATAAATATCCTGGATATTGTTTATGACTGTTAATTATATTACATCGATGTTTCTGAGCTCTGCTATGTTCTGAGACATAGCGAGGGAGAATATGTTTTTCCCTTCAGGTTTGGTTTCTCTCTAGCGGTTGCTACACCAACCTGCCGTCTGTACAGGTAAGCTAAAGATAGATGGCCATGGCTACAAAAAGATTGTCCATTAAAACAATGGTCATACAAGAAAAAGCCTTGAGCCGTTTTGATGGCTCAAGACTTTCTCTTTATGATTAGGTGATAGTGTTTGCCATCACTGCCACTTCCATCTCTTTCCAAGAACATGATTCATCAAATGTAACCATATTGTGATGGTGTATAGATTCACTATTTCATAACGTATCTCTTATTGAATTTGTAATTTCTCTGTCATCTTCTACAACGTTTCTCCTAACTTGTAGTTTGTGTTTTCTGGTGTTCCTATTCCTGTCAACATCCTGCAATGTTAGCATGAGTTTACATCCCTCAAAACTTTGCTAGTATTTTGGCATTTTCTAACACAGTCACAATATTTAAGGACCTCTACAATATTATTAGTAATATTTCTGGAGTCTAAATTGAATAAGGCTAACACTGTGTTCAAGATTTTTTTAAACACCTTCTGTGGTTAATTTTAGAGCAAGTAATTCAGTCTGGGTTTACAATACCCACGTCTGGACTCTTATTATATATTTTTTTCAGTATGATTGACAAACAAATGGTTTGTTGCGTGCGGCCAGCACTTACAGCCTGGTTGATCAGACCCTGATCCACCACGAGGCCTGGTCTCAGACCGAGCCGCAGGGGCGTTGACCTCCGAAACAATCTCCAGGTACCTCCAGGTACCATGGAGGGAGGGAGGGAATGGATTACCCATGGAGAAAAGGTGAGAGGGAGGTTTGATTCACCCAAAGATGGAGTGAGGGAGAAAGAGAAGGAGGGAGTTAGAGATTGATTCACATAGGGAGGGAGGGAGGGAGAGAGTAATTCACCCAGAAATGGAGGAAGGGAATTAGTGGCCCACACACGGAGGAAGGTTAAGGGCAGCAAGTGTTGGGTGTAATCAAGTAAGTCAGAGGTGTAGGTCATGTTACTGCCTACCTTGATTCCTTAAGAATGGTTTATTCAATACTTATACTGTACGTGCAAGGAAAAAAACACGTTCTTGTGGTTATCTTAACCAGATGTAAGCACCGCGGCCAGAGCCATCTAGTGGCAGTAAAAAAAAATCCTAGAATGTTGTGTGCTGTGGCACTCTGACCTTTCAGGGTTGAATGTTTGATTACCTCGTTAGTGGAATCATTCTGTCCAGCCTTGCTCTCTTAGGCTGACAGTTGGTTAACATGATATTGCTACCTATCTTGGTTCCTAATGAGTGTTCATTAATTAGTAGTTCTGCATAATGAAGTGAGTACCGCAGTATGCAGTATTGCAGGACTACTACAACAGTATTGAATTTCGTGACACAGTGGGTCAGTCAGGAAAGGTGCTCTTTCCACCCCTTTCCTGTACTGCTCCTTCCAACGTACTCTTTCTTTCTTTCTGAAGGGAGGGTGAAGGAAGTGTTGCTGGTTCATTCAGGAATGGATTGAGATAATGATGGAGGGAGGGAATGGCTCACCTAGGAGGAAAAGGGAGGAGAAAAAGCATTTCGCCCAGGAAGAGAAAGACAGAGTGAATACTAGAGGGATGAAGTGCTAGAGAGTGAAGGAGTAAAGGGTAGAATTAATGGGTGGAGGGAGTGAGGGAGGGAGAGAAGAAATAATCCACCCAGGAAGGGGTGGAGTGCTAGAGGGATGAAGGAGTGAAGGAATGGAAGGATGGAGGGAGGGAGTGCTGGAGGGCAGGTGGTTGGCACTGCAACAAATGCCTGGGCTCTGGTGGTCCTCTCTTGCTGTGCTCAGCCTAATTTTCTCGCTGATGTAATTAGTGTTGACTGGAAACAATGTCCCGGCTGAAATTATTTTAACATTTAATTAGAGTATTGTGTCAGCCAGGAGGCTGTATTAGGAACGGTGTGTGTGAAGGAGAGAGAGAGAGAGAGAGAGAGAGAGAGAGAGAGAGAGAGAGAGAGAGAGATAGAGAGAGAAAGAGAGACAGACAGACAGAGTATGAGTACGAGAGTATGAGTACATGAGAGTACATGGGGGGAAGGCAGTCCAAGCTAAGACTATGCAGAGGACTATCCACTACTATCTCTATGGAACACTATCTGCTATTCCCAGATGGTTAAGGAACGGATAACAAAGTGAAAGGCTCTCTCCCATCTCTCCACACTCCCTGCGGCCACTACTACTAAAGACTCCTCCATGGAAGAGAAACCAAGGGAAATAATGCCAATAGAGACTTTTTCAAATCACTTTTGCTTTCTCACTTAAAGTACTGTACGGCGTTGAATGCTCTATTCAGGGCAGGAGAGAAAGATCAAAGCCGGAACTGATACAGAAATCATTAAAGTCCTACATAGAACTGATACAGAGATCATTTAAGTCCTACATAGAACTGATACAGAGATCATTTAAGTCCTACATAGAACTGATACAGAGATCATTTAAGTCCCACATAGAACTGATAAAGCATTTAAATTACAGGGAACTCCTCAGAATCTTATGTATGTACTCACTGGACTTTAAGTGGAAGGTACTTGAGGGTTTATTCCCATCTCTGCCCACTGCCAAAACAGCATATTGGAGTGTAAGATATAGAAGAAAATGTAAAATAAAGCCAGTGAAAACCAGGGCAACGTGGGCACAATAAGCGAACATTGTATCAACATTCTTGGGCCCAGACTATTCAACACTCTACCTGAAGGTATCAGAAATACTGCTGGAACAAGAGTAAACCTGACAAGTACCTCCAGATCAAGTGCCAGAGGGTTCTCGTTCTTAGAGCAGGACGAAGGGTTCAAAAGGGTATTAGGTGCATTGGAAAGGAATGCAAGAGGTTCTGGAGTGATCTTGGAAGACTAGGTGCCTGGAGGATACTGAATTCCTACTACTTTAACTCTGTTTTTTTCCTCTTTCTGGACGTCGGTCGAAAGCTACTCTTGGAAGTTGGGCTTGTTTATTTTTTTTAATACTGTAGTGTTATCCGGTCAGGGCAGCCGGCATCTCCGGCCGCCCTGACCTCTCTCTCTCTCTCTCTCTCTCTCTCTCTCTCTCTCTCTCTCTCTCTCTCTCTCTCTCTCTCTCTCTCTCTCTCTCTCTCTCTCTCTCTCTCTTTTACGCAAGGTTTTACAGGGTCAGATTTAGGGTTCATAACTTCATTTACGAGCTAAGAGTTGTTACCAACATCAGCTCGCTCTCTCTCTCTCTCTCTCTCTCTCTCTCTCTCTCTCTCTCTCTCTCTCTCTCTCTCTCTCTCTCTCTCTCTCTCTCTCTCCTCTCTCCCTCTCTCTCTCCTCTCTCTCTCTCTCTCTCTCTCTCTCTCTCTCTCTCTCTCTCTCTCTCTCTCTCTCTCTCTCTCTCTCTCTCTCTCTCTCTCCCTCTGTTTAGGAAATGAACAGTAGAAAAATTGCTAATGTTTGGACAAAAAAGACTCCCAGCTGGGGAAAACAGAGACAGGAAAACAGAAATAAACAGAACATTCCGGGAACCCGATAACGGGCATAAATAAAAGGCGGCGAATTTCTTGTCTCCGTGTGGTGGAGGAGAGGACAATGGATTCCGCGAAGTATAGCAGGAGCCCTGGAGCTGATCTGGGAATGGGAATGAGGTCAAGAGAGAGACAGACCAGCTTCCCTAAACTATACTTGAATCCAAGCCTCTGCTTGAGTCCCGGAATACAAGCAGGCAATCGGTCTAGTTCTGGGAAGGTATAACATTCCCAACGAGCTAGAGGATTGGGTCTAATACTGTCAGCAGTTCTCAGCAGGCAAGATGAGCAGTTCTAGGAATGCCGGCAATTCTCAGCAGGCAAGAGGATTGGGTCTAGAAATTCCCAGCAGACAAGACACTCAAAGAATAAAGCATCAAAAACAGGATTCATTGGATGCAAAACAACCACGGGAGTAGAATGATAGCTCTAGGCCTTTCGTGTTGCAATCAACACATCATCAGGAGCTTGCAAAGTTGCAGAAAAAAGGAGAATGCCCGAGCTAATACGATCCCAGAGGATGTATGTATATATATATATATATATATATATATATATATATATATATATATATATATATATATATATATATATATATATATATCAAAGTTACGTATGAGATATGCTTATTAAGGAGAAAAATTGTAATCCATGAAAATTAGTTAGTTTTTAGGCCCAATGTTGAACAAATTCTTATTGAATTATTTGGTAGAAATATTGTGAACGCGTTCACTAACAGCCTAATGAAGACCCTGACTGGTGTCAGCTTATTATTTGCCTTCATCTCGAAAAACTTGCGGCCTGTCGCGTTTTTTTGGGGTTTTACTTGTTAACCATTGCCTTAAGGGAGGTGACACTTGATAACAAAATGCAAGAGCTCTTAATTCTGCACATGATAGAGAACTTAAAAAATTGAGTACGTCTATTACTTTCCGATAAAATAAAAAATACGTCAAGTGAGGCTGATATTCTTACTTAAATGGTAAATACTGATAAACAATTATAGCGAAAATAAAATATAATAATTACAGGCAAAGTAAAATATACTGAATATGGAAGATATATCATGATTAAAGCTGATAAAGAAGTTTTTAAGTTTAACGTCGTAATTACTGACAAAGTGAATTATAGTCACGAATATAGAATTATTTTTGTGAAAATTGGAAAACCTGTGTCGTTCAAGTGATCAAATTCTTTTCACAGGCGGCATCGTCTCTGTCAAGGTATTGTACCTTTTTATTCTCTCTCTCTCTCTCTCTCTCTCTCTCTCTCTCTCTCTCTCTCTCTCTCTCTGAGGAAACGGGATTGTGGAAATCAAATTAGTCAAGGCTCCGTGAATCTTTCAGTACAACTGGTGAAAATAACCTGAACCTTGACAGATGTGTTGCTGTTATAGACAGCGGCTTCTTTTGACGTCACGCCCTGTTGTCAACACAAGGCACTTGTAGTGACGTTTACGACGCTTGTGTCATATGCTAGAAAGAAAAAGGGGTTATGGTTTAAGCTTAGTAGTCATTTCAGGTGAATATAATGGGAATGAACAGAAAGTCTGTTCATATTATTTTAGTGTGAATCAGGAAAAAAAATCAGTCAAATGATGTAAATAAGACACGATTAATTTTTCACTTATCTGCTAAAATGTGAGGCCATGGGCCAGCTGTTCACTAATCTTCTGATGATTCTGAGAGTAATCACCAACACTGTTATTTAGTTAAGTGATTCTGCATCTCGTGCAGTTATTTAGGTGAATATTTAGAGCTAGTTTTGCTCACTGCATTACCTTCAGAGACAACAAACGTATTACTCTTTTAAATCAACCTAAGGTAGAACTAAGAATAAACTATATTCCTCCATAGAACTGCAGGTTAGTCATAAAGATCACCATTTTTTTCATGTTGTAAGTGGTTGTGGTACATCATCTTTTGTGCTTCAATAAGGGAAGGGAAAGGCTCCTGGCAGCGTCAGCAATACACGATGACGTACGTGTAATATTCAACGTATTCAGTAACAAGAGTGTAGATGGTTTCCTCCTTGCACTGTATAAAGCACCTGAGAATGAAACGTCTTTAAATTAGTTTCTCATCAAGAGCTTCCCCCCAAAAAAATAAAAAATTGGTCACAGTAATTGTGAAGTCATACTTTCCAAGACTTCCGCTTACAGAGTCATATGCATGGATGCACTTCTTGCCAGCTTACATCTTATTCACTTGTGGCGAAGTATACAGTTGCAGCCTGAGCCTCGAAGATGGAAATATCACCGTAATGGATTGTTCCTTGTCTTATCTCTTGACTCAGCAGCTCTGCAGATGCTTTTGCTGCTGCTGCTGCTGCTGCTGCTGCTGCTGCTGCTGCTGTTGCTGCTGCTGTTGTTGCTGCTGCTGCTGCTGCTGTTGCTGCTGCTGCTGCTGTTGCTGCTGCTGCTGCTGCTGGTGCTGTTGCTGCTGTTGCTGTTGCGAACGGGCTAGCTTAAGATACTCAAATATCCCCTCACCTTTCAACCATGTTTATTCCTCACCTCTCAACCCTCTGTATCTCTCACCTCTCAGCCCTCTGTATCCCTCACCTCTTAACCCTCTGTATCCCTCACCTCTCAGCCCTCTGTATCCCTCACCTCTCAACCCTCTGTATCTCTCACCTCTCAACCCTCTATATCCCTCACCTCTTAACCCTGTGAATTCCTCACCTCGCAGTAATCTTTATTCCTCACCTCTCAACCTTCTCCATTCTCTGTGTCATTAATAGAATACTACTCATCTTTCAATCCTCTTTATCCATCACCTTCCAATCCTCTGTATTTTTACATCCCTCCCCTCACCTCTCAATTCACATTATCCTTACCCATTCTCCCTCGATTCTCAATTCTCTGTTACATCCCTTCCCTTACTTTTCAACCCTCTTTAAATCCATTTCCTCACCTCTCAACCCTCTTTATCTCTTCGAATTACCGAGGAAATTAATGAAATAATGTGGATCCCAAGAGGTGAACTCTGGTAGGTTAATCCGCCGTGGCCAGGCAGAGCCACAACAAAGATTGGGTCTCGAGCCCAAATACGAGAGAGTCCGACCCTTTCTCCTCTTGATTAAACTCCTTTCAGGACGGTAAGGGAGGGCGAACAATATATCCAAGGGAGTGGGAGTGATTGTGCTTCATTTAGCGGCGTGGTTGGGCTCAGAAGCAGGGTAATGAAGCGGCAGGGGACCCCTTGTTTTCCCCTCCCTGCGCCCGCTTCCTGCTTGACGATGTCCTTATCGCCCTGCTGAAGCCTCCCAACTCAGGCTGACAGATTTCATTATCTCATGAACGACACCCACTGTGACGGAGCATGGCAGGGAAGCAGCTCGATTCTATTCCCAGTATGTGTATGTAACATAAAACAGTGTAGAAACACACTGCAGGTGTTCCCACTATGTAACTGTCATAAGGAATAGTATAGCTATATATAAATATATAAATAAATGTATATATATATAGAGATTGTTCTTGCCCTAGCCGAAGGAGTGCATTGAGACCAGTGGCCACGGTGGCGACTCTCTGAGATCGATGGTGTCTGGTACTTCGCTTCCCATCATGTTATGAGTCCCTTTGTGTCCCCACAGACGGATCCAAACTTGTTCTCGGTATTGTCCCATTCATGGTAAGAGGGAAGCGGAGGACACGAGAATAACCGAGAAAGGCGGAGGTCAGATGAAGAAAGGCAAATAGCAGGAGAGTGGAGTTAAGGGAAGTGGAGAAGGCGTCTTTTAGTCGTGTTCGTGGGGCTGGGGTAGTGCTAGGAGGCACTGGCTGGGGTAGTGCTACGAGGCACTGGCTGGGGTAGTGCTAGGAGGCACTGGCTGGGGTGGTGCTAGGAGGCACTGGCTGGGGTAGAGCTAGGAGGCACTGGCTGGGGTAGTGCTAGGAGGCACTGGCTGGGGTAGTGCTAGGAGGCACTGGCTGAGGTAGTGCTAGGAGGCACTGGCTGGGGTAGTGCTAGGAGGCTCTGGATCTATTGTTGACATTTTGGTGAAATTCTTTTACATGCATTTCCAAGGCAATTGTATTTATGGTTTCCTGACTGCTTATTAAAAATAATTATTCTCCCTCCCTCTCTCTCTCTCTCTCTCTCTCTCTCTCTCTCTCTCTCTCTCTCTCTCTCTCTCTCTCTCTCTCTCTCTCTCTCTCTTTCTTTCTCTCTCTCTCTCTCTTTTTTTCTTTTTCCTCGCCCTTTGTCCTTCTCTTCCTCTCTTTCACTCTCCCTCCTTTTTTCTATTCTTCCCTCATTTTCTCTCACTCTCCCTTCTTTTCTACCTCATCCTTTCTCCGTTTCTCATTTTTCCCCATTTCTTGCTCATCCCTCTCTCTCTCTCTCTCTCATTTTTTCTTCGCGTTTTCTCCCTCCTTTCCTCTTTTTATTCTCTCTTCTGCTCTTCCATATCCCAATTCTCTTTAGTTTTCACTCATTTTCACTTTCCTCCTTTTTCCTTATCCCCTAATCTCATTTTTTTATATCCTTCTCCTCTCCTTTTCTGCCTTTTCCATTCACTGTTCTTCTCCATCCTAGTTTCCGATTCTTGCTTTCCATCTCTCTCTCTCTCCCACTCCCATTTTCCTCCTCACACCCCTCCACAACCCCCACTCCTCACCCCCTCCCTCCACTTCTATTTCTCTTCCACTCTCCTCCATATTTCTCTTTACCCATATTCGCAAGGTAGCAACCTGATCCGGAGCGCAGAATTTATTGCATACGCCTCTCTCTCTCTCTCTCTCTCTCTCTCTCTCTCTCTCTCTCTCTCTCTCTCTCTCCTCTCTCTAACCCTTCCGTCCTGCCTTTTCTAATCTCCTTTTTACCCTCCCATCCCTTATCTCCCTCCAGCTTCCACTCCCTCTATATCTTCATTACCTCTCTATGCCTTCCATCTGTCTCCCCATTTCTCCATTCATTCCCTTCCTACGGCCATCTCTCCCTACATACTCCCACTGTCTCCCTCACTCTGTTACCTCTTGAGATGTCTGTTGCCTCCCAGCAACCCTATCCACCACCGAGGTGAGGGATGAGGGGAGGTAAATACGAGGAATTCCTTGTCCCTTCATTTAGGGAGGGAGCAATATTAGCTTGGCTACAGCCAGTCTGAAGGTGTGTGACCTCCATGGAGAGTATAGAGACAGTCATGGTGGTGTGAAGACGGGCCCGTGAGCAGTGAAGAAACTGTGTCCTATTATTATTAAGTGGTCCTCTAAAGTGGTCTACATGCAGAAGTTACACTTTCCAGATCACTTGTAATAACTTCTCTGTAGTATTATATCGCTGACTATCCAAGTGACTTTCTCTTAAGTGGTAACGTATAAATGAGAATGCAAACTCTATTTAAAAAATTCTGTACAAGACATATAATAATCTGAAAGCTCATAACATGCATAGTAATTGTGTTCTTACCTGCAGTGTTAGTGCAGTAAATAATGATACTGTCTTGCATATTTGGGTACGAGTTTTCACGGTAAAATTTCCCTGTTACTGTCTGACTTTAATGGCGGGGGTCGAGGTGGTAGGAAAGTGCTGTTGGGTGTTGAAGTAGGACTTAGCACCACCATGTATTTCAAGTGGTTAAGTGTCTACCTAGTGGGAGGGATATGAGGTACCTTGTTGTTCCCTCTACCACCCCCACCCAATGACATTGATATGCATTTCCGGGGAGCTGCCCGTGATAGTGTGAACACCCGCACTTAAAGTGGAAGGAGAGGAAGAGGAGGGGCTTGAGGGGTGCGAGGAATGGAAAAGTACGTGAGGACTGGGATGAGGGATGGGAAAGGTGGGATGAGGAGAGGGGGGAACTGTGGGAAGAGACGAGGAGAAGGAGGAGGAGGGGGTGGAATGAAAGGCCAAGGGGTGGAAGGCAGGGAGAAGGTGAGTAGGAGGAAGGTTGGGGAGAGTGGAATGAGTGGATATTGTAATACAATGATCTCCAGGGACCGGTTATCGACCTTCACTTAATGCAATGTCTAACTGATCCTCAGTGAAGGGAAAATCACTCACCAATATTCTGGCTCATAAAATGACTCAACTTCACCGTTTATTCCGACGCGTTCTCTCTAGGATTGTTCTTATGTGAGATTGGGAAGGTATCATGCCTAGATGCTTTAGCCAAGTTATTTATGAGGTCCATTGCTTTTTCAAGTAGTAGAAGGACGAGTAATATTACCACTCGTTTTACCTCGTTATTTTATTTATACCTGTCCAGGCTAGACTTAGAGGTTGATCTATTCATCCATTAACAAATTGTTCTCATTCCTGTTACCAAAGCTCTCGTTTTCTGTTCCTCTTATTTGTTAGTGAAACTTGGAAGGCTTTGAGTTATTCTAGGGTTCCACAGTCACGATATTCTTGACCCATTCTTCTAGCTACACGTGGTGAGCTGAGTACATGTGGGTCGTTATAGTACTCTTCAATCATGGGGTTTCGTGACATATAGGTTGGAGGATTTATGTCCTTTTTTTCTATTCCTTTGATCTGCGAGAAGTTCTCGGTGGTAGCAACTAAATGATCATTAAATTTTTGTGTGCCAGTGAGCACACAATTTTAATACCATTGATCCATACAATCAGTGAAACTAGAAAAGAGCTGATAATAACAGATAAATCTTTCAGAGATTGAAGGAAACAGAAGAGGTGTTATTCGCTCTCATCATAATCAGGTGAAACAAAAGAAGAAAGATGGAATGAAGACACTTAGAAAATAAGAGCATTTGTCTACCTCACAGGTGGGCGAGAAGTGATTAGACACTTTTTTTTTATTTACTCAATTCTTAAAACCGCGTGGGTCACTCAGTGCAAGAAATGGTGAAGGCTCGATCCTTCTTTTGCTGATCGGAAGACAATCACGCTACCTACCTAATTACTGTTGCAAAAAATTCTATTGGGTCAGACATTACTATCATAGCTCGAAATAGATATAATATATGGAAATTATATAGCTCATGGACAATGTGAGGTAATCAAATTTGAATCGAGGAAATGGAGAATAACTCAAATTTCTTGAATCAAGAGCCCTTCACTACTATTAGAAAATCCTCCTTTAAAGGGACCTCAGCTAACACGAGGTCAGAGTACAAAGATGAAAAAAAATCAGCTGTGAAGAGAAGTACCAACAGAATGTTACTGTGAGGGGAGATAACAGAATGTTACTGTGAGGGGAGATAACAGAATGTTACTGTGAGGGGAGATAACAGAATGTTAGTGTGAGGGGAGATAATAGAATGTTAGTGTGAGGGGAGATAACAGAAGGGAGGGGAAATAAGGGAACACTCACCTCTATTCATTCCCTAACACATCAACAACCTCTTCGAGGAAGGAAACAAGTGGAACAGAAAATATATTTGAGGTGGTGAGTCCCTCAGCCTGGAGAAGAGTTCAACTCCATGGAGCTGAACTCTTCTCCAGGCTGAGGGACTGATTACCTCAAATACTTTCTCTCCAAGGTTGATGGACTGATTACCTCATCATCATTTCACTACTACACCTGCTGCCTCTGTATTTGACTGAAGAAGCCTACTGTGTAGGCGAAACGTTTCAACAATAAAGACACCCAGCTGTTGCACATGTGTCTTAATGATCAACTTGTCGGTATTTTATTCCATTTTCAACACAGAATCAGTGTATCACCTAGAGTCAGCCAGCTGCAGTACAAGCTCTCAGAGATTTGGTAAACACTTTCCTCGACAATGGACTGTCAATAACAAGTACACTGGACACGGTACAATTACCAGAATGATGTTCTTGTTGACACTTGTTTCCTGGTTCATTACCAGGCTGAAGGTTCCATTGTACTGGATGATGAATGGAGGCTTCAGCCGAGGGCGAAGACACAAGGTGTAGACGTGACACTCTGTCAAGCCCCAGACCTTAATCACCTCACTTGCTCTATACCAACATAATATATATTAATCAGGTCCCTACCTGCCTTGCACAAATTATGGACTGCAATCTATTTAATGAACAAGGAGAGAAATGGATTTTACCTGACCTGGCCCCGAGGTTGTTGGTGCCTTGGGATCGTGTTGAGGTCAAGACAGAACGCTCATTAATTAGTTAGAGCACACGATGAGTAGAGATGCCGGGTTTTCTCTCAATAATATGTTCATGGAGCGGTACTAAAGTATTCGGGCTCCCTGGTTAAGGAATTCCGAACACACATGGCGCTTCTTCTCATGTTCCTGACACAAGACTATCGCCCCAGGCATTCAAAACAATAGATCCCGACGTGCAGTCTGGCTGACCCTAGGATACTGGTACCAATTAGCTGGTAAAGGTGAGAGTTCATCACTCTCAGTATGTTAGAACGCCAGTCACGCTGACGATCTAGTAACAAATAGGTCTCATTGTATCATAGTGCCAGGTCCATCTGCTTGGCAGGTGACTTAGCACATGGCGCTACAGAGCCGCGACACTCGCCTCTCAAAGCAGTGGGGTCTTGAAGACCCCACTGATCTTGAAGACCCAACTGGTCTTGAAGACCCCACTGGTCTTGAAGACCCCACTGGTCTTGAAGACCCCACTGGTCTTGAAGACCCCACTGGTCTTGAAAACCACTGGTCTTGAAGACCCCACTGGTCTTGAAGACCCAACTGGTCTTGAAGACCCCACTGGTCTTGAAGACCCCACTGGTCTTGAAGACCCCACTGGTCTTGAAGACCCCACTGGTCTTGAAGACCCCACTGGTCTTGAAGACCCCACTGGTCTTGAAGACCCCACTGGTCTTGAAGACCCCACTGGTCTTGAAGACCCCACTGGTCTTGAAGACCCCACTGGTCTTGAAAACCCCACTGGTCTTGAAGACCCACTGGTCTTGAAGACCCCACTGGTCTTGAAGACCCCACTGGTCTTGAAGATCCCACTGGTCTTGAAGACCCCACTGGTCTTGAAGACCCCACTGGTCTTGAAGACCCCACTGGTCTTGAAGACCCACTGGTCTTGAAGACCCCACTGGTTTTGAAGACCCCACTGGTCTTGAAGACCCCACTGGTCTTGAAGACCCACTGGTCTTGAAGACCCTACTGGTCTTGAAGACCCCACTGGTCTTGAAGACCACACTTGGTCGTCAAGCTCACACTAGTCGTCAAGACCACGCTGGTCGTCAAGACCACGCTGGTCGTCAAGACCACATTGGTCGTCTTCTCTCCTTCCACAACTCTAAACCTACATGGGTCATACAGCGCCGATATTTTCGACTCAACGCTGTGCGTCATTCTTCCTGTTTTCAGTTATTCGTCTTGTCGAATCTCTTCGATTGTTTTGCAAGAGTTCGTAAAACTCTTTTTTTTTTTGCATTTGGATTAATTTTCTAATTATTTTCCCCTTATTTATTAAGTTTTCAAGGAATTTATAATATTTTGTAATTTTGTACTGGCGATCATGCATTCAAATGAGCATTCAAATGAGCATTCAAAGGTGAGCGTGGCGCCCCCAGGCAACGGTGCACGGAGGTTTACGGGGCTCTCCAGGCGTTGGGGCTCAGCGAGAGTAGTTAAAGAGAGCAACAAGGTGTGTGGGGCGCTCACAGACGTCGGGGCTCTCGGAAAATGTCGTGTCGGGAGCTCAATAAGTGAGGAGGACAGGAGAGCATGGTCTGGGCTTACAACACACGTCACGAAGACTGTCAGCAACGTCACGAAGACTGTCAGCAACATTTTCTTGGGCGACATTAATGCTACTGCGTATTTTGCTGTATCTCCGAGACAGTGCAATAAAGCACTTTTTCGTTGTTATGGTTACGTTACATTACAAATAATTTTTTTTCCATTCTACATATACAACGAAATCCCCTCCCCTCTTTTTTAAAGTTTAGACTTAAGTCACATATCATAAAACACATTATCAATGAAGATAAGAAAGATTATTTGATAACGCAGTTTAGCTTTGTTTACCCTCATAAATAGATCAAATTGTGTAAAGTTATGTCCTGAGAGCTTTTTACTGTTATTAAGTATTAACACATTACAAACTCTCAGGATACGAAAATAAAAAAAATAAATGCGAATTTCCATAACACGGAGTGTAAAATCTGGCTGCAGTAAGCCAGCTGGTGTTTGTTCACTGAGGGAGTCAACGTTAAAGACTTTCCAATGTCCTACTAATACAACAAAACCTACACGACATTCCACTATATATCCCAAGAATACAACAAAACCTACACGACATTCCACTATATATCCCAAGAATACAACAAAACCTACACGACATTCCACTATATATCCCAAGAATACAACAAAACCTACACGACATTCCACTATATATCCCAAGAATACAACAAAACCTACACGACATTCCACTATATATCCCAACAAAACCTACACGACATTCCACTATATATCCCAACAAAACCTACACGACATTCCACTATACATCTCTTGAGAAGAAGTAACAGCCTTTTTAACTTACTGTAATCTTATTAAAGTTGCAATTGCTTGCAGACGCTGCGGAAGCGTTCTCGTAAAGATTTTATAATACTGCCAGAGTAAACTATACCGTAATTCAAAGCATTAAATTTTTCCCGTGGACAGAGTAAAGTTAAGAGCGCACTGGGATCTTCCAGCAGAAGTTTTGCACTGACTGTTAAGCGACAACAGCAGAATGTAGCTAAAGGTGGCTTCCTTCGCCGCTCGGTTGGTAGGGCACTCAGCTCACGCACACTGAGGATCCTTGGTTCGATCCCCGGAACGGGTGGAAACATTGGGCGTGATTCCTTAAGACACCTGCTGTCCCTTGTTTACCTAGCAGCAAGTTAGCCGACTGGTGTGGGTTGCATCCTGGGGACAAAATTAACCTAAGTTGCCCAAAATGCTCTGCATGACCAGGGGCTTTCTGTGTAGTATAGCATTGATGCCATGTATATCTGTATCAGGTAACTGTACAAATAGAGATTATTATTATTATTGTTATTGTTATTATTAAGATGGAAAACATAACCACCCTGGAAGATGCTACTCTCCTGTAATGCGAGTGTAAGCAGAAATGTTTTAAATGTTTCGCACTCTGACTTTGGTTTGCTGTTTCCTTGTTTGCATCGTAAACATATAAAACGCTAGTTGAGTCTCACTACGTTGACCTTATATTCAATGTTTACTTTCCTGTGTGTTGTAAGTTATTATTCCTGTAATATTTTTTTTCACCAATTTATGAAGCCTGATCTTGGACCGGGCAACGGGGGCGATGATTCCCTAAATCGTTAAAATTGAGATCTAATGGAAATAATGTACCGGGCCGCGGGGTCGTTGACCCCCGATTCGCCCTCCAGGTATTCTCCAGGACACACACGACTTTAACCACGTAACAATCACAAAACATACAGCTGTTACGTGTTGTTCGGGCAATGAATCGTCGTTGTAAAAAACACGAGAAAGGTAACCACAAACCATAAAAAGTCAAAAAAGTAAATGTGCTTTTTAAGAAAATGGAAAAAATAAGAAATGCATTGCAGGCGACGACTGTTAAAGTACATCCTTGTGTCACAAGCAGGTTAAAGGTGCACCAGGGAGAGAGAGAGAGAGAGAGAGAGAGAGAGAGAGAGAGAGAGAGAGAGAGAGAGAGAGAGAGAGAGAGAGAGAGAGAGAGAGAGAGAGAGAGAGAGAGACTTGCTCTTCCTTGAATGGTGTTTTACACATTTCATTCCCCTTCTTCGCTGTGGCTCGGAGGCATAATACCCACGAGTACGGCGATACAAAGGCACTTATACCACAGCAAGCCTTTATTGCAGAACGTTTCGCTCAAAGCTGACCTTTCCCTCTATCCCCCTGACCTCCGGTCATGCACTGAAGAAGCTCACCTCTGAGAGACTCGTCGACTGATACAGGTTTCGTGGTGCTCTCATTGACCTCTTATCTGTCTTCGTTTACGCAGCGCTGTATGACCCTTGTAGATTTAGCGCTTCCTTTTGATTATAATAATAATAAGTGATAATTTTTAATTAAAAAAAATTACGGAAAGATAAAAATGACTCGGGTAAACTATTATATTGAAAACTACTAATATCAAGAGTAGACAAAAATAGTGGCAAATGTAAATAAAAATAAATGTAATATCAAGAGTAGACAAAAAATAGTGGCAAATGTAAACTAAAATAAATGTTATTCCTTTAGCTAAATGGCAAATGTTACAACAAAGTGTTCATTTCTGTCAAGCAAAAATTGCAGCAAAAACAAAGAACATTATACAAGAAACAAAAAAAAAAAAAACGTGTACTTTCGGTGACTCGTGTCAACATATTATCACAAGTACCATGTTAATGTGGTCCCAACCAGTGACCAACACGAAATATTCACCTGTTAAGTGTTCTTCTGGTAATAAATCGAAGATATAAAAACACAAGACGAGAAAGGAGACCTGTGTTGATGCGACCTTTTACTTACTGGTCTTTTTATTTTGTTACGTGTGTTTGTTTTCAATCACTTGTCAACTACGACACACTTCAAGAACTTGTGGCAGTCTCATTGTTGGTTGGTTGGTTAGTGGGGTTCCAAGCCTATCGATTTGTTTTATATTTTATTGCAGGTTCTTTAATTTGGACAGTACTAAAGGGTCCTCTTGAGATCGTTTTGGGGGATCATTTACGGCGTTTTCTTTGTGTTGTTGTGTTGGTTCGTGTATTAAGGCTTCTCGTTAATCTTTTTACCACCATACAAGAATACTTTAATCCTTAAAACGGGGATTAAACTATATATATATATATATATATATATATATATATATATATATATATATATATATATATATATATATATATATATCCTGGTCAGTGTTACACCTTCCATGATAACATTAATTGGAACTTTCTCAGTAAGTGCCTGGTAGGTAAGTGATTTTGTTAGTACGTGCCCATGGACGCACTAAGCAATATATTACAAAGTTAAATTATAAAATATATATTAAAGTGAAGTACAAATGTGCTTCTTTTGCGAGGAAAATAAGATGAAAATAACACGAGGCGATGGGGGACATATCTAAAGGTGTTTTTCTGGTGGAGTGACGAAGCCCTCAAGAAGTGAAGCTCTGTAGAGGAAGACGCTGTAGAGGACGGTGGTGGCAACTCTGTATCCACACCCAGCAACCCTTCCTCGTATCACATCGTTCGCTTTGTGACGCGTTTCACTTGTTCATTACTGAACGATCTACGTCGTTAAACCTAAGCCAACCAAAGACTCAGTTTACTGAAAGTCAATTTATATTAATGTAAAATTACATTTATTTATCTATGAATAATTAAAAATTACCCAAACGGAGAGGAACATAAGGGCTGCAAGATAACACACGCGATAAACCCTCGCGGGCTAATTCGATGAATATCAAAGACTCGTTATGTTCGGTGCTTTGACTAACTGCACCCACCGTGGGCGAGCTCTGAAGCAGGTACCAGGACTGACGAAGGAATAGGACCCGTGGACGAGCTCTGCCAGCAGATACCACGAAGTGGCGAAGAAATAGGGAGCCGTCTGTACCCTATACGAAGTAACCAACACCGCCAGGAATACGGCCTCCTAGTCGACTGGCTTCCAGGTCAGCAATCATTGCTGAGTGCACAGAAGCGAGGAAAGGAGCTTTGCCAAAGGTATTTGACTCCTCTTGGGATTCCAACCCCTGAGTCTCTCGCTGGCACAGAGAATGTTATACCCTGCACCTCACTGCTGATATCCACGTAACTCTCCTTTGGAGGAATGACTGAACTAGATCCCTAAGGGACAAATAATGATAGACATTACTATGAAGATGATGACTGAAAGTCACAGCGCTGTGACTGGAACGATTGAGAACTAATACAAACTTCGGAGAAGAAACTCGACGTGACATTTCGCTCCGTCATGAGACATTCAGTCCCGGTCTGGCCGAAACATCGTTTATTTCCAGTTTGTGGGCGAGATGTGAATTCTTCCGTTTCGTACCCATTGGGATCATTCTAGGTCTTTCAAGAGAGCTAGGACTGACAGCCTATCTTCGTAGAAAAGCCCATTTTCATCCCCCAGTTTCCTCATCCCCCAGCCTCCTCATCCTCCAGCCTCGTCATCACCCAGCCACCTCATCTCCCAATATCCTCATCCCCCAGTCTCCTCATCCCCCAGTCTCCTCATCCCCCAGTCTCCTCATCCCCCAGTCTCCTCATCCCCTAATCTTCTCTTCCCCAAGTCTTTTCGTTCCCCAGTCTCCTCATCCCCCAGTCTCCTCATCCCCTAATCTTCTCTTCCCCAAGTCTTTTCGTTCCCCAGTCTCCTCATCCCCTAGTCTTCCTATCCCCCAGTCTCCTCATCCCCAGTTTTCCCATCCCCCAGCCTCCTCATCACCCAGCCTCCTCATCACCCAGCCTCCTCATCCCCCAGTTTCCTCATCCCCCAGTTTCCTCATCCCCCTAGTGTCCTCATCCCTAATCCTCCTTCACTATCTGTCATGCTTACTTCATTTCACTCTCCCCCTCTGCCGTTTACGCTGACCCACCACCTATGTCCCCTCAATTCTCCCTCCTTCCCTCATTTCCGCTAGCTCCCCTCCCTCGTGATTTCCCTCAGCCTCCATACTCCCCTCTTCCATTCACTCAATTTTCCCCTCTTCCATTCACTCAGTCTTCTCCCTCACATCACAGACTTTCCCCTGTCCTTCCTCCCCTCACCCCTCATCTTTTTCCACCATGACTGAGAGTTTTCCAGGGTGTTGCTATTCCATCTACGAATGCATTCGTACAAATAGCGAGCCTCCACCTTTAAGACTGGATCTTCTTGCTCTCACGTATATGTGAGCGACTACCAAACTAGATCAAGAGACTTGCTGGAGATTTGTCACTGTCAACAGTGTTAATGTTTAGATGTGCTCAGCAGACTCGACATACAACTTAACACATTTCTTGTTCTAACATTGTAAAATATGTTAAATCACAATGGGTTTAACCAAATCGCAACTAAACCCGAAATTTGGAGAGGGAGTTTAGACGACGTTTCGGTCCGTCTTGAACTCTTATAGAATCGCGAGAGAGAGAAAGGGAGAAGAAAGGTTGAAGGCAGGTCAGGTGAAGAGGCGTAATAATTTTTTTATTAAATAATTTAGAGGCTAGAAGCTTTGGACAATATTCTGGGGGTATGAAATGTAAAAAATAAAAAATAAATGACTATTGGAAACTACCAAGCTAGATGTATGGACAGTGCCTTCAGCAAGAGGGATAGTGAAGGATGACGGTGGGTTCCTCTGGGGCCTAAGGTGAAGGGTACAGTTAGCTGGATTGATAACATCACGTCAGGCAAAGGAAGCAACCCAATTATCCGCCTCAGTGCTGGAGGCGGTGATGCGGAGAAGCGAAGGAGTAAATGAGTTCCCCGAAGAGTATAGGATAGTTCCACTGGTAATTAGGTCACAGAAAGGGATCCTGATCATACGTAGCATTCTGCCACGAAGTGGAGTTGGTTAATGAATGGATATCCAGGGCGAGTGATGCAAATTACTGGCTGGGCAGCATTGGAACGAAAAAGCAATACCATTAATCGAGAACAGGGATAAATTCTATAGCAAACGTGACATGTATGAGAGTGATGGGGTACATCTATCCAGAGGGGGGACGGCGGGGTTAACCAGGCCAATCTAGGGTAAAGAGTTCGCACTAGAGCGTAAAATATTGGAAGTTAGGCATGGGTGTGAGTGGAGAAATATGGGAATATACTGTATTAAACAGCACAAATTAGAATGATGACAAAGCAATAAAAATAATTTCTAGAATAGCAGAAAAGTTTGTATATTGGTTACTAAACTATGTAAATTAATTTAAGCACAAACAGAGAGAGAAAAAGAGAGAGAGAGAGAGAGAGAGAGAGAGAGAGAGAGAGAGAGAGAGAGAGAGAGAGAGAGAGAGAGAGAAGTGAATAAATGTCGATAGGAGAAGCTAATACTTAACCAGACCAATCTAGGGTAAAGAGTTCACACTAGAGCGTAAAATATTGGAAGTTAGGCATGGGTGTGAGTGGAGAAATATGGGAATATACTGTATTAAACAGCACAAATTAGAATGATGACAAAGCAATAAAAATAATTTCTAGAATAGCAGAAAAGTTTGTATATTGGTTACTAAACTATGTAAATTAATTTAAGCACAAACAGAGAGAGAAAAAGAGAGAGAGAGAGAGAGAGAGAGAGAGAGAGAGAGAGAGAGAGAGAGAGAGAGAAGTGAATAAATGTCGATAGGAGAAGCTAATACGAAGATAATTACAGTACAGCAAACCTTTCTACAACCTTTCGTTTTTTCAAGCCATGAAAAGGCTTATACCTTTGAGCAAAACGTTGTATCTTGCTGTGCTATAACGGCTTTTCTTCAATAACAGACAGGACGGTCTAAAGATAAACGTTTTCTCATGACACATTACAACTTAAAGCTTACGAAACAAAAGCGTGTGAAGACGCTATTGTTACAGGCTATTTTAATAAGTTGTGTTAAGTTCGGGATACTTGGGCCAACTTTAAAAACTTTTTAAAGTCACTTTTATGGCGTGATCCTCACACTAAGGCAAAGTTAGGCCTATATAATCCCACCAATTTACGAGGACTGACAGCCTAAGCTAAGCTTGCTCTTACTCTTCGTTATATTAGACAGCAAACTACCCCACATCCCTTTCACCTATAATAATAATTATAATAATAATAATAATAATAATAATAATAATAATTTTACCTATTCCTACCATATCAAAGCATTGATATTAATATTATTATTATTATCGTTATTAGTATTATTATTATTACTATTATTATTACGAGAAGCGTTATACCCGTAAGGATCATACAGCCTTTGGGAAATGAGAGCACAGGGGGGAATGTAATCAGATGTGATCCAGGGAAAGGGAAGAAGGCTTCAATTTCTTGGATCAAGAACCTTTGAGCCATAGTTCTCCAGCCGTTGCAACAAATATATAAAAGAAATAAAACAGAACAAAACAAATAAGGGAATGAAAATATGAAAAGTTGTCTTGAGCATGACTTGAAAAAATTATACTTTATTGATCTCTCTCTTTGTCTCTGTGTAACTCTTTCTCTTGTCTCTGTCTCTGTCTGTCTGTCTGTCTGTCTGTCTGTCTGTCTGTCTGTCTGTCTGTCTGTCTGTCTGTCTGTCTGTCTGTCTATCTCTGTCTCTGTCTCTGCTCTCTCTCTCTCTCTCTCTCTCTCTCTCTCTCTCTCTCTCTCTCTCTCTCTCTCTCTCTCTCGCTCCTAATTCCCCTCTTTTACCTTATTATTTTTCTTTCCCATGTCAGTCCCCTTATTGATTCCTCTCTTCTTTCTTTCACCTCTTTCCCTCTCTTACTTCCTCTTTCTTCCTCTTTTCTTCCTCCTGTTCTTCTTTCTCATCCTCTCTTCCTTTCTTTCACTTCCTCCTCTTATTGTCTCCCTCTCTTCCCAATCTTCCCTCATTTCTACCCATCTCCTCCTCTTCCCTCCCTCTCTTCTTCCTTTCTTGTTCCTCCTTTTCTTCATTCCCGTTCTTTTTTGCTCACTCTCTTCTTCCCTCCCCCTCCTTCCCTTCCCCCTCCCTCCCTCCTTCCTCTCAGTCCAACCTAAGCATCACAACCCAGGACTTAAGAACCTAAAAATACAATAGTGTTATTATGATAACTGAGAAAAAAAAGAAGAGTAAGAATTTTCAAAATGACAGTAAGAATCTTGAAAATGACAGTAAGAATCTTGAAAATGACAGTAAGAATCTTGAAAATGACAGTAAGAATCTTGAAAATGACAGTAAGAATCTTGAAAATGACAGTAAGAATCTTGAAAATGACAGTAAGAATCTTGAAAATGACAGTAAGAATCTTGAAAATGACAGTAAGAATCTTGAAAATGATAGGAAGAATCTTGAAAATGGTAGTAAGAATCTTCAAAATGACAGTAAGAATCTTCTAAACGATAGGAAGAATCTTCAAAAAAACAGAGGCCAGTCCAGTTACGACACTCTTAGAGGCGACAGTGTTCTCTTTACTGGAATGTCACCGTACATAACTAACACTACGCATGTGAAATTACACATGTGCAGAATGTACATAAAACTTTCATTTCCTGTATCAGTTCAAACTTACTGGGTACGCCTCGAACTGCAATCTATGGAGTGCAAGCGAGAGAGATGCAGTAAGTTAACTCAGGTACATACACACACATATAGTTACGTAAATTATCATACATAGCAACATATGTGTAGATTACCTAGGATAGCCCAAAGAAAGTCAAAGTGACTTATTTCCACTGGGGTCTTTGCATAGTAATATATACACCTGAAAATGCTTGAGGGACTGAATCCCCATTTGCCTACTGAGAGACAATAGATGGGGTAAAATTGTAAATATGTTGAAAAGATTAGCCAAAGGTTTGCTAAGCTCCTTTTTACATTCCTTTAGGATCCTTGCATACAGCTCATCGGGGCCCGGGGATTTGTTAGGTTTTAATTTACCTATTTGTCTAAGGACCATGTCACTTGTGACCCCAATCGTGCATAGTTTATTATCGTCCTATTCTACATAATTTATTATTTCTGGAATATCGCTAGTATCTTCCTGTGTAAAAACTGAGAGGAAGTAAGTGCTAAAAATTCTACACATTTCCTTATCACTGTCGGTGAGCTGACCCGAGTAACTTTTGAGTAGACCTATCTTGTCCCTAATCTTACTTTTATATACCTGAAAGAATCCTTTTGGGTTAGTCTTCGATTCCCTTGCAACTTTAACCTCATAATTTCTCCTTGCTTTTCTTATTCCCTTTTTTATTTCTTCTCTCTTTAACTGAATATATTGATTTCTTAACTGCCCCTCTCCTCTTTTGATTCGCCTATATATACCTCTCTTTAGACCATTGAGATGTTTTAATCTATTGTTTATCCATTTAGGATCATTATTGTTTGATCTGATTTCCCTATTTGGAACCTAAGTTTTCTGAGTAGGTGGAACTACGCCCTTTAAGTATATGGATAGCCGCTAACAGCTCTCTATTAATCTTCAAGATAAACCTTAACAGCTTCACCCAAACCATTCCTGACCAGCTGGTCTGTAAACCTATGTCGGTCTGCGTGCCGTCGGGGACAGCAACTTGAAACCGGGCCGCGGGGAGGGGAGGGGGCGTTGATCCCCTGTGCCATCACCAGGGAGGACACACCAGTGCCATCACCAGGGAGGACACACCAGTGCCATCACCAGGGAGGACACACCAGTGCCATCACCAGGGAGGACACACCAGTGCCATCAACAGGGAGGACACACCAGTGCCATCACCAGGGAGGACACACCAGTGCCATCACAGGAGGACACACCAGTGCCATCACCAGGGAGGACACACCAGTGCCATCACCAGGGAGGACACACCAGGTACTATGAACTCTCCAGTACCCAACACAGATTCTCAGAGAGTCGTAAAGGCGCCCTAATTCGTCTTGGCTGTGGTAAAAATGATTTCCTCAATTATTTTACGATCCTTACGACCCTCAGGTGGAGAGGTGGCTTCCCTGGGCCACACGCTGGATTAGTCCTAATTGCTCCGATGCTTTGCTAACCTGGCTTAAAGATATCTTATTGTTATCTTCATTTTTTTACGTTTTTCTTTAGAGTTAATTCTGTGTTCGCTCCTATATTTGTCTCTCGCTTTTCTTCTTGTCAATTTATGTTATTTTGTTGGTTTGTATTACATACTGTCTTCACTCTTGACTATATTACATGAAATATTTGTAGTTTTTAACTAAACTTTGTGTATTCCAATTTACTACTAATACTACTACTAATAATAATAATAATTATAATAATAATAATAATAATAATAATAATAATAATAATAATAATAATAATAAGAAGAAGAAGAAGAAGAAGAAGAAGAAGAAGAAGAATTGAAAATATATGCCTCCAGCAGCAACAGCCTGGTTGACCAGCCAAGCACCAGACGAGCCTGGCCCATGGCCGGGCTCAGAGAGTAGATACTCTCGAAACTCTTCAAAGGTTCAAAGGTATATATATCCCGAAGGAGCATCTTTAAACGGTAACTTCAAATATTTTTTTCGATTTTTTATTTTTAATCTGGACACCTCATCTGGCCGGATTCAAATTTCCACTGCTGTCTTACTGCAACCAGAAAAAAAAGTTAATGCAACTAATGGCGTGTTTAGGTGCCCTTTAGTCTGATTTACATAAAACCATTTCTGGTTTTCGCTTCTGAACAATAACTTGAGAAAGTCGCTTCTGTTCGGCTTGAAAAATATGATTATTTTCCCTGCACCTCCCTGCACACAGTCATGCAGACATATTTACATCACAGTTTTCAGAAGTTTTGGCTTGTGTTGAGTATGGTTCTCCCTCAGCAGTGTCCAGCAGTAGTCGACCATCAAACTGATCGTCAGGTTTCCCCTGATAGTTCTTCTCCATGGTGGCTGTGTCTTGGTGAAATCGTTCACAGTGTTCATCACTAACGTCACCGAGGTTTGCCAGAAAAAAACCAAGGTCAGAATGGACATTCAACATCCCAATAGATATGTTATCAGTATCTCATCTACAATAATTTTGTAATCATCACTGAGATGACTACTTGAAGAAACCTGCACAAGTGTTCTTGGATGCCTCCCTTGCTCTCAGCTCAGCATCTTGGAGACTTTCGTGAAAATAAGGATCATTAAGTAGCTTACGAATTTAAGGTCCGATGAAGATACGTATTAGTTCAGTCACGCACCTTAATTACTTGGAACGTTTGAAGTCCTTGACCTGTACTCCCTGGCACGCAGGCAGGAAAGATTCATCACAATCTGCACCTAAAAAATCCTAGAGGAACTGTTCTCAAATTTTCACACAGAAACCACTCCCTAAGAAAGCAAAAGAATCGACACACGGTGGAACATACTCCCCAAGGAAAAGCAAGGGTGCCATGAGTACACTAAAAGAAAACACAATAAGTGTTCAGAGCCCAAGACTGTTAAACACCTTTCCATCATACGTAAGGGAATTACCGACAGACCTTTGGCTGTCTTCAAGAGGAAACTGGACAGATACCTAAAGCCAGTACCCGATCAGTCCGAGCTGTGGTTGATACGTTGGATCGCGTACGGCCAGCAGAAGCAGCCTGGTTGATCAGGCTCTGATTCACCAGGAGGCCTTGTTGAGGACCTGGCCGTACGAGCCGTTAACCCCCGGAACAACCTCTAGGAGACTAGGTAGGTAGAATTTCAGTTTAGTATCTCTAACTTCGGGAAACCTCTCCTTCAGATTGGCGAACCATTCACTTTCTTTGTTCAACGCTTTGACGAAGTTTTTAAGGAGGCCTAACTTGATGTGTATAGGCAGAAATATATCCTTTCCATCAGCTTATGACCGATGTTAAACGTTCTTCTCTTCGGCTTCATACGATTCTTAAGTTAGCACAGGAAACAGCAGTTCTTTGCACCCAGACTTCTCATATTAGAGGAGAATCACAAGTTTTCGCATTGTTTCATTTTTTTTCAAGTCTCTAGTGAGAGCTAAAGGCAGACTTGGTAGGGTTTTGCCATTGTGAAGACTGCCTTCACACTTGCTTTGCTGGAATCAATAAACAAGCGCTACATTGCAGGATCATGATACTTGTTCAAAGCGTCGAAAAGAACATTAACATCACAACGGTAATATATTGATTCTTCCGATTTAAAGTAAGTTTCTAACGTTACTAAGGGCAAGAGCCCTTAGTATTCTGTGGAGAAAGAGCTTAGATCTAGGTGAAATTCCAGAGGCCTTAAAGAGTGCAGACATAGCTCCTTTGCATAAGGGAGGTAGTAGAGCACTAGCTAAAAATTACAGACCAGTAGCCCTCACTTCTCACATCATAAAAATCTTTGAAAGAGTGATGAGACGGCAGATTACAAAGTTCATGGACCAGCACAACCAACATAACCCGAACCAGCATGGCTTTAGAGCGGGTCGATCATGCCTGTCACAGCTGCTGAACCATTATGACAGAATTACGGAGGCATTGGAGGACGACCAAAACGCAGATGTGATTTACACAGATTTTGCAAAGGCGTTTGACAAATGCGATCATGGAGTGATAGCGCACAAAATGAGGGCCATAGGCATTATGGGGAAGGTAGGCAGATGGATTTTTGAGTTCCTAACACAAAGAACACAAGAAGTAGTAGTGAACAGGGCAAGATCCAGCATCAGCGAGGTCAAAAGCTCAGTGCCCCAAGGCACTGTCCTGGCACCTCTGCTGTTTCTCATCCTCATAGCAGACATAGATAAAAACACCCAGCACACTTTTGTATCATCATTTGAAGATGACACTAAAATAAGCATGAAAGTCACTACGGTAGAGGACACTGAAAAATTACAGGAGGACATAAGCAGGGTCTTCCAATGGGCAGTGGAGAACAACATGACGTTCAATGGTGATAAGTTTCAGCTGCTTAGGTATGGAAAAAATGAAGAACTCAAAAGGAACACTATATACAAAACGCAAGAGGGTCACCACATAGAACGAAAGGAACACGTAAAGGACTTGGGAATAATTATGTCTGCTGATCTGTCGTTTAAAGACCATAACAAGACAAAGATCACAACAGCCAGGAAGATGACGGGGTGGGTATTGAGAACTTTCAAAACAAGGGAAATAATGCCGATGGTGACACTATTCAAATCGCTAGTGCTCCTCACTTAGAATACTGCTCAGTGCTGACGGCCCCGTTCAGGGCAGGAGAAATAGCAGAGCTGGAACAAATCCAGAGATCGTTTACGGCTCACATTGAGCCATTGAAACATCTAAATTATTGGGAACGCCTTCAAGTCTTGAACATGTACTCATTGGAGCGGAGGAGAGAGATACATGATAATATATACATGGAAAGTACTTGAGGGCCTGGTCCCAAATCTGCACACTGCCATAACAACATACTGGAGTGAGAGATATGGGAGAAAGTGTAAAATAAACCCAGTGAGGAGCAGGGGTGCGGTGGGGACAATACGGGAGCACTGTATTAACATCCGGGGTCCCAGACTATTCAACATCTTACCAGAAGATATCCGAAACACGGCTGGAACCAGTGTAGAAGCCTTCAAGAGGAAACTGGACAAATATCTTCACCAGGTGCCAGATCAACCAGGCTGTGATGGATATGTGGGGCAGCGGGCCTCCAGCAGCAACAGCCTGGTTGACCAGGCAAGCACCAGACGAGCCTGGCCCATGGCCGGGCTCAGAGAGTAGATACTCTCGAAACTCTTCAAAGGTATATCAAAGGTAAGGTAAGGTGATGGACTGAACACATCGATTCCAGGCTGAGGGACTGATTACCTCGAACTCCTCCTCTCCTTATATCTTCCTGCTTTGTATTGGACTAATGAAGCCACTGTGTGGGGAAACGTTTCTTCAATAAAGATTCCCATATGGTTACATAAGTGTCTCAATTCTTCAACTTGTCGGTTTTCAAAACCATTTATCACACGCAGTAAATTCCACTTGAAACTAGTAACTCTTGACTGTTCCTTGGATAAATTAAGATCGCCCACTAGATCAGTAAGGTCACGTACGATGGGGTTTACCCCACAAACGGTTGGGTTTAGTCCTGACTCTTTCTCTTCTACTGCAGCTCTTCCTCTCACCGGCTATTCTTCGTCTGTCCCCAGTTCCCCCTCGCCCCTAGTGGGTCCTTACCTGTGAGTCTCTGAATGAAAATGAATAAGGTCACGTTGAGTTACTGAAGGTCATTCCTGGTTGTTGACTCCAGCCGGTTCAAAGTTGGAA
Source organism: Cherax destructor (assembly GCA_009830355.1). Lineage (NCBI taxonomy): Eukaryota > Metazoa > Arthropoda > Malacostraca > Decapoda > Parastacidae > Cherax > Cherax destructor. Next base: position 140,553 of record WNWK01001273.1, on the reverse strand, counting down.
TCTGAGTTAGTGGCTTTTTCATCATCCAAGGGAAGTATATCTTTGCAGGATGGTGGTACTCGAAAAGGGGAACACTCTGAATGTTCCACCAGTCTGACTGCAGAGGGAAGATCTGGATATAATGTTCTGTATTTGTGTTTTGATGAAAATCCAGACACTTACATAAATAACAATCCGGGGCTGCAAATGGCAAGCATAATTTCCTTGCAGCAAACCACTCGTGCAAGGACTTGCAAAAAGTCACACAACAACGATGATGCAACCACAGCTTGTCCTGATCTCTGAACTTTACACCAAAGTAGTGAAAATAGACTGTTTTCACAAGAAGTGTAATGTGAGGTTGGGTCATTGGCTTACGCTAGACTTGGACATGCCTCGCATGGACCAGTAGGCCTGCTGCAGTGTTCTTTCTTATGTTCTTATGTTTCGTCTTTACTTAGTCGGTGTAAAGCTGAAACACATATATAACAAAGACATTGATGTCGCTTAAACAACCACGAGGCATTGTAGGCTTACAACCTGACATATGAAAATTCAACTTACTCTACCTAAAAAGAGAAAACACACAGTTCATTAGTGATTAAACAATCTCACAAGAATCACGAAATCGTAATATCACGATTGCAAACAAACCACTCTCTGACCGCGGGTTCGAACCTCACCCGTGGTATGGTTTAATCTCATAAGTCCACAAAATCATAAATCCACAATACCATAAATCGCCTTCCTTAAAATGACCAAACACTCAGTCGACAATGATATATTTCGGAAAAGTAATTGACGTGAGGGTGGGGGTTCTATCTCACAGGAAGTGCACGTGTTGGAGCATTGTCCCAAAACTTGAACTGGTGAAACCTTTGTTGACCCGTATAATCAGAGTAAAGTCTTGGTCTTCGACTGTCTGGGCTGACATGTATCTCCCACAGGTGGAATGTTTCCTCACAGGATGAGTGCCGCTGCCGAATAGACTCGCTCCTTGGAGTAAAATCTAGATTATTTTCTTGATATTTATATTTCCCACTCAGTGCCGGGTCCTTGCGAAGATAATTGTCTAAGGATTTTAATTAAAAATAAATAAAATAAAATTGGCCGATGTATTCACTAGGATATGGGACAGAGATGTGCTAGGATGGTCTTCTGATGGTCTGAAGAAATGGTGTTGGTTATCCTGTTCGTCCCATGTTCTGAAAATTGTCACTATTTGGTTGTAGCGTCCTGTAGACAGGGATCTTGCTCCAATTAACTAGCGTCTACCCTGGTTGACCAGGTTCAGCAGCAGAGCTGATAACAGTGAAAATAACACTGGTTACATAAGGGTTAGATAAGTATAACATTGAAGAAAAACAAAGATTGGTATTCAACTTCAGTGTCATTACTGGTAACCAGGAAAATCAGAAATAATGAACAGAAATACTCCTGGTAGATCACCTTACCTGGTCAGGAGAAGAGTGGAGGTGAAGTGATTCTCCAAACTTCAACCCCACCAGGTAAGGTTAATACTACCAGGAGTAGAAATTAAAGCAAATTAGAATGTACAGCGAACCTTTATTGCACATATAAGTTCCATCAAACACCTTAACTACTTGGAACGCCTCGAAGCACTTTACTTGTACTCATTAGAGCGCACGCAAGAGAGATACATCATAATCTAAACCTGGAAGATCCTGGAGGGACTGGTCCCTAATCTGCACACAGAAATCACTCCCTACGAAAGCGACTTGGCAGGCGATGCAACATACCCCCAGTGAAAAGTAGGGGCGTCATTAGTACACAAAGAGAAAACACAATAAGTGTCCGGGGCCCAAGACTGTTCAACAGCCTCCCACCAGCCATAAGGGGAATTACCAGTAGACCTCTGGTTGTCTTCAATATGGAGCTGGACAGATACCTAAAGTCAGTGCCGGATCATCCGGGCTGTGGTTCGTAAGTTGGACTACGTGCGGCCAGCAGTAACAGCCTCGTTGATCAGGCCCTGAACCACCAGGAGGCCTGGTCATGGACCGGGCCGCGGGGGCGTTGATCTCCGGAATACCCTCCAGGTAGACCCGAGGAACTGGAGTTTAGCCTCAGCCCACTAGATGGAAGTGCGGGCAGTAACACGCTAATGGTTCCCGCGAGTCTGAACAATCATAACCCCACTTACTATGGGCTTTTACCTCACACTTGCTGTTGGCCAATGACAGCTCACAGCGACATTGACCGCTGCTGGAGGATGTGACCGCGAGAGAGGGGGGGGGGGCAGTGACCGTAATGGGACAGTGGCCGCAGCGACAGTGACCGTGGTTGGGCCGTGACCGCGTGTGACCACCCTGAGTGTCGTCCATTCAAGATACGGGTAAGATATTTGAAAGGCCATTAGCCTTGTAAGGGGCGTTCGATAAGACCAGTTTCCCAATACACAACCAAGGGGAATTTCCACGCTGGAACTCCCACTTTATGAGTTTCCTGTCCCCTTGTAACTTCCATTGGCCCCCACCCCTGTAACTGTTATAGGAGCCTACTTCCCTGTAACTGCCATAGGGGCCCCATCCCCTATAACAGCCATAGGGAATCACCCCTGTGAAATTGTCAGAGCCCGACCCCCGGTAACTACAATAGAACCCAACACTCCCTGTAACTGCTACATGGCCCCACACCCCCTGTAAATGCCACAGGGCTCCACACCCCCTGTAATTGCCGTAGGGCTCACCCCCTGTAAATGCCATAAGGCACCACCCCGTATAACTGCCATAGGGCCCCACCCTTTGTAACTGCCATAATGACCCGCTCCGTATAACTGTCATAGGGCCCCACCCCGTGTAACTGCCTCTCCTGCCAAGAAAAGACACATGTCGAACAAGCTTTCATCGGGGCAACGTTTCCCTCGGTGTAAAGCTTTATAAAGTCACAGTTTCACAAAGCTCGAAATAGAACGAAACATTGTCCAAATAAAAGCTTGTTTTGAAGGCGTCTTTCGTTACTGTCGCTTTGGTCCAAACTGTCGCTTTTTTTTCTTTTTGAGAACGAATTCTCGGTCAAATTAACTACCTGGAGAGAGAATTCCAGGGGTCAACGCCCCCGCGGCCCGGTCTGTGACCAGGCCGGTGAAGTTCTGGTTTTGTTCTCGTTTATTATTGGGTTATTTTTGTACCAAAAATTGCCCACAGTTACGCTACACTGAGATAATATTTTTCAGTTTCTCTGGAAGACAGGACTGAGTTTTTATTTTATATGCTTAAAACAGTTTATCAACAAAAATAACTCTGACCTTAGTAGAGAGCAGGTATTGACAACGTTTCGGTCCGACTTGGACCAATGATTTATCAGTGGTCCAATGATTTATCAGTGGTCCAGTGATTTATCAGTGGCCCAATGATTTATCAGTGGTCCAAGTCGGAACGAACGGTCGTTGTTTTCCGAAGTATTTGGTTATTTTCGTTTTGTTTCAGCAGCGGCACTGTGACTTTTTATTGACAGTTTTTCTTCATTTGTTATTTAGGTTAGGTTACTTGAGTTTAGGCTAGGTAAGGTCAGGTTAGGTTAAGTTAGATTAGATTAGGTTAGGTTAATTTCATATTGAAGTCACTTTCGTTATACTAACGTATTCAGTTAGAGTAAAAACAACTTTTTAGAAGGATGGATTGTATTTTTCGAATTATCTTGTGGTGCATGTACTCGTTTGAGGTTCAACTTAGTCCGAGTACGAGAGTGAACCTAGCTCTAATACTCGAAGGTTAGATAAGTTCCGTCAGGAAACAGGACAAGTGTTTCCTGACGCGGGTCATAGTCATTTGGTGACCCGCAGATGGAGCTTTTGGTCAACTGACCGAGGCCTTCCGCTGGCTTACCAGTCCACCTCTTTAAAAATTAGGGTTATACTCGAAGGGAATTACTTCTTATGGGAATGATTTATCTGTATTGTCCGGAGAATAAAGCGATCATGGAAAAAATTTCCAACACAATGCTCACCAACGCTTCAGGAAAGGACAAAGCTCGTCTCCTAGCGGTGAAGGCACCACACTCAGGAGATTTCCTTCTTGCTGTTCCCAATTCCTCTCTGGGGACTCGACTCGACCCACAGGTTATTCGGATTGGTGTTGCTCTTCGCCTAGCCGCCCCCATACTCACCGAACATAGGTGTATTTGCGGCAGGGCGACGGCTGACCAATTCGGACTTCATGGTCTAGTGTGTCACACATCAGAAGGGAAGTATGCTAGACATGAGGAGGTCAATGACATCATAAAGAGAAGCCTCGCCACAGCCCGTTGCCCAGCTCAACGGGAACCCCAAGTGCAGAGGTCTGATGGAAGTCAAAAGCGTCCTGATGGAGCCACCATGCTACCCTGGAAGGATGGTAAGCAGATTGCTTGGGACTACACCTGTGCTGCCACATTGGCAGACACCTACCTGCCACACTCCTTAGCCGAAGGGGTGGAGCTGCCAGCCACAGGGAGACCCAGAAGACCCGCAAATATGAAGACCTTCCTCTTGCTATAACTTCATCCCAATAGGGTCGGAGACCCATGGAGCATGGGGCAAGTGTGCTCTAAAGTTTCTCAAGGAGCTGGGTGGAAAACTCATCATAGAAACCAAGGACCACAGGGCGACCAGCTTCCTGTTTCAGAGACTCAGTGTTGCGATCCAGAGGGGAAATGCCTGCAGTATTCTGGGCACGCGGCCCACTGCCGGGAGTTGGACGAAGTATTTGACATGTAGCTCTGAGTTGTTATCTATGTTGTTTTACTCCCCATTGTATTTTGTATTTTGTCTTGAAATAAAGTTTGTATAAAAAAAAAGATGGGGTAGTAGGGAAGTGGAATATTCAAATGGCTTCAGAAAGAAATCTAAATATTCTTCCTTGAAGTCTTTTATCCACTTCTCCGAGGCAATGGGTCCCACAATTGACACCAGAGGTGGACCCCATCCTATATATTATATATATATATATATATATATATTATATATATACACACATCTCAGTCTCACTATATTCCATCTATCAGTCAGTCTAAATCCCATCTATCTCTCCCACTAAAACCCATCTATCCGTCTTACCAAAACCCACCCACCCATCCATCTCTTGTGAAGGCAGCCCTCGAGCTGGGCCAACTTGTTGACAAACATGGATCCACTTTCGCGAATGTCTGTTGTGGAAGACGCATTAGCGGCCGGCTTGAACACGCTCCTCCTGCCTGACCAAGCTTGCCTCTTGACTTTCTCCGCTCCGTTTGCGGGACTGGTGTTTTTTTCATCTATGTGCGTTTTTTTTTTTTTTGCCCTGCAAGATTTAATGCATCTGTGTGATTTCTCTACCTTGCCCTCACTTTTTACTGGAATTTTATTTATCCTGTTTTTTTTGTGGTTTTGAAAGTTGCTCAAAAATAATTTCACGTTGTGGGAAGGGAGTTGATGAGACACTGAAATAAAAAAAAGCACTTGCTTGTTATTTTATTGTTTTTATACATAAATTGCCGGGTCTTTCATTCCCAATTCCTGGAATGCTTTTCAATCTTTAAAAAAAAGAGGAATAGCTACCACATGCGCTTCCATATGCTGGATTATAACAATTTAAGTTTTGTTATAATCTGTACCCAGACTCAACCCAAGGTTTTCTATTCCACGAGGGAGTTGGACAGGTACCTAAAGTCAATACCCGATCAGCCGGGCTGTGGTTCGTACGTTGGACTACGTACAGCCAGCAATAACAGCCTGGTTGATCAGGCCCTGATCCACCGGGAGGCCTGGTCATGGACCGGGCCCCGGGGGCGTTGACCCCCGGAATACCCTCCAGGTAAACGTTTCGCTCACACAGTAGGTTTCATTAGTCAAATACAAAGGCAGCAGGTGAAGTAGTGAACCGAAGAGGATGTAATCAGTCCATCAACCTTGGAGAAAAAGTATTTGAGGTGGTCAGTCCCTCAGCCTGGAGAAGAGTTCAGCTTCATGGTCTGGAACTATATGAAGCTGAAGCGTGAGAATGGAGTCTTAATACTGTCGAAGGTGAAGTGGAAGATGTCGAAGACATTGTAGATGACGGGAATAACAAGTAAGAATTGAGAAGGGTTGGATTCTAGAGGGACCTGTCGTCTTAATTCCACTTGTGATTCCCGTCATCTACAATGTCTTCGAGATCTTCCACTTCACCTTCGACAGTATTTAAGACTCCATTCTCATGCTTCAGCTTCAGATCGTTCCAGACCATGGAGCTGAACTCTTCTCCAGGCTGAGGGACTGACCACCTCAAATACTTTTTCTCCAAGGTTGATGGAGAAAGAGTATTTGAGGTGTTCTTGTGTCAGTAGTGTTACTGTGTACTTGTGTAGTATACTTAGATAATCCCAGCTACTTTATAGCTATGCTCCCTAGCTAGCCGTGACGTCACGAGTACCATCACATGTGAAGAGTAGGCCAGAGGCCTCGCGGTCAGTTTCCCGCTAGACATAGACTGGACAAGGCAAGGCTCCTGGGCTTCTCCTCAAGACTCTCTTTAATTATACGCATCCAAGACATCCAACCTGTGTATTTCTTACTCCAATATCGCCTCACGAACCCCCACGACACTTGTAGCTTACCCCCCGGTATTCTTGTATCCTTCCCCCGGTGTTATTGTAGCCTTCTCCGGTGTTCCTGTAGCCTCCCCGGTGTTCTTGTAATCTCCTACGGTGTTCATGTAGCATCCCCTGGTGTTCTTGAAGCCTCCCTGGTGTTCTTGTAGCCTCCCTGATGTTCTTGTAGCAACCCCCGGTGTTCTGTAGCCTCCCTCGGTGTTCCTGTAGCCTCCCCAGGTGTTACTTTAGTCCCCAATGTTTTTGTAGAATCCTACAGTGTTCATGTAGCCTCCCATGTGTTCATGTAGCCTCCCCGGTGTTCTCCAGTACTCAGCTCCATAAATGTGTTATACTACATCATCTACAAACAAGGGTTACGTAGGACTCAGCAGGGGTATGTAATTTAGGTCTATCAGAAACACTAACGGTCTCAGGAAGAAGCCCTGTGGGACACCACTCGTCACGGTCTCTCCCTTGGGGTACGGATGTGCCGCTGCGGTTGCCTGGTTTTCCGGTGGATCGTATTTTTTTTATTCTCTTTCATACCTCCTCTGGGTGTTTTCTTTCTGTTTGCTGTGAAAGTCTTTTCTCTCCCGTGGTTCGTGTACTACTTTCATACCTGCACTAGTTGGTTCTCCCTGCAGGCGTGTTATGAAGGAAGTCTTCGTGGTTCGTGTACTTCTTTCACACCTTTGATACCTTTGATATACCTTTGAAGAGTTTCGAGAGTTTATCTACTCTCTGAGCCCGGCCATGGGTCAGGCTCGTCCGGTGCTTGCCTGGTCAACCAGGCTGTTGCTGCTGGAGGCCCGCTGCCCCACATATCCATCACAGCCTGGTTGATCTGGCACCCGATGAAGATACTTTTCCAGTTTCCTCTTGAAGGCTTCTACACTGGTTCCAGCCGTGTTTCGGATATCTTCTGGTAAGATGTTGAATAGTCTGGGACCCCGGATGTTAATACAGTGCTCCCGTATTGTCCCCACCGCACCCCTGCTCCTCACTGGGTTTATTTTACACTTTCTCCCATATCTCTCACTCCAGTATGTTGTTAACATAAGAACATAAGAAAGAAGGAACACTGCAGCAGGCCTACTTAGTAGGCCCATGCGAGGCAGGTCCAAGTCTCCCACCGGCTTAAGCCAATGCCCCGACCCAGCCAGGTCAGGTTACATCCACTTAAGGAAGGAGCACGGCATCTGACCTAGTAGCACAAACTAGTCAGGTCCAACTCACACCCACCCGCACCCACTCATATATTTATCTAGCCTATTTTTAAAACTACACAACGTTTTAGCCTCTATAACTGTACTCGGGAGTTTGTTCCACTCATCGACAACTCTATTACCAAACCAATGCTTTCCTATATCCTTCCTGAATCTGAATTTATCCAACTTAAAGCCATTGCTGCGAGTCCTGTCAATACTAGATATTTTTAGCACGCTATTTACATCACCTTTATTTATTCCTGTTTTCCATTTATACACCTCAATCATATCCCCCCTAATTCTACGTCTTTCTAGAGAGTGCAGATTCAGGGCCCTAAGTCTATCCTCATAGGGAAGATTTCTGATACATGGAATCAACTTAGTCATCCTCCTTTGTACGTTTTCCAGAGCATTTATATCCATTCTGTAATACGGTGACCAAAACTGTGCAGCATAATCTAGATGAGGCCTAACCAAGGATATATAGAGTTGAAGAACAACCTGAGGACTCCTATTATTTATGCTTCTTGATATGAAGCCAAGGATTCTGTTCGCTTTATTGCGAACACTTATGCACTGCTGTCTTGGTTTTAGATTACTGCTAACCAGAACTCCTAAATCCTTTTCGCAATCAGTAGTATTAAGATCTACATTATTTAGTTTATATGTGGCATGGTTATTGTTCTGTCCAATATTTAGAACTTTGCATTTATCTATATTAAACTGCATCTGCCACTTCTCCGACCAATGCATCAGTCTATTCAAATCTTCCTGGAGTGCTCTAATGCCCTCATTTGAATGAATTGGACGGCCTATTTTGGTGTCATCGGCAAACTTGATTATGTCGCTATTTATTCCCTCATCTATGTCGTTTATGTAGATTGTGAACAACAAGGGGCCCAATACTGACCCCTGTGGAACACCGCTTGTGACACTTCCCCACTCTGATTTCTCCCCATTTATGCAAACTCTCTGCTGCCTATTTGTCAACCATGCCTCTATCCAGGAAAAAATTTCTCCTATTCCGTGTGCCTTAATTTTCCTCAATAGTCTCTACTGAAGTCCATATACACAACATCATATTCATTACCATGATCTACCTCCTCAAATACCTTAGTGAAAAAAGTTATTAAATTTGTAAGGCAGGAACGCCCTTTTGTAAAACCGTGCTGAGATTCATTGATTAATTTATGCTTTTCAAGATGGCTACGAATTGCCTCGGCTATTATTGATTCCATAAATTTTCCCACTATGGAAGTTAGGCTTATTGGTCTATAGTTCGAAGCTAAGTATATATTATCATGTATCTCTCTCTCCTCCGCTCCAATGAGTACATGTTCAAGACTTGAAGGCGTTCCCAATAATTTAGATGTTTCAATGACTCAATGTGAGCCGTAAACGATCTCTGAATTTGTTCCAGCTCTGATATTTATCCTGCCCTGAACGGGGCCGTCAGCACTGAGCAGTATTCTAAGTGAGGGAGCACTAGCGATTTGAAGAGTGTCACCATCGGCATTATTTCCCTTGTTTTGAAAGTTCTCAATACCCACCCCGTCATCTTCCTGGCTGTTGTGATCTTTGTCTTGTTATGGTCTTTAAAAGACAGATCAGCAGACATAATTATTCCCAAGTCCTTTACGTGTTCCTTTCGTTCTATGTGGTGACCCTCTTGCGTTTTGTATATAGTGTTCCTTTTGAGTTCTTCATTTTTTCCATACCTAAGCAGCTGAAACTTATCACCATTGAACGTCATGTTGTTCTCCACTGCCCATTGGAAGACCTTTCTTATGTCCTCCTGTAATTTTTCAGTGTCCTCTACCGTAGTGACTTTCATGCTTATTTTAGTGTCATCTGCAAATGATGATACAAAAGTGTGCTCTGGGTGTTTTTATCTATGTCTGCTATGAGGATGAGAAACAGCAGAGGTGCCAGGACAGTGCCTTGGGGCACTGAGCTTTTGACCTCGCTGATGCTGGATCTTGCCCTGTTCACTACTACTTTTTGTGTTCTGTGTGTTAGGAACTCAAAAATCCATCTGCCTACCTTCCCCGTAATGTCTATGGCCCTCATTTTGTGCGCTATCACTCCATGATCGCATTTGTCAAACGCCTTTGCAAAATCTGTGTAAATCATATCTGCGTTTTGGTCGTCCTCCAATGCCTCCGTAATTCTGTCATAATGGTTCAGAAGCTGTGACAGGCATGATCGTCCCGCTCTAAAGCCATGCTGGTTCGGGTTATGCTGGTTGTGCTGGTCCATGAACTTTGTAATCTGCCGTCTCATCACTCTTTCAAAGATTTTTATGATGTGAGAAGTGAGGGCTACTGGTCTGTAATTTTTAGCTAGTGCTCTACTACCTCCCTTATGCAAAGGAGCTATGTCTGCACTCTTTAAGGCCTCCGGTATTTCACCTAGATCTAAGCTCTTTCTCCACAGAATACTAAGGGCTCTTGCTAATGGTACTTAGCACTGCTTTATAAATAAAGCATTCCATGAATCTGGTCCAGGTGCTGAGTGAGTGCCTGCTTTGGTTGTTGCTATATGCGAAAGTCATCCAAAGTCTCATTCCTGACACTTATCGTCACTGTCTTCAGGATCTTACTAGTGTCAGTGAAAGGATTCCTTGAAGAATACGGGTCCCAACACCATGGCTGGAACAATACACGGCTAAGCCACAGTTTGGAGCGGGGACCACAGATGACGCTGCCGTCCATCCCGAGAGGAGCGAAACGTCGTCTGAAGTCTCCTCACCAAATTACGGGTTAGATTTGAAAAAAAAAAATTCTTCACTAATTATAGTATTTCGCTACTTTATTTCTATATTTATTTATTTCTGTTTGCCTTACTTTTTTATCACATTTTGGCTCTTGTTCTGTCATTATTGTTTTTTGTTTATCACTTCATGTAAGTTCTCGTTCACTTAAATAATCATTTTCGAAGGAAATTGATGATCAATCTTCCACTTTTTCTCAACTCTACAATTTATCCATCTTGAGGGATTGTGAGGTAGAGTGCCAGGTGAGGCCAAGTGCCAAGCCATCCCTCGATGGTCGTGAACCCGTTGACAAGGGGTGGGAAAACTGACCTTACAAACCACCACCATCCAAAGAGCAAGACAGGCGTACGCTCGTACGCAAGAGAGCGTAGTATGGAAAGCTATGTGATGTAAACCAACCTGGGAGGTTTATCAAGGTTTACCTCTGAGAGGAGACCGAGGCATTAAAAGGATATGGGAAGTAGAACTAAATTTGTAGTACTGGAGGGATCGGTACCAAACTTGCACAACGAAATTACTACTTATAAACACAGGAGGCTTGGTGGCCAGTGCAGGATACCTCCAATGAAAAGCAGGAGAGCGATGAGTACACCGAGAGAGAACTCAGTAAGTGTTAAGAGACCAAGACTCTGCATAAGGGGGATCAACAGCAAATCCCTATATGCTTTCAAGGGGGGAACTTGACAGATTCCTGAAAAACAGTTCCTGATTAACCGGGTTATGGTGTATACGTTGGACTGCGGGCGGCGGGCACTAACAGTTTGATCAATCAGGCCAGCAACCAGGAGGCCTGGTCTGGGACCGAGCCGCAGGGACGATGACCTCCCTAAGCGACTCCAGGTAAACTTCAGGTAAACTCCGGGTAAACCAGTCTAGCACACCTTCACCTCTCTGCTCGTGACTCAGAATGTGACTCTTAGCTGAGTACAAGAGTATTCGGACTCTGGTACTCAATAAAATTGGCAAATTGGAACTTATGCCACTCAGAGCGAACCATACCATCAGGAAACAACACCAGTGATGAAAATGTTAAACCAATCATAAACATAAATATAAATATAAAAAGTTAAACCAATCAGATGGAGCATTTTCCAGTTATTCCAAGACTACCAACTATTCCAAGTATTTTTTTTAACTATTTTACTAGACTGAAAAATATGCTAGCAAAGGGTCCAAGTTGTACAAATTTAGACTTAGAAGTGATATAGGACATCACTGGTTTGGTAATAGAGTTGTGGATGAGTGGAGCAAACTCCCGAGTGCCGTGAAGGACCTGCCTAGTATGGGCCAACAGGCCTGCTGCAGTGTTCCTCCTTTCTTATGTTCTTATGTTCGCACATGAGTAAATAGAATTATCAAAGCTTATTTCTTGGGTAGCATTGAAAATTTTGTTGAGCAAATATTCTGTTAGTGGGACGGATTATTCCTGACTATGGAGAGAAACAATTCTCTCTGAGGGACTGACCACCTCAAAACTACGTCCTCAAGGGTGATGGACTGATTACATCTTTACATCTCTACTGCTTCTGCTGCCTCTGTACTCGACTGAAGAAGCCTCCTGTGTAGACGAAACGTTTCGGAATAAAGACACCTAACTGTTGCACATGTGTTTTATCAAACCGTCGATACTGTGTACCATAATCATATTCACAAAACTTCATAGACACAATAAAGTCAGAAGGACGCGAGTTTGATCGCCGGGTGAGTCGGTTATGCCTCTGCTGCCTCTGTTTATTTAGCTGAGTGATTCTCAACCAGGGGTAAATTTACCCCTTGGGGTAAAAAAGTTACATGGCAAGGGGTAAATATTTGATGTACCTGATAATTGAATAATAATTCAATTATTTTTTTCTGACCTGGGGGGGAGGGAGGGGTTAATGATGGAGGAAACGTTGAGAATCCCTGAGATTTCTAGCGGTAAACAGGCAAGTGGGTGATAGTCGACTGTCGTGGGTCGCATCCTGGAGAAGAGGCAGGCGAGATATATGATAATATACACTTGGAAAATCCTAGAGATTAGTACCAAACTTGTACACGGAAATCACTCCCTATGAAAGCAAAAGACTCGGCAGGAGATGCAACATTCACCCAATGAAAAGCAGGGGTGCCACGAGTACACTGAGAGACAACACAATAAGTGTCAGGGGCCCAAGACTTTAACTGCCTCCAGGCATACATAAGGGGGAATACCAATAGACCCCTGGCTGTCTTCAAGAAGGCACTGGACAGGCACCTAAAGTCAGTACCTGACCAGCCGGGCGGTGGTTCGTTCGTCAGTCTGCGTGCGGCCAACAGTAACAACCTGGTTGATCAGACCCTGATCCACCACGAGGCCTGGTCTCAGACCGGGCCGCGGGGGCGTTGACTCACGAAACCCTCTCCAGGTATACTCCAGGGAAATTTGCCAGTTTGGCTTTCCTGGGTTGAAAAGCCTCAAGGATTAACAATCCTACCTACCTGGAGGGTATTCGGGGGATCAACGCCCCCGCGGTGGATGAGGGCCTGATCAACCAAGCTGTTACTGCTGGCCGCACGTAGTCCAACGTACGACTACGAACCACAGCCCGGTTAATCCGGCACCGACTTTAAGTATCTGTCCAGGTCCCTCTTGAAGGCAACCAGGGGCCTATTTGTAATTTCCCTTATGCCTGGCCCTAAGAAAGTTCTTCTTCAACTTTTTTCTTATTTTCTCTCTCTCTCTCTCTCTCTCTCTCTCTCTCTCTCTCTCTCTCTCTCTCTCTCTCTCTCTCTCTCTCTCTCTCTCTCTCTCTCTCTGTCGTATTCTTCATCCGTTTTCCTGTCCTTCCCTACCTCCCTTTTCTCATTACTTACCACTCTATAAATCTTTCCCTCTTCCATTTCCCCTTCCACGTCTTCATCACCACCTCTCTTTTCCTCCTTGATAACTTCCTCTCGTTCCTCCCTCCCCCCTCTCATTCTCCCATCACACCATCACATCTGAACGTTCCACCACCATCATCATCGTAACCTGACCGCGGGCGTAACACCTTCGTTGCGTCTGGTCGGTTGTCTGACCAAGCAGGGAGCCGACAAGCGTTCACGTCGTGTTTGTCAGGATAGTGTCATGTCTCAGGCTGGCGTCATGTGTGTCAGGATGATACCTAGGCTTCAGACTCCAGAGTGAGCTTCAACTACCTGCCATGACACCACCACTCTCAGTAATTGTAGCCGGGCTGACACACTGGTGTTTTGTTTTCATTTTTTTTTTAACTTTTCCTTGTCTGAACATCCTCGTCGTGGCCGACTCTGTCGTGGTTAACGCCAGAGCAGTCGTGGTTATCAAACCCGTTGTGGCCAACATTGAAGCCGTTGTGGCCAGCACTGAAGCCGTTGTGGCCAGCACTGAGCCCGTTGTGGCCAACACTGAGCCCGTTGTGGCCAACACTGAGCCCGTTGTGGCCAACACTGAGCCCGTTGTGGCCAACACTGAGCCCATCTCGTGCTCAGCTGCATAACATCCACCTGGGTGATCTTCCTGCATGGCAGAGAGGGATTACGACAACATGTGGTATTTTTTATATACAAGCTTGGATGAGGTATTTCAGGCATGTGTGTTTATTCAGGAATTTAAAAGATTTGGTCCGAAAGCAGGGGGGGAAGGGGGTTTACGACAAGCAGACGGAGGCTCGAGCCTCCACCACTCCTTGCGCTTAATGACTCGCATGGCTTCAGCGCTTAATTAATACAGTGCAAAACAAAAGCGATGTAATTAATTGAATTGTTGTGCTCGTGAATTGGGTAAGTTCTTCCCTTGTGCTTTTTTTTAATCGCATTTCAAAAAAAAATCTCATTTGTTAAGACTATAACGATTTTCCTGAGGTAGGAATATATATATATATATATATGTCGTGCCGAATAGGTAAAATTGGTTAATTAGCAAGAATTCATTTAAAATTAAGTCCTTTCTAAAAATTTCTCTTATACGTTTAAAGATATATGTTTTTTTTCATTTATGTTAATGTAAAAAATAATAATTTTGTACCAAAAGAACCTTAGAAAACTTACCCAACCTTATTATAACAAGCGCAATTTAATTTAGCCTAATCCAACTAAATATATTTTAGATAAGTTTAAAATAATTTAAATGAGTTCTTGAAACCTGACCAATTTTACCTATTCGGCACGACATATACCACCATCACCACCACCACCATCATTACAACCACCACCATAACCACCACCACCACCATCATTACAACCACCATCACCACCACCACTACCATCATTACAACCACCATCACCACCACCACTACCATCATTACAACCACCACCATCACCATCACCACCACCACCATCATTACAACCACCATAACCACCACCACCACCATCATTAAAACCACCATCACCACCACCACTACCATCATTACAACCACCACCACCACTACCATCATTACAACCACCACAGCCACCACCACTACCATCATTACAACCACCACCATCACCACCACCATCATTACAACCACTACCATCACCACCACCATCATTACAACCACCACCATCACCACCACAATCATTACAACCACCACCACCACAATCATTACAACCACCACCATCATTACAACCACCACCATCACCACCACCATCATTACAACCACCATCACCACCACCATCATTACAACCACCATCACCACCACCATCATTACAACCACCATCATTACAACCACCACCATCACCACCACCATCATTACAACCACCATCACCACCACAACTACCACCACCACTATGCTGCAGACAGAGGCATATTCTCTACTCCTAAAGTTTACGACGTCTGTACATGAGTAACATGAACAGTGTGTGTGTGTGTATGTGTGTGTGTATGTGTGTGTGTATGTGTGTGTGTATGTGTGTGTGTATGTGTGTGTGTATGTGTGTGTGTATGTGTGTGTGTTAGTTACCATTTGTTAAAGGCACTTATCGACAGACAAGTGTGTGTGTGTACTCACCTAGTTGTGGTTGCAGGGATCGAGGCATAGCTCCTGGCCCCGCCTCTTCACTGATCGCTATTAGGTCCTCTCCCTACCTCGTCTTAAAACTATGTATGGTTCCTGCATAAACTACGTCACTTGCCTGACTGTTCCACTTCCTGACAACTCTATGACTAAAGAAATACTTCCTAACATCTCGTTGACTCGTCTGAGTCTTCAGATTCCAATTGTGACCCCTTGTATATGTGTCCCCTCTCTGGAACATCCTGTCTGTCCACCTTGTCAATTCCTCGCAGTATTTTGTATGTCGTTATCATGTCTTCCCTAACCCTCCTGTCCTGCAGTGTCGTCAGGCCGATTTTCCTTAACCTTTCTTCATAGGACATTCCCCTTAGCTTTGGAACTAGCCTTGTTACAAACCTTTGCACCTTCTCTAATTTCTTGACGTGCTTGGCCAAGTGTGGGTTCCAAACTGGTGCTGCATACTCCAGTATGGGCCTGACGTACACGGTGTACAGAATCTTCAACGATTCCTTACTGAGGTATCGGAACGTTATTCTCAGGTTTGCGAGAAGCCCATATGCTGCAGCAGTTATCTGATTGATGTGTGCCTCAGGAGATGTGCTCGGTATTATACTCACCCCAAGATCCTTTTCTTTGAGTGAAGTTTGCAGTCTTTGGCCACCTAGACTATACTTTGTCTGCGGTCTTCTTTGCCCTTCCCGATCTTCATGACTTTGCATTTGGCGGGGTTAAATTCGAGGAGCCAGTTGCTGGACCAAGCTTTCAGCCTGTCCAGGTCTCGAAGTCCTGTTTGTGTGTACTCACCTATTTGTGGTTGCAGGGGTCGATTCATAGCTCCTGTGTGTGTGTGTATGTGTGAGTTAGTTAGTTACCATTTTGTCCTAGGCACATGTCGATTAGACACTAGGCCTGTTGTATGTGTGTGTGTGTGTGTAAGGAAACACTTCGAAATGTTTCCGCCCCGCCGGGAATTGAACCCGGGCCCTACGTGCGTGAAGCAAGAGCGCTAGCCACCATGCCATCGGGGCGTGTGTGTGTGTGTGAGTGTGTGAGTGAGTGAGTGAGTGAGTGAGTGAGTGAGTGTGAGTGAAGTCTTGACATGCTTGACTATTGTAGGTTCCGCACTGGTGCCGCAGACTCCAATATGGGCCTCACGTACGCGGTACCTTTGCTTAGATTTCCGAAAGCTAGTCTTAGATTTGCTAGACGCGCATTTGCTGCAGCAGTTGTTCGGCTGATGTGCGCTTCAGGCGATATGCTCATTATAATACGCACCTACACCCCGAGGTCCACGTCGTATAGTTACGTGTGTGTGTGTGTGGCGGGGGATTGTGCGCATTTACGTACGTAGTGTGGGCGTGTGAGGTTAAGGGATGTGTGGGTGCCTATCTTGGTGGTATAGGTGTGTGTGGGTGACTGTGAGGGGGAGGTGTGGGTGACTGTGAGGGGGGGAGGTGTGGGTGACTGTGAGGGGGAGGTGTGGGTGACTGTGAGGGGGAGGTGTGGGTGACTGTGAAGGGGAGGTGTGGGTGACTGTGAGGGGGAGGTGTGGGTGACTGTGAGGGGGGAGGTGTGGGTGTGAGGTGACGAGGTCAGTACTGGTCGTGGGTAACAAACACCACCATCAGTGACGACCTGGCCAACACACCGATTAAACGACCCATAACCTGGACAAATGATAGTGTAGCCAAGTGGTCTGAGTGGCGGTGTTATCTTGTCGCTGCCAGCCGTGCTGGGGCGACGGCAGGCGGGCAGGTGGGCAGGCAAATAGGCAGGCGGGAAGGTAGGCAGGTAGGTAGGCAGGCAAGTGGGAAGACAGACAGACAAGCAGGCTGACAAGCAAGCAATCAGACAAGCAGGCTGACAGGCAAGCAGACAGGCAAGCAGACAGACAAGCAGGCAATCAGCAGCAAAGGAAGGTAGACAGACCGGCAGGCAGGTACCTCCCAATACCTCGCCGGGTACCTACAGACAATAGCAGGCGGTACCCCTCACTCTTTAACCACAAGGATTAGAACCACGCAGCATCGAGGCGTCACCTCGCCCTTACCGCCCGGGGTTGTTATGAACCCCAGAGCCGTCTTCAGTATTCACACGAGCGAGACGCTCACATTGTTGTCTCGAAATTCTTCAGCGTTTATGGTCGCGGCGGAATTTAATGCTAATCACGAGTCCTCTCAGAATTTACCTTGGTCTTGGCAGGGGTGTGGGCTTGAGACCCCGGGAGACTGAGTTATTGCCTGTTATATTCATACACATAAATGCTGCATATTGGGTGCGCTGCACCAGTTGTCGGGGAGCGGATTTGTGCAGCTTGTATTCCAGATAGTGTTGGTTGATGGAGGCTTTATGTTGAGGTGATTTCTTCACGATCTATATGTTAATGCTGTTGTTCTCGGTTAGGTTAGCGTAATCAAACCCATCATAAATTAAACTATATGTATGGTCATAAACAAGAGGCTAACATCACTGGTGTTTAATGCATTGGTAGCCTCGCGTTTTCTCTTTTTAAGCTGTAAGACTGGGGAAGGTTTTCCACAGTGGAGCGTGTGAGACGAGGCTTTCATGAACTAATGTAGATTATCTGAGAGTTAAGAGAATACATTAACCCCGGTTGGCTTGAGTATTCTTTGCATATATTCCTCTGCGTATTGTCTTTGTATCAAATTCCAATTTTTCTCTGCTTGGCATTCAGTCCATTTTTTGTTTCAATTCTTGTTACCCTAAGCCTGAGTTAGTTGCTGTCACATAGAGTCCGATACTGCATTCTTCAGCTTAACATCCTAATCTTCTTATAACCCACCTCAGCCATGGTACTTTAGGAGACCAATCTTATAGTATACCTTAGAATCAGCTCGCGTCTGATACATTTTAAAATAGATAATTTACATCAGTAAATTATCTATATTAAACTTTAATTAACCTATATTTGATTATAATTTTATTAACTCTAATTACAAATCCTCTTCAAATAT
Organism: Cherax destructor; assembly: GCA_009830355.1. NCBI lineage: Eukaryota > Metazoa > Arthropoda > Malacostraca > Decapoda > Parastacidae > Cherax > Cherax destructor. The sequence continues at coordinate 122,096 of WNWK01001273.1, read as the reverse complement.
ATATAATCCCTGATAATGAAAATCCCTCTTTTCGCCACACTGCATTTAAATTCTCCTCCTTGCATCCTCTAAAGAAGAATCTTCCTTATTCTCAAATCCCTTTTATCTTCACCCACAACCTCCGCCATCTCTTGGCTCCGGCCTCTGACCTCTCTCGTCTCCACTTAGCTTACATTCCCTTAGTATAAAACCCACCTTCCTCTAGCTGCACCGTCTTTGGCAATACGAGCTCTGTGCTCCTCACGATAAGTGCTCACCTTGTGTGGAATCCTTACTATGATAATGGCCACCTACGCGGTATTAGACGAGGCAGGGCGGGCTGAGCAGGTCTCTAGTGAGTCTGCGACTTCTTGCCAAGCTGTTCTTTGCCTCCTTTATGTCCTCGATCGTCAGGGACAGAGATAAGACTCACATTTGTAAAGCTAAAGAAAGTTAGTGATATTTTCATTATCGAGGACTCGTGTTGTGGCTTTGCTCAGTGTTCAACTCCACGGTGTTTTTTTTTTTTTTTTGGCAACATATTCCCGAGCGCTAAGCTTGATGTGTCCTTGGCTTAGGGTGATTAAACAGATATTTGCCCACGTTCTCCCAGTGCTAAACTGGTTTTGCCCTTGTCTTGGTAATATAAACAGATGCCTTGAAGATGATAACGAAGACAGCTCGTATTTGTTTTGGTAATAACTTCGAATAACTCGTTTTACATCTTCCCATCACTAAAATAGATAATTTATTAAACCTCTTCCCCTATATCCTGTGCAGGAGGAGTATAAAAAAAATCTACAAATACCCAAAATGGAGCCGAGAACAGATTTTTTTTAACCTGCCTATGGCGTTGATTTCATATACAGACTTCAAATTTTATAAGCTCAACGTGAGTAATCTTAACTGAACGGTCATTAATATGCTTTTGATGACTATTATTGTCGATATTTTATGAAGGACTTTGACGTTGCGAAGAGTATATCAGTATTGCTAAGAATTTTCAACAAGGAGAAGAATAATACGTAGATATCACTTGTAATTTTTTTTCCGGTATTTAAAGCAAACTTGGATATAAAAAGTCAAAATTCCTTGCCTTTAACAATTCACAATTATCCCACAGTGAGGAGGGGAATCTTAAGACGTTTCGGTCCAGGAAGAACCAAAACGTTTAGTTTTCCTCTCTTAATTAAGTGTAGTTTTGTGATGTCAAATGCCAGTCCAGAACTGGGAAGAAATGCAAGTTTCTGAGTTAGAGAGAAGTGTGTTTATAAGTGAAGATCAGAAAGTATAAGTTGCTGAGTTAGAGAGAAGTGTGTTTATAAGTGAAGATCAGAAAGTATAAGTTGCTGAGTTAGAGAGAAGTGTGTTTATAAGTGAAGATCAGAAAGTATAAGTTGGGTCACATTGTAATGCAGAGTGAGGTAGTGTACGTGTGTCAGACTGTCAACATAGGTTATATTATGAAGTGGTAAGCTGATGTCAGTATATTCTCACATGTATTGGTACCCAAGCCTCAGTGTAGCAAGAATTAACCAGAGTGCTCTTTCTAGTTATTGAACCAGGAATATTGCCGTAATGATTTACCTTTCTTCTTTGTAGAAATTGCTAAAGCTCATCGCAGGGTTTTGAAAAAAAATATGTATATGAAACGGGAATATATGATAAGATAATCTGTGATAACGGTATATATGTGACGAGTGTATCTGTGATATCTATGTGACGAGTGTATCTGCGATAATATCTATGTGACGAGTGTATCTGCGATAACATCTATGTGACGAGTGTATCTGTGATAATATTTATGTGACGAGTGTATCTGTGATAATATTTATGTGACGAGTGTATCTGTAATAATATTTATGTGACGAGTGTATCTGTGATAATATCTATGTGACGAGTGTATCTGTGATAATATCTATGTGACGAGTGTATCTGTGATAATATCTATGTGACGAGTGTATCTGTAATAATATTTATGTGACGAGTGTATCTGTGATAATATTTATGTGACGAGTGTATCTGTGATAATATTTATGTGACGAGTGTATCTGTGATAATATCTATGTGACGAGTGTATCTGTGATAATATCTATGTGACGAGTGTATCTGTGATAATATTTATGTGACGAGTGTATCTGTGATAATATTTATGTGACGAGTGTATCTGTGATAATATTTATGTGACGAGTGTATCTGTGATATTTATGTGACGAGTGTATCTGTGATAAAATTTATGTGACGAGTGTATCTGTGATAATATTTATGTGACGAGTGTATCTGTGATAATATCTATGTGACGAGTGTATCTGTGATAATATCTATGTGACGAGTGTATCTGTGATAATATCTATGTGACGAGTGTATCTGTGATAATATCTATGTGACGAGTGTATCTGTGATAATATTTATGTGACGAGTGTATCTGTGATAATATTTATGTGACGAGTGTATCTGTGATAATATTTATGTGACGAGTGTATCTGTGATAATATTTATGTGACGAGTGTATCTGTGATAATATTTATGTGACGAGTGTATCTGTAATAATATTTATGTGACGAGTGTATCTGTGATATCTACGTGACGAGTATATCTGTGATAGCAGTATCTATGTGACGAGTATATCTGTGATAATATCTATGTGACGAGTGTATCTGTGATAATATCCATGTGACGAGTGTATCTGTGATAATATCCATGTGACGAGTATATCTGTGATAACAGTATCTATATGACGAGTGTATCATCTGGTTATCTCAGAGTGAGAGTTATATCTATATCTGATTCTGTCTGTTTTTCTTGTCTTTCTGGAGCATCACAGTCTATAATGTCCGTATGAAAAGGTGTTTCCATTAGCTCAGTACCGTATTCTTTACTTTCTACGGAAATAACTGCAAAGAATATGTTACACTGGTGTGTACAGTAGGTGTCACTTTGAGTCTAGAAGGAACCTGCTCTTACTGACTACAATTATATCAATATCATATTTTTCCCCCTTCTGTAATCCTTATAAGAATTTCAATATTTTCAGAGAGCGCATGTGTGTGTGTGTGTGTGTGTGTGTGTGTGTGTGTGTGTGTGTGTGTATGCTCAGTCTCACACATGTAAATAGATTTTGATGTTACGTTTAGATATCCATATGGTTGCCGCAGCTCTACTGTGTCTAATTAGTGATCCCATCATGGAAGACAGGGCGAGGGTTAGCATGGATAATGTTATTGATGTAATCAGTTTGGATAAAACAAACAAAAAACACAAAGTGCAGAACAAGCTTTTCTTGGGTTAACTTTTCACTCTGTGTGGAGCTTTGAACAGAGCGAAATGTGGTCACGGTGAAATCATGTCCTGCAGCTTGAGTCTTCGTCTTTGGCTGTCAACGTGATTTTCATAATAATTGGTACCACTATCACCTGTGTCTATGAAGCGGCATTGCAGGTGAACTCTCACGGACCAAAACAACTGCGGTGATTACTAATTACAGCTTCAATCTTGAGATAACAGGTGCAACGGAAGTACAGGGGTGTTTCAGAGAGATGGACCCAGCTTCAAAGCAGTCTGCTTCGAAATTGGGTCCATCTTCTTGAAACACCCTGTATTTTAACGTACTAGCGCGCGCGCACACACACACACACACACACACACACACACACACACACACACACACACACGCACACACACACGCAAACTCGTGTACAACGGATGTATGCACCCGACAAGCATGGCGAATCCTGCTGGATACACATTAATATTTATTACAAAGAAATTCTCGTTAACCTAATGTTATTTCTTGTTCAACGAGTTGTAAACGAAGCAGCAGCCTCGCTTGAAGTCATGGTGCTTGGTTGGTTTGTCAGGTTTAAAGCCTGTCGACTGCACGAGGGTTGTTAAAGCTGCATTTCACATCTACACCACCGGTTAAAAATAGTTTAATCCCTAAGGAAAGGGTATGTATTCTACGTAAGGATATGCATGTATTCTAAGTATGCATTCTACGTATCCTAATGAAAGTTTCCTGTCTTTGAACATGTGTCTGTGTTATACATACGTTGATTTGTGTGATACATAGAGAGTAAAGTAAACTGTTAGTGCATGTAGACTGTATATACGTGTTCGGTTAGTCGGCAACACAGTCTAGCTTGGATAATGAAAATACCCGTAGAGCAGAACTAGTCTTCATTAAGGAGAGCTTATCACGGTCTTCCTCTAAAGCGACTATTTTCATTCCTAATGTTCGTCGGCACTCTGCAAATCTATCAGGCACTCTGCCTTCCAGTCAGACACTCTTGCCTGCCTACCCGGCCTTCCAGCCACATTCTACCTTCACGGATCACTTAGTCTTGCCATTTCTCGAGTCATGTGACGCTTGGCAGCACCACCACCACCTTGGTAATGAAAATATTCCACCATTGTGTCCAGTGCTTGCTGTAACTCCATTGTGTGGTCGTAACTCAAGGCAACATCATGGTGTTGAATGCACAACACACAAAGTAGAGTTCAAAGCTGCCTTAGTGTTCGATACTCTGTGTTGACTAGCGTGTTTCAGTTGATGCTGTTATTGTTGGTCCTTAGTGAAGCTCTTGAGGTACACAGATAAGTACATAGAGAGGGTACAGATAAATTGCTATCCAAAATGATATTTACAGCATAAATTCTAGGTGGATAAATATAGATTTTGAATGGATATAGGAAATAAGATCAAAAGTACTGTGTCCAAACGGTATTTACAGCATGGATTCAGTCTGGATAAATATTGATTTTGAAGGGATATAGAAAATAAGAACAAAAGTCAAAATTCTGTGGCTGGAACCACAGAACTGTCATGTTGAACTGTGAATTAAAGTTTAAGTATATACATAGACCGTGGCCTCGTGGAGCAAGAGAAAATTACGACACACACACACACACACACACACACACACACACACACACACACACACAGGAGCTATGACTCGACCCCTGCAACCACAAATAGGTGAGTACACAAGCCATCCCTTCGTCTCTGCCCCTTTCTTGAATAATTGCCTCATCCATCTTCGCGAGGAAGGAAGATACCAGCAAAACAAATGTGGGATATCTCTTCATAATTGGTAGCGTGAAAAAGATGAGGGTCTTCCATCTCTGTGTTGTGGGAGTATTCAGGGTATTCTCCCACGTTCCTCATACACAGTTTTAAGAGTAGTTTTGAAAGACCCCGGTGGCCTGAAACCGGTTATGCCGGGCACTTGAAGGTTAGAAGGTGTGGCCAGGAGCTGAGACGTGACCCTCGCAAACAGCACTCGCTGATTGCACCCACACATGGATGGATACACACACACACACACACACACCGGTACTCTATAGTACACTAGGCATATGTAAATGTACCATTAATATATATATTTTTTATTTTTGTACAGTGGTACGGTTGGTAGCGCACTCACCTCACACACTGAGTGCCCGGGATTTGACTCCCGATACAGCTGGAAATGTTGGACATTCTTTCTTACACCTGCTGCCCCCGGTTCACCTACCAGTAAGTAGAGACCTGTGTGTTAACCGACTGGTGTGGGTGGGTGGCATCCTGGGGGAGGGGATGATAGTATAACTTAGATAGGGCTGTAAAATTCGTCTGTGTAAAAAAAAAAAAGAGCGAGTGTCACTCGCGCTGCCCATTTCTGGCACCGCGAGTGACACTCGTCCACATCTGTACGTTTCCTGCTGGTGCTGCTCAGCCACTTCCTTGCCAGACGAGTCGCAGCCGATTTTTAATTTGCATACTTTTGCTTCAATTATTTTTTTTAGAGGTTATGTAACCTAGCTTGACTTAACTTGCAAAGTAAAAATTAGCGTCTGTAACTCTACAGAAACGTTAGGAAAACAACGTTGGAAGCCAAGTAAGAAATAAGGAATACTGGAAATACTGTTATACACTGCCCATTCAAGGCAGGTGAAATTACAGAACTAAAGAAAGTACTGCGTACTTTGAGGCAGTGTGTGCAGGGTCGAATTCTGCTGTGTGTGTGTGTGTGTATATATATATATGTGTGTATATATATGTGTGTATATATATGTGTGTGTGTATATATGTGTGTGTGTATATATGTGTGTGTATATATGTGTGTGTATATATGTGTGTGTGTATATATGTGTGTATATATGTGTGTGTATATATATGTGTGTGCATATATATATGTGTGTGTGTGTATATATGTGTGTGTGTGTATATATATGTGTATATATATATATGTGTGTATATATATTTATATATATATATATATATATATATATACAAATGTAAACAATTGTAAATAGTGTATATTTATGTCAAGTATTTGGAAGTTTAGTTACAATATGGATATTTTACTCATAACTATGAGTGGTATTAATTCGATATTCATAGAAACGGAGAGGAATTTAATTTTACTCGTGAATTTTAAATTAGAATGTCAAAGCAGGCGAACGCCATGTAAGTGTATACATACTGTAAGTGTATTACTGTGAAGTTTATGCGTTAACAAGAATATATCTTTCCCGTATACTTGTAACGTTGTATTAATTCTTTTTTTTTTGCACCAACACACACACAAACATGTACCAGTCAGTGCTTGCTCGCTCATACCTGAAGTATTTCTTCAGTCATAGAGTTGTCAGGAAGTGGAATAGCTTAGAAAGCGACATAGTGGAGGCAGGAACCATACATAGTTTTAAGAAGGTTTGTATAAAGTTTTTCACGTGTATGCAGGTAAAGAGAGTGACCTATTGCAACAGACAAAGGCGGCCAGGAGCTTGCTCGATCCTCCTGCACAGCAAATGGATGGACTAGACAAGATATACACAGACACCCACCCACTAACGCTCTCACTTCACACGCCGAGGGTCTGGGTTCGTTTCCAACACGCCCAAGATTGGGCGTGTTTCTTTACACCTGTTGTCTATGTTCACCCATCAGTAAAATGGGTACCTGGGTGTTAGTCGACTGGTGTGGGTCGCATCCTGGGACACTGACCTAATTTGCGGGAAATGCTCAGCATAACAAGGGACTTTCTATATTGTAGTATGTCAGTGATGTCAGCTATGGTCTGTATACCTTGTACATGTACTTGTAGTAAATAAAGATATTATATTATTATTCTTATTATACGCGCGCGCGCACACAACACACACACACACACACACACACTCAAACACACAAATTTTGTGCCTTGGAGAAAAAAGTGTATTTCACATGAACAAATATAACCATAGCAACAATGAACTGCTTAAAGTATGCAAGGAGATTTATTTACACATTTTGCATATTTGTATATAACATATTAGTTTACTGTATACATAATTAATTCCTTTATACTGATTCAACCCATCGCTTCTTTGCTGGTCTCTTGTAATCTACATCAGAAGCAACTCTTGTTATTGTTCAGAAATAATTTATCACTGATGGACTCCATTTTCCCTGGTAACCTTTTAGCATAAATGAGATGCCATGGTGGAAATGTTCCCCAGTGTTCATTGCTGACTGCTCCGCAGTTGTTTGTAAAAAATATATGTGTAAAAGAGTAAATGTATCTATAAAGACTTTCAAAACATATTGAAGTCTTTTTTGATAGGACTACATCAGGTTGCCCACTAATTTCCTGTATTTGTCAACTTTGGTATTTCCCAGAAAATTGGTTGCTATTAACCGAAAAGTGTTGCATACATTTTTCTCATCAACTATGATCCAGCCAAACTCATCTCATATATATACTCCAAACTCATCTCATACAAAAACTCATATCATATTTAAACTCATCTCATATAAACACTCCTCATATAAAAACTCATCTCATATACATATCACAAGAAAAGTTATCTGCACTGTTTATACAATTACTAGGCATCTTGTTTTTCAAAATTTGGCCTGAAAAAAAAAACAGTGACAAAAACAAATACTAAAAAAAGAGTTTGAGAAATGTGCAATGTATGACTTTCATGTGAAGGATGATTCACTCACACCTGAAGTGTGAGTGAATCATCCATTTTCTGTCATTAGAATTGCCATAAAAAAGCAATGCACTAATCAAAGTAAGTTGCAGACTTAATGGCCCATTCGGTACAAGTTTCTCCCCATCCCTCCCCCCACAAAAAAAAAAAAAAAACTAGAAGAAAAGCTACTGATAAGAAACATAGGAAATTCAGTGCATTTTTAAACATTTACTCATTGTGGGTTTGGATCAAGAGCCTCTTGATTCTTCCCATGTCAAGGAAAACACAAACTGACCTGAGTCTCTTGTCTTTATAAATAGAGTCAATTTGCAATTTTCAATCATCCTTTCCATATTCACTGTCCCAAAATTAGTAGAGATTGACTAGTTTTTTTCTAAAGCATTTTGACTGTAGACCAGTATTATCCTTGGCCTTCAGAAAGCTAAAGGGACGATAACTGATGAGACAGAGGCAGCGGATGGAAGGGAGATCTGTAATATCATTGAATAGAGAGGAGAGGATGGAGTGCGTGAGGTGGCAAGTTTTCAGTGAATTGGGAAGCACACAATTATGACTAGTCACACACAATATGACTTGTCAACCTGATCCTTACATCAGAAATGGCATGAGATTGATTTTTGAGATGGAAATCATGTTGACGAGGAGAGACACATATCAAGTGTACTTTAATCGAGACAGAACAATCTGAGAGAGACAAGAAATGGTCGAAGACAATAAGGAGAACCAGCAAACAAAGCAGGAGATGCATAGACTCCCTATCATTGGGAACCCCAAGCTCACTCACCAGGTGGAGGCCCTGCGTCGAGTGGTCATACTAAGTTCAGACCCCAAATAATCCTTAATCCCCATTTCTACTCAAAGACAACAGCTCAAAGCAAACCATATCCAATCCCTTATCCTTTCCTTTCCCAACTACAGCCCCATTTCTAACTCATATCATTTTTCACAATCAACAGCATCCCAACCCCCGAAACCTCTCTTCCCTCTGTTCCTCACCCTCCCATCCTCCCTCACTCACCCATGGTCTCACCCTCCCATCCTCCCTCACTCACCCATAGTCTCACCCTCCCATCCTCCCTCACTCACCCATAGTCTCACCCTCCTTCCTTTCCAATGCAAGAGCCACCCTCACAACCAGTCCTTACCCTTACCCCCAAGCTCAAGGAGAACAGGATCCCAGAATAAGCACAGTAATAGAAAGAAAATTGAAAGTGTGGCATACAAATGCAAATGAGATAAATTAAGAATGTTGAATGGAAAGAGCAGATAGAGGAGGCCTCCACAGACACTGTAGCAAAACATAGATTAAACTCACAAAGGTGATAACATTGTTCTTCCGAGAAGGATATTAAATAACAAGAAAAGAGAGAGGAAACGGAGGAGGTGGAGTTGCATTGCTAATCAGGAATCAGTGGACTTTTGAAACTAGTGGAATTAATGTAGGAGGGGTCGAATGATTACATAGTAAGGACACTAAGAACTGGGAGACCCAAGTTAGTGATAAAAGTTATGTATAACCAACCACTAAACAGCAGAAGATCAAGATAGGAATATGATGACAGCAACAGGGCGATGGCGGACACGATAGCGGAGGTGGCTACAAGATCCCACAAAGATAATGTAAAGTTACAGATCATGGGAGACCTAAACCATAAGGAAATAGACTAAGAGAGTCTAGAACCACAGGGGCCAGATACTTGAGAAGCTAAGCAACCAAGTGCTACTGAGGTTCGATTACCTTGTGGAAATGAACGTGCAGAGAAATGAAGAGTGTGATGAAACCTAACTTTAAAAGATGAGACTATGAAAGCATGAGACAATTCCTAAGTGGAGAGTCATTGGAAAGGAAGCTAAACTGAAAGACAGTTAATGTTATGATGGAGTATGTAGTTGGAAAGTGCCGATAGGCAGAGGAGAAATGCATATTTGGAAGTAGAAGAATAAAAAAACCAACAGGAGCAAGAAAGACTACAAATGAATTTGGACAAACTGAGGAATTGATATTAGTGGCTCTTAGAATTTAGTCCCAGAAAATGCAAAGTAATAAAAGTTAGTCAAGGGTAAGGAGGACTGGAAAATGAGTAACAGCTCAGGGAACAAAGGGTGTAAACCACCTTGAAACAGAACCTAGCGGTGAACATGGTTCCGAGGATATCGCCTGAGGCGCTGATCACCAGATACCGGCCATGGCAAATAATGAGACAAGCAAATTTAAGAGTGGCATTCAGGAATCTCAACAAGGAGGCAGTCACAACCCTGTATTATTCCATGTAAACCATATTATTTGTACGGCATAAAAAATAAATATTTATTATTACTGTTATTATTATGATTATTATTATTATTTTTATTATTATTATTATTATTATTATTATTATTATTATTATTATTATTAACACGCCAGACTTCAGGCCCATCTTGAAGTATGCAGCGCATACTCCAAGATGGGTCTGATAAGGAATATAAAGAAGACTAGATGAGCTAAGCCTGACGACACCAGAGGAGAGAAAGACCTGGGGTGACATTATTACAAAGTACAATATACTGGGGGAGGAATAGACACGATGAACAGGGCGAGTCTCGGGTACATGAAGGCAGAGCTAGAAGCTGAAAACACAAATGAGTCAGAGGGATGTCAGAAAATACTTCTTTAGCCTTAGAGCGATCAGGAAGTGGAACGACCTAGACAGACAAGTGGTAGAAGCAGGTTCCATAGCTTTAAGAATATATGTGACGGGGTTCACGCAGCGAGGAGGGAACTCAGCAGCGGGTAGAGAAGTGAGTACAAACACACACACTGCTAGCTTCACTGTCTGCTACACACTGCCAAACAAGGGTGGATGAGAGACTCGAGTAACACATCATGGGCTTTTAGGGTCAATAGCACAGGACATCCCACGTACCTTGTGTGGCTAGCAATTCACCAGCGAAGGGACTCTCATCTGGCATTCAGTTAACTAATCTAGAGAGTGAAGCCTGGCTAGGAGAGTAGGGGTTGTCTCGCTATTACTGAACGGTTGATCGATCCTTCACCATTCCTTGTGAGGATTGACCAACATAGCTTCAGCACCATATATAAATATAAAAATCTAAGTGTACTGAGCACTTTTCGATATTAAGAAATAAACCAGAGAAAGAAATATACGAAAAAGTTTGGTGGCCAGTGTATGTGGCTCTCCAACTGAGGTCCTCCTCAGCAGAGAACGTCAATAAGAGTTCGAATTTTTTTTTTGTGCTCATGATTTTATTCTTAATGTAACATTAGCTAGTCACAATAGTGTGTGAGATAAGAGAGATCTTTCCAAAGTCCTGCTCTTACAAAGAGATGGGACTACTATAGGTAGGATTCAGAGGTTTCCCCTGCTGATCCTTCAAAGGGATCCTGATTCTGGTTAGGTTAGGTAAGGTTCGTCAGGAAACAGGACAAGCGTTTCCTGACGCGGGTCGTAGTCAGATGATGACCCGCCATTGGAGCTTTTGGTCATCTGACCGAGGCCTTCCGCTGGCTTACCGGTCCACCCCTCCTGATCCTAGGAAATCAAAGCTACTCTCCTCTTCCTCAAAGAAAGAGGAGGGTAGCTTATGAATATAATAATGACAGCAATGATAATAATATTAATAATAATAATAATAATAATAATAATAATAATTCTCTAGGTGAGGTTAAGGTAAAGAATATGTTAAAATAACAAGTGTGTTGGTCGTTGAACAGACTACACCAGGAGGCCAGTTAGGACACACCTTAATAGAAGAGAACACCATAGACAACCTGTCTACCTGTCTTCCTTACCTGGCTCCTTTACCTGGCCACCTTTCAGCACGTTAAAACAACCTATGACGACACACCTTCTTGAAAATCGTTGTGAAGTATTATTAAGGCAGGACGGGTGGCTGTGCTCAACCCACACAATGGAGGAGTTGCCACACACACACACACACACACACACACAAGTAACGACCTTCACTCGTCCAGCCACACGCAAACACTAACGACCAAACTATCCCAATGGAAGAAGGATGTATGTATGAAGGCGCACTCACGTACGTTAGGACGCTCTTAATTTATATCCTCCTCATGTGGCCAGAGTAATATGTTGACGTCGGGGCAGTATGGATCTAAGCGGCAAGGAACCGTACGATCGCTTTTCGTATTACCCCACCGTGGTATTTTCTCCCTCAGTACCCTTGGTGGCGCCCCGGGGGAGCAGCAGACGGAGAGAGCAAGAGAGGCATTAACTACCAGCGTGATTTAAGACTAAAGTCTTATTCATCCACACTGTCCTTGCCGTCCTTGTCTCCGACGGAGGGTTATACCGTCTTCGATTGGCGTTTTCAAGCCACTTTATTCTTTTTATAAGCTATTGTTTACCAGACACACGACAGGATAGTCGATTTAGATAACACAATTGAGTTTGTCGGAGATAAATATGTGCTATCGTGCAGGGAAGCAAGCGAAGCGGATATGGTGTCGCGGAAGCACTAATATACAACGTTCATCATACCTGTGATGCATTCACACCTGTCTAATGATTTATCTCAGCCAACAATGAACAAAAAATATATATAAAAAAATAGCGACGACTAGTATTCGTCCGAGAAAGTTTACAATGAGTTACAGCTGTTTGTAAACGAGATAAATATTGAATTTGGTATCCTAGTTTCCCTGGCAGATAATTACACGGGCTGCTGCGGCTGCGGCTGCGGCTGCTGCGGCTGCGGCATGGACAACTGTGCCGCTGGAGAAATGCTCAAACCCGGGGAACTCATACCATTGTTTCACGCATCTGTTTGCGGAGTTGCTTGTGTGTGGATTTTTACTGGTTACTTGTTTGAATGCTGTTGTGGTTACTTTGTCGTTGACGTTGCTGCTGTTGCTGCTGTTGCTGCTGCTGTGCTGTTGTTCTTTTTCGTCGTAGCTTTTTTTTCTTTTGTAGTTGTTGCTGTTTTCGCCGTTATTTTTCTTTGTAGTTTCTTTTGCTTTCGTTGTTGCTGTTTTTGTTGTTTATATTCATTCGTCAGGAGAAATGGGCGGTCGCGGGTGTGAATTAAGAGCCAGGAGCAGCGGGTCATCAGTGGGCCATGAGTCCCGTGGCCATTATTAACTCAGAGAACTCATGAATGTGTGATGAGGCGAGTGATTCATTCCAGTGGCGCTTGAGACGACCACCTTCAACTGAGTCGATCCATTAGCATACTCGATTAATATTTAATTGAAATAAATAATTTCTGCCAGGGTGGGCAATGTTGTGACCCGGGAGAAGGCGGTTGGTAGCTGTAAACTTACCTGTAAATCCATCAAGGCTGAGGACTGACTACCATCAATCAAGGCTAAGGGACTGATAGCCTCGAATTCTATCTCCACTTCTTCCACCCCCTCTCCGGAATCCATTCTCTGTATTGGATTGATAAAAACATGGCAGTTGGTTGACCAAAGGCTTTCATCAATACAAATACACAAGTGATACACATGTGTGTGTATGTGTGTGTGTGTACTCACCTAATTGTACTCACCTAATTGTGGTTGCAGGGGTCGAGACTCAGCTCTTGGCCCCGCCTCTTCGCTGTCCGCTACTGGGTCTCTGCTCTCCCTGCTACATGAGCTTTATCATACCTTGTCTTAAAACTATGTATGGTTCCTGCCTCCACAATATCTTTCTCTAGACTATTCCACTTCCTGACTACTCTGTGGCTGAAGAAATGCTTCCTAACATCCCTTTGACTCATCTGAGTCTTCAGCTTCCAGTTGTGTCCCCTTGTTTCTGTGTTCCCTCTCTGGAACATCCAGTCACTGTCTACCTTGTCAATTCCCCGCAGTATTTTGTATGTCGTTATCATGTCTCCTCTGACCCTTCTTTCCTCCAGTGTTGTTAGTCCTATTTCCCTCAACCTTACTTCATAGGACAGACCCCTGAGTTGTGGAACTAACCTTGTCGCAAACCTTTGCACTTTCTCTAGTTTTTTACGTGCTTGACCAGGTGTGGGTTCCAGACTGGTGCAGAATATTCTAGTATGGGCCTGACGTACACGGTGTACAGTGTCTTGAACGAATCCTTGTTAAGGTAACGGAACGCTAATCTTAGGTTTGACAGTCGCCCATATGCTGCCGCAGTTATCTGGTTGATGTGTGCCTCCGGAGACGTGCTTGGCGTTATACTCACCCCAAGGTCTTTCTCCTTTGCCGAGGTTTGTAGCCTTTGTCCGCCTAGCCTGTACTCTGTCAGCGGTCTTCTTTACCCTTCTCCGATCTTCATGACTTTGCATTTGGTGGGATTGAATTCGAGAAGCCAGTTGCTAGACCAGATGTCAAGCTTGTCCAGGTCTGTTTGAAGTCCTGCTTGGTCCTCTTCCGATGTAATTCTCCTCATTAATTTCACATCATCTGCGAACAGAGACACTTCTGAGTCTATCCCGTCCGTCATGTCATTTACATATACCAATAATAACACTGGTCCTAGGACTGACCCCTGCGGTACACCGCTCGTCACAGGCGCCCACTGTGATACCTCATCACGCACCATGACCCGTTGTTGCCTCCCTGTGAGGTATTCCCTGATCCATTCCAGTTCCCTTCCTGTTATACATGCTTGTTCTTCCAACTTCTTTACTAATCTCATGTGAGGAACTGTGTCGAAGGCCTTCCTGCAGTCCAGGAAAATGCAATCAACCCACCCTTCTCTCTCTTGCCTTACCTCTGTTACTTTATCATAGAACTCTAGGAGGTTTGTGTGTGTGTGTGTGTGTGTGTGTGTGTGTGTGATAGCAAGGTCTTTGCGGTGATCCCATTATAACTCGAGACTGTTATCTACGAGATTGTTCGATCTTTCGCAATACCTAAACGAAGATCAGGATAATTCTGTACCGCAAATAAACGTGCGGATACAAAAAAAGGCATTTGCGTTGTTCTGGTGTTCACTGTGGTACTGGGGGTTAAAAACCACGTGTTCTGGTGTTCACTGTGGTACTGGTGGTTAAAAACCACGTGTTCTGGTGTTCACTGTGGTACTGGTGGTTAAAAACCACGTGTTCTGGTGTTCACTTGTACTGGGGTGAAACATCAAGTGTTCTAGTGTTCAGTATACTGCTGGGGTAAGAGGTTTCAGTAGAGAGAGGTGTGTGCATGTGAGAGGTGTGTGCATGTGAGAGGTGTGTGCATGTGAGAGGTGTGTGCATGTGAGAGGTGTGTGCATGTGAGAGGTGTGTGCATGTGAGAGGTGTGTGCATGTGAGAGGTGTGGGCATTTGAGAGGTGTGGGCATTTGAGAGGTGTGGGCATTTGAGAGGTGTGGGCATGTGAGAGGTGTGTGCATGTGAGAGGTGTGTGCATGTGAGAGGTGTGGGCATTTGAGAGGTGTGGGCATTTGAGAGGTGTGGGCATTTGAGAGGTGTGGGCATGTGAGAGGTGTGGGCATGTGAGAGGTGTGTGCATGTGAGAGGTGTGTGCATGTGAGAGGTGTGTGCATGTGAGAGGTGTGTGCATGTGAGAGGTGTGTGCATGTGAGAGGTGTGTGCATGTGAGAGGTGTGTGCATGTGAGAGGTGTGTGCATGTGAGAGGTGTGTGCATGTGAGAGGTGTGTGCATGTGAGAGGTGTGTGCATGTGAGAAGTGTGTGCACTAAACCAATTTAAGAATGGAGCATAATAAGGTATATAAATATAATTACATATAAAGAAAGGTGTAGTAGCGGAAGGAGAATATTCAAACAGCCACAAGGAGAACCCCCCTCAGCGTCTTCCCTTGAAGATCAATTATCACCTCCTCTGAGGCCACGAGTCCCAGCACCTGCGCCCAGACAACAAAAGTAATTCATAAAGAACGAAGCCGAGAGAAAAGGAGCACATCGATTTCTTTCATTGTTATAACATGTGTATGATTATTTGACGCTTGTGTTGCTCTGTTTACAATAGAATCACAGAGGGTTGAGGATGAGATGGAATATTGTAGTAGTTATTGTATTAGTACTACTAGTAGTAGTGGTAGTAAATGTAGTAGTAGTTAGTTAAGCAAACAACTTCCACCTTCCTTATTAAACATCCATGGGCGATTTTATTTTTTCAATGCGTAACGATAATTCTCTTCAGCCACTGTCCCATGTTGGCAACGTGGCCTGAAGTGAAGGAGAGTGGGGAGAGAGCCTTCTAATAGTCAATCTTAACCTCATCAGATATTCTTCAAGTTATTCCTATCATTTTCCGTTATCTCCCCTTTCTCTCTCTCTCTCTCTCTCTCTCTCTCTCTCTCTCTCTCTCTCTCTCTCTCTCTCTGGTGTTTTGGCCCTCGCAAATACTTCTGGGAATTACTCTCACACAAGGTATATTAATGCTGCCTCAACATCCGTCACTCAGTAAAGGGGTACAGAGTGCGTGTACCGTGCTAACTAGCGTTCCTCACGCAGCAAGAGGGTATAGAGTGCGTGTACCGTGCTAACTAGCGTTCCTCACCCAGCAAGAGGGTACAGAGTGCGTGTACCGTGCTAACTAGCGTTCCTCACCCAGCAAGAGGGTACAGAGTGCGTGTACCGTGCTAACTAGCGTTCCTCACCCAGCAAGAGGGTACAGAGTGCGTGTACCGTGCTAACTACGCTGGAGTCTAACTTCAGGAGTTTATAGGAGTGGAAAACCAACAATGTTTTCTATGAAAGTTACGTGCAAGTTTTTCAGAGTAGGAAGATTACACAAACAACCCGCACATAGGAGGAAGAAACTTATAATAACGTTTTGGTCCGACTTGAAGCATTAATTGGTCACACACGAGTTATTTTTTTATTGGTCCAGTCTCGGTTTTATTATGGCTTTTCATTCTTTACGAAGAAGAAGAAGCAGAGGAAGAAGATGAAAAGCAGTAAAAACAACAAATAAACAGCAACAAACTATTCTTTCTTTGAAGCCCAGGGGGTTAATAACGCAAGGTAAACAAAGACAGCCAGGCGTTGTCTGTAGTTTACCCTTACGATGCTTAGGTCCTTCTGGAAAATCGAGCCACAACAGTAGACCAACTCCTAACTGTCTACTTACCGCTGGGTGAACAGGATAGATAAACTGATCTATCGTTGACACCTATGAATACTGTAGAAGAGGGAAGGCGAGAAATAGTGCCTCGACGTCTGTAACTAAAATTACGTAGATACGATTAGTGGATTGTCATGGGAATCCTTTCACTTCTTTTCACCTGTTAACCTCTAACACATTTATTTTAGTTAAATTTACAGAATAAGTCACAGAACCTTCACTGGGATAACATTTGTAAACAATGAACTTTGTGCGCAATGCAATGACTGAGCTGGGAGAGATAGGATTCACAGCAGGTGGGAAAGACTTGCAGATAAGACATTTACTGAGTAAGAAAACATTTCAGTGCTAAGCGCCATCATCAGGAGTCATTCATGGATTGTATATTGTTATATGTTGCAGAAATGATTCCCGATGGTGGCGTTTGAGTCGTCACCGCAATGTTGATTGTACCTCATTGAATGTCCTAAGAAATTGATAGTGTTTCCCCATCTGCTATGAGTACCTCGTACCTGTGGACCTTCCCTTCATTTGTGCCTCCTTCCTTTACTTCCCTCTGACCTTACCTCAGTCTCTTTCTCTCTCTCTCTCTCTTCGTACCTCCCTCCATCCTTCTCTTTCTCGTGCCCTCAAATAAATTACTGACGCTGTAATTACTTTTCCTCTTGAAGCAAATTAACAAGAGTCTTCATCCTCTCAGTAAATATTGATACATAAGACGAGGCGCTCTCGTCTGATCATCACCAGAGACTAATATTATCTTCCATCTTTATTCCCTTCTGGAGGGGGGAGGGTGCCTCGATGCCCGCGAAGGGCTCATGATTCAAGGAATCAGAGCGACCCTCCCTTTCCCTTTATCAAACCTGATTACCTCTCATTCAACAGGCACTAATAATAATAATAATAATAATAATAATAATAATAATAATAATAATCACTTATAAATAATTTTACGAATTAATTACACCGGAAATTTGACCTAGAAGTTTTTTTTTTAAGAAAACGTCATCAGTTTATTGGTGTGTGTGTGTGTGTGTGTGAGTGTGTGTACTCACCTATTTGTGTTTGCAGGGGTCGATTCATAGCGCCTGGCTCGTGTGTGTGTGTCTGTTCTATTCGCAGGGGGGTGGGTATTTAGATATGACAGTGGAAGACTGCATGATGAAAGGAAAAGAGAGAGAGAGAGAGAGAGAGAGAGAGAGAGAGAGAGAGAGGTGAGATAAATTAAGTGAGAGAGCAGATGGAAGGAAACATGGAGAGAATACAAAATAAGAAGCTCGTGGGAGGAGACATTGAGGGTAGGAGGAAGGGTAGCAATGAGGGGAAAGCGAGGAAGGGAGAATGGAATGGTGGTAAGGGTCCACAGAGACGTGGAAGGAAACATTATTTTTTGGGGGAGGGGATGGGGGGGCGAGAGGAAAAATGACAGGAGGAAAGAGGATGGCCGGGAATAAATATAAGTGTGAGTGTGTGTTAGGTAAAATTTCCTACTCCAGGCCCTCTTCCATTCTCGCCCCTTCCTTCTCTCCCTCCTGTTTTCCCTCCTGACACTTGTATTCTAATAATAATAATAATAATATAATAATAATATAATATAGTAATAATATAATCTTTATTTCTACAAGTACATGTACAAGGTATACAGACCATAGCTGACATCAATGACATACTACTAATTGATCTAATTTGTCCGAAATGGGCTGTACACCAGTCGACTAACACCCAGGTACCTATTTTATCGATAGGTGAACATGGACAGCAGATGTCTTAAGGAAACACGTCCTAATGTTTCCACCTGTACCGGGAATCGAACCACGGACTTCAGTGTGTGAGCTGAGTGAGGTAGCAATCGAGCTTAACCTTGGGTTAATTTTGAGCGTAGCCAGATGTTGTCTTCAGTGAAATCCTTTGTTGTTTTGTCTGTCCTGTCTGTCTGTCCTGTCTTCGTGTCTTGAAGAGGACCTTTAACTCGAGTCTGCCGTCTGAATGTATTTTATTTCTCTCCTGTTTCTTGTACCTTTTCTTTACCCAGTCTTTAAATTCCTTTTGAAGTATTATTATTCTTATAAAAATTGTTGATCTTCTAATTCAAGGTGATGGAAACGTACTTCTTCTCTTCTTTCATTTCCCAACTTAGTTGCGTTCTTCATCTTTAAGATTATTCCCCTTTTATATATAGTTCTGGATTTTACAAATTATTTTGTAACCTTTTTCTTACATTTGTCTTGTTTTCATTAGCTCTCTCTAATTTCTCACAACCAAGTGATTGAATACACTCTTATATACGCACATAAGCGTGTTCTCATACGCACACTCCATGGGTTTGTATTATACAACCCTACAGCGAAGCTCCGTAATACGTCACTGAAGAGAAGGCAGACTCCAGAAAGCTTGATATCTGCGAATGTGATAGTGAACCACTTTTCAGACTAATTAACAAATATACCTCCAAAAATTTGGAGTTCATAAGGAGGACGGTTGAGGACTTGACTCATCAAAGACAATCGACTCGCTGAGTTCTATGTGTAAGTAACGAAAATAAAGGGGAAGAGAGAGAGGAGGAGAACTTGGATTACATGAGAGCATTCGACAGACATGTTGCCGTCAAAAGGTAAACAGTAGGTGAAGAGTAAACAGGAATTTATCTCTGGTATCTGTAAAAGACCTGGAGTTTACCTGGAGTTACTTCCAGAGGTCACCGGCCCTGCGGCCCGGTTCCAGACCAGGCCTTTTGTTTGCTGACCTGATCTGTTAGTGCCTGCCGTCAGCAGTCCTCTGTATATACCACAGGAACTGTTTTGAAGAATCTGTCGCGTTCCTTCATGAAGACAGCTAAGGGTTTGTTTTTAATCCCCCTAGTGCATGAAAGAGGGGCCTTGAAGAGTCTGTATCAAGCACCTGATTATGTGAATATAATGAGAAAAATGAAGGAGTGGACAAATTCAAACTACATAAAGATATGAACAATCAAACATGTGGGTAATGGAGTTCAACCAAAATAAATACAAAGCCATGCTGTTCAGTGGGGAAGAGAGAAGACCAGACACAGAGAACAACGTTGAATGACGGAAACATGTATAAATCAAGGATAAGGAGCTATGAATGAACATCACTCTGACTATATCACCGGAAAACCCCCATAAAACCTCACTGCCTGAGTGGCGCACGCGAGGCTAGCAAGGAACTTCCTTAAAGAACCTAAATAATGAATTCTCTAAAACACTTCATGCGACATAGCATGGAACACACGCCTGATGCGTGTTTTAGAGCTAGAGAAAGTTGAGCGGGTTTTTTTCAGCCAAACTCATGGAACTAAGAGAACTGATCAACTCCGAGAGACTTAGAGAAACTGAACTTTACCATCTGAGAAAAGAAAAGAACCAGAGGTAAAATTACGACGTACAAGAATCTTAGAGGATTTTTACGAGGCGGATCAGGACAAACTGTTCGAGATCTGAAAAACAATGGCGAGGCGGCTTTTTTGGACGCAAAAAAAAAAAACACACTTGAGCCACAGGAACTGTAGGAAACTACTTTTTTTAACCTTAAAGTGATAAGAAAGTAGAGCAATGGGTTTGGGTCCAAGAGGCAAGGGACCATTAATTAACGCTCGTCTATAAGATTATGTGACAGTAATTGGAGCTGAGACTTGACTCCCACAAACACAGCTCCTTAATTATAACTCGGTAAGTACACTCATACATATGCACATGCGCACACATAAACATGCACACGCTCACACACACATACAAACATGCACATGGGCGTACACATAAACGCACATCCATGCACAAGCACACTGAGATCGCACTCAAAATTCCAATCACTCTCAAGAGAGACTTCCACAGGAAACTAATTTATTCGGGCAAACAGTAAAACAAATTGAGGCGCAAAATATTTCACAAACACTTCACAAAAAGTAATATATCACATCATTAAATTATAGAGAAAAATAAATACTCGTGAAACAAACGTAAATGTTGAATGAAAACAAAAATCAAGATTAAAAACCTAACGACACTTTTGTTTAACAGATAAATGGAATAAAAATGGAAATGTTAATCATTGATAAGATTACTATGTAAAGGATGTCTCAAGAAGGATGATGGGAAGGTGGCTTTAAGTGGCAGGCTTGTGTGAGCATGTTAGAGGAATAATGACTTGAGATTCTTTAGGATTTAAAGTGCTATCGAAGTGTGGTCAATGTCTCATCTTCGAGGGGATTCAGGAAAACCTGTTGATTAGACATGAGTTCTGGAACTGGGTAGTACAGTGGCTGCAATATGAAGAATGAGTGGAGATGTTTTGGTTTGAGGATATGCCAGTATTCACACACACGCACGCATGCACGCACGTGCGTATGTGTGTGTTTTTAAGGCTAATGATTTTTATTTAAAAGGCAAACACATGTATACAACAGTACAAGGTGTAAACCGAGATTCTGAAACTCCTCCAGCTCCTCTGAAGTTGGATGTGAACCAATAATGAAGCAAGCATGACCACTTTAGATGGCCACACTGAGATGCTGGAACCTGAAAGTGGCTGCCCTTGGGTCCACAGTGGTGTCAGTGAGCATGGAACCTAGTTTTTCAAGGGAAGCCGGTGCATGTTTACCCCATTGTACATGGGTCACCGATCCCACTGGAACAAATTTGTACTGATGGCTTAAGTCCCTATCTATACCTGAAGAGTTTGCACTCCTGCCTGTGATCTGTAGTACCTCCCTGTTCTTTAACACTGTGACGAATGTAGGTGTCAGCCAGAGTCAACATGCAGGTATAGTACCATGCTTGCCAATTTTCCGGGTATAGTTTGTGATCCCATCGGGGCTGCTTGCGGGATTCTGAGAGCTCATGCATTCTAGGAATCAGGGCTCCCAGCCAGGAACCCAGCTGAATCAAGGCTCCTTTTGATGATGTTGTTGACCTCACTGTGTCCCGCGTGCCAACTCTTGGTTTTGGAACAGTTTAGACCATGTAGACCGCATTGGTCGGTTTGAACATTGCCAAAAATACGCGTATATTCCGTGTGGATGGGGGCAGCAAGGCGTAGAGCCACTTTTAAGATAGTTGGGATTGTTATTGGAGCGTCTAGGAGCCAGGTTTCCAACTTTACTTTATTTTTCCGCAAAATCTTCAACGCTGATATTTACCCACACGAGATATTTAAGCTCCACTCAGCTTAAGAGATACGAGAATTCCTTTCTCGGATCACCCAGCGACGTAACGACATTTGCTTTGCATTTTGAAGTCTGTGTTCTTGGAAAGACAGCTAGAGGAGGAGTGATGGTAAATGTGTTTCCTCTTTAGCTCATTCCACCTTGGTGAGTAATGACTTTGTTGAAAATAAAAATGGAAAAAAATCACTTTACTTAATTATGAGCATGAAAACGAAAATATGACGTGACTACATAAAAAATATGAAATATATACACTAATGAATATGGTGCAAAAACATATATACTTGAATACTGTATGTGCCTAACTTAAATGCGTTTGATATTGAAGCAAACATACGACTAAAAAACACACACCACGGGCGGGGATAGACTAAAATATACAAGAAAATATGCGCAAGATAAACGTAAATATAGAACGTAAGAGCACTCAAAAAGGTTCGGAGTGCGTCAGTGCCTCATCAAGTTAATTGGAGCTTCAAAACCCCGGGTGCTCGAGTCTCGCTGATGGACACTAATACCTCCTGAACACTCCGAAGCACCCAGATGTCTTGCTCGATCTCGTTTAAATGGGACTCGCTCTCTCAGAGAGACGTCTCGCTTGATCTCACTTAAACGGGACTCGCTCGCTCTGAAAGATGTCTTGATCGGTCTCTATTAAACGGGATTCACTCTCCCGAGATATGTCTTGCCCCACGTCGCTAAAACGGAACTAGCTCACCCAGAGAGGTGTCTCTCTCTATCTCACTGTACACGGAGACTCGTCCGCTCTGAGAGATGCCTCATTTGATCTCACCCCCCAATGAGACTCGCTCGCTCCGCGTCTCTCACTCGCTCGTTGGTGTAATAAAAGAAAAACCTTCGTGTGAGTAATTCTTATTTCATTTTCAGCGTCGCTTGAGAGTTACGGATTTTACAGAGCCACTGTAGTCATGGGAGGGAGACGGGAGAGTTGCTTCGCTGGTTGGCTTGCAAGCAGACCTGGTATCTTGCTTATGTTAATGTCTATGTCTGGTTTTATGTCTTACTGTTTATCTGATTATTTTTGCTAATTATTTTTTTTGTCTTGGAATTTTCTTTTTAGCCTTTTATATATTTTTTTGTCTATTATTCATTTGGTGGTGGTTTAATATTTTATAGTTAGTGTTTTTCTTATTTGTCTACTGGTTGTTTACGTATATTTTTGTCATTGTTATATTTTCAATGATTGCTTATTTCTGTTTTGATTTCCTCTTTTTGTGGCTTTGTGTCTATGCCTTTATTTTCCTTATTTTTCGAGAGTTCGTCCTTTACATACTTTTTCTGGTTGTGTATGTCTGTTTTGATGTTTATGTATATTTGTGGCATAGGAATATACAGAGATGAATATGATGAAAGTTTGTTTTTATCCCTGTTTTAGGGATTCAAGTATTCTTGTCTGGTGGTGAAAAGGTTACGTGCAACCTGTCCCTCGTGCAGTCGATAGGCTTTAAACCCCCAGTAGCCAATCGTTTTGTGTCGATATAGCATCTTAATAAAAAGGGTAGGATGTGACCTGCACATTCGAGGAAGTCTTGAGGGTGATTTAGGTGGGCAGCAGAAAACCCAGAAAAGGAGTGGGTGTTTTCGCTAGCCTGGAGACAGGAGGATAAGAAAAAATTGATCCTGTAGTCTAGAGGAAATGATGAGGCATTAGAGGAACACCAGGTTCGTGAGTTTTACGAAGACCATAGAAATAAAACAGATGCGGAAGCGGCTAACAGTGTAAAAATGTAGTGGATAGAGATTGGAGAAAGGACGTAATGCGAGGTTGAAATTTCCTTGATGCAGTTACGAGGGTCGGAAGCAAGACTAGTGGAAGTGCGAGAGTAAGAGACTTTTCTGAGGTGATATTTGCTGTTGAAGACACTCACCCGAAGTGCTTTTGTAAGACAGATAGATAACAAGATCAGTAGCAGATTTAGGGAAAGTCGGGAGAAGTGGCTATTACTGAGGAAGGTGGTGATACTCAGAAGGAAAAAAAAAGAGGACCACGGATGTTAGACATGTCAGGAATACTGTGAGGGTGAGACTGGTGACAGGGAATCAAAGGAGCTAATCAGGTCAATGGCAGCACTAGGACCGGCTCAACTGGTAAAGGAAAGTTTAATTAAAACCAAGACATTCAAGTTGGTACTTGGGGAAAACCGGGACAGTTTCTTTGTCCTCCTGTCTGTCTGTCTATATTTGACTGCCAACTGAACGTGTCTATTACAAGAAAAAATCGTCCATTTTGTAAACAGGTTATATAAATCGAGTCAGTCTGGTCTGTAGCTGCGCCTTCTGTTTCACTCTGTGCCATTCCCGAAGACTCGCTGGCATAGAAAGGGTTCAGAAGCCCACTAGTGAATCTGTGACTTCGTGAATTAGACTGTCAAAGGATAAACGTAAAGTTGATTGACTGAGGCAGCCCTCTGTGTAAAGATTCTTCTTGTTAGAACTTCCCTCCGTGTCAGTCTTACGCTGTGTGTCAGTCTTACCCTCTCTGCGAGCCTTAGCCTCCTTCTAATCCTTACCTTCCATGTGTCAGACTTACCCTTCGTGTCAGACTTACCTTGTGTTTCACATTTATAACATCAGTGTGAGAATTATCTCTTCAGTGTTAAATATTCATCTCCCTCACTCCCTTACTCCCTTCCTCTCCCTCTCTCTCTCCTTCCTTCCCTTCGACGCTCTTCCCTCATTCCCTCCCTCTCTCCCTCCCGCAGCCGATGGACTTTTTATCCTCGTCTGAAGGCTCAAGTACTTGAGAATAAGATCAGCTCTGCTAATGGGAGCTCAATAAGCTCTATAACGAGAGCGCCGGGATAAGCCCGGGTAACCTGGTCATTATAGTTACTTACCACGTTCGGTGAGTCACTGTGAATTACTATACTCCACAGAGTCACTGTGAGTTCCCACACACACAACAGTCACTGTGAGTTCCCACACACACAACAGTCAGTGAGTTCCCACACACCCCACAGAGTCACAGTGAGTTCCCACACACCCCACAGAGTCACAGTGAGTTCCCACACACCCCACAGAGTCACAGTGAGTTCCACACACCCCACAGAGTCACAGTGAGTTCCCACACACCCCACAGAGTCACAGTGAGTTCCCCACACACACACACCAGAGTCACGTGAGTTCCCACACACACACCACAGAGTCACAGTGAGTTCCCACACACACACCACAGAGTCACAGTGAGTTCCCACACACACACCACAGAGTCACAGTGGTTCCACACACACACCACAGAGTCGTGAGTTCCCCACACACCCACAGAGTCACAGTGAGTTCCCACACACACCACAGAGTCACAGTGAGTTCCCACACACACCACAGAGTACGAGTGAGTTCCCACACACACCACAGAGTCACAGTGATTCCCACACACACCACAGAGTCACAGTGAGTTCCCACACACCACCACAGAGTCAGGTGAGTTCCACACACACACCACAGAGTCACCAGTGAGTTCCCACACACACACCACAGAGTCACAGTGAGTTCCCACACACACACCACAGAGTCACAGTGAGTTCCCACACACACACCACAGAGTCACAGTGAGTTCCACCACACCACAGAGTCCAGTGAGTTCCCACACACACACCACAGAGTCAGTGAGTTCCCCCCCACACACCACAGTCCAGTGAGTTCCCACACACACACCACAGAGTCACAGTGAGTTCCCCACACACACCACAGAGTCAGTGAGTTCCACACACCAAGTCAGTGAGTTCCACCACAGGTCACAGTGAGTTCCACCAGGTCACAGTGGTTCCACACCCTCTGCCACAGTCACGAGTTCCCACACCACAGAGTCAGTGAGTTCCACACACCACAGAGTCACAGTGTTCCCACACCACAAGCAATAGTTCCACACACACCACAGTCAGTGATTCCCACCCGAGTCTGGTTCCCACACCACAGGTCAGTGATCCCACACCACAGAGTCAGTGGTTCCACACACCACAGTCCAGTAGCCACACACCACAAGTCGGATTCCCACACACCACAAGTCACAGTGTTCACACACCACAGGTCAGTGAGTTCCCCACACACCACAGGCGTGATTCCCACCACAAGTCACAGTGAGTTCCCACACACACCACAGAGTACGTGATCCCCACACACACCAAGTCGTAGTTCCCCACCCACAGGTACAGTGATTCCCACACACCACGTCTTGAGTTCCACACACCACAAGTCACGTGAGTTCCACACACAACCACAGAGTACGTAGTTCCCACACCACCACAGTCACAGTGATTCCCACACACCCAGAGTACGTATCCCCCACACACCCAGGTCAGGTTCCACACACACCACCAGAGTCACGTGAGTTCCACACACACCACAGAGTCAGTGAGTTCCACACACCACAGAGTACAGTGAGTTCCACCACCACAAGTCACAGTGGTTCCCCACACCACAACAAGTGGTTCCACACGGTCAGTGGTTCCCCACACACCACAGAGTCAGTGAGTTCCACACACCACAGGTCAAGTGAGTTCCACACACCACAGAGTCAAGTGATTCCACACACCACAGAGTCAAGTGAGTTCCCACACACACACACAAGTCAGTGGTTCCACAACCCGAGTCGTGATTCCCACACACACCACAGAGTCGTGAGTTCCCACACACCACAGAGTCAGTGATTCCCACACACACAGGTCGTGATTCCCACACCACAGAGTCGTGAGTTCCCACACACCACAGGTCGGTGGTTCCCACACACACCAGGTCAGTGGTTCCCACACCACAGAGTCAGTGAGTTCCACACACACCACAGAGTCCAGTGAGTTCACACACACCACAAGTCGTGTTCCCACACACCACAGAGTCGTGAGTTCCACACACACCACAACACAGTGGTTCCCACACACACACACAGAGTCACAGTGAGTTCCCACACACACCAGAGTCCAGTGATTCCCACACCACAAGTCACAGTGAGTTCCCACAACAAAAAAAAAAACACAGTGAGTTCCCCACACACACCACAGAGTCACAGTGAGTTCCCACACACACCACAGAGTCACAGTGAGTTCCCCACACACCACACAGAGTCACAGTGAGTTCCCCACACACCCACAGAGTCACAGTGAGTTCCCACACACACCACAGAGTCACAGTGAGTTCCCACACACACCACAGAGTCACAGTGAGTTCCCACACACACCACAGAGTCACAGTGAGTTCCACACACACCACAGAGTCACAGTGAGTTCCCACACACACCACAGAGTCACAGTGAGTTCCCACACACACCACAGAGTCACAGTGAGTTCCCACACACACCACAGAGTCACAGTGAGTTCCCACACACACCACAGAGTCACAGTGAGTTCCCACACACCACAGAGTCACAGTGAGTTCCCACACACACCACAGAGTCACAGTGATTTCCCCACACACACCACAGAGTCACAGTGAGTTCCCACACACCACAGAGTCACAGTGAGTTCCCACACACCACAGAGTCACAGTGAGTTCCCACACACACCACAGAGTCACAGTGAGTTCCCACACACACCACAGAGTCACAGTGAGTTCCCACACACACCACAGAGTCAGAGTGAGTTCCCACACACACCACAGAGTCACAGTGAGTTCCCACACACACCACAGAGTCACAGTGAGTTCCCACACACACCACAGAGTCACAGTGAGTTCCCACACACACACCACAGAGTCACAGTGAGTTCCCACACACACACCACAGAGTCACAGTGAGTTCCCACACACACACCACAGAGTCACAGTGAGTTCCCACACACACACCACAGAGTCACAGTGAGTTCCCACACACACACACCACAGAGTCACAGTGAGTTCCCACACACACACACACCAGAGTCGCAGTGAGTTCCACACACACACACACCACCAGAGTCGCAGTGAGTTCCCACACACACACACACAGAGTCCAGTGAGTTCCACACACACACACCCGAGTCGCAGTGAGTTCCACACACACACACACACACACAGAGTCCAGTGAGTTCCCCACACACACACACCACAGAGTCACAGTGAGTTCCCACACACACACACCACAGAGTCACAGTGAGTTCCCACACACACACACACACCACCGAGTCACAGTGAGTTCCCACACACACACACACACCACCGAGTCACAGTGAGTTCCCACACACACACACACACCACGAGTCACAGTGAGTTCCCACACACACACACCACAGATTCACTGTGAGTTCCCACACACACACACCACAGAGTCACTGTGAGTTCCCACACACACACACACAGAGTCACTGTGAGTTCCCACACACACACACCACAGAGTCTCTGTGAGTTCCCACATGGTATATGTTTTTTCGCTTGATTTTGAATTTCGGTTTTAAAATTAACTGGACCAAACGTTTGCGTGTCATGGCTGGATGTCTTTCCTTCTAACTGCATAAGTACCGTATGTTTCTAATTCTGTTTGTCCTGTGTTTTTGTTATTGCATTTTAAGCCTATCTGTACTCGCCTCTGTGTGTTTGCAAGGGTTAAGTCATAGGCCCCCACTTCGTACCTCTCATCTTAGACTTGAAGTTTTTCTCAAATTGTTTGGAATCTGAGCATCTAATTTCTCTGCTGTATTTCTGGTGCCTCTAGTGGCCAGCTTACGTAACCATCATACAGCGGCACATTGCTCATGTATGCTATTTTTGGTAAATAAAACAAAAAGACAGATGCAGCCGTCAGTTTCAGGCTACATTTACTAGACAGTCTCACCTTTAGCATTTTGTATATCGTAATTATGCCTCTTCTGATTGTCTTCCCCTCCGACGAAACAATAGGTTCAGGTACCTATTGTTTCCTCACAACTTGAGATGTGGCCTAGTGGCCACATCTCTCGATTTTATCAAATTTGTGTGAATCTCTGGACGAAAGCTCTATGCTGCTATGTTAACTCAAACACAGTTGTACAGAACAAGCCTCTGTTTGGACAACGTTTCGCTCTAGGAAGACCTTTTTCAAGCTAGATATTTGTAGTGAATTACAGAAAACACAAGCAGAATAGACACTTTAATTAGACAAAGTTTTCCCAGGAGAGCAAGCCGTCTTAAGTATGTAAGATTGTATGGGAAATATATGAATATAGAGACTGTGTGAGGACAGCAGGAGAGACGCGGGTGACCTGAGCAGGTGTATAACAGTGTATAAGTCGAGGGATTATCTGTGCATGAGAGATTTAACAAACTGAAAATTCCTTTAGTCTTCCGTTTATGCCCATTGTTTCTATTGTGTTTTCTATCGCCCTCTCTTCATTCATGCAATATTCATCTCTCTTATCTCCCTGCTGTTCCACCAAAACAAACATGATTAGGGCGTCTTCTTCTTATTATCATGTTCCTTTGTGTCTTGACTCATGCGTGCGTGCGTGCGTGCGTTCGTGCGTGCGTGTGTGTGTGTGTGTGTGCGTGTGTGTGTGTGTGTGTGTGTGTTGTGTATGCATGTGTACATGTATTATGAGTGTGAGCATGTGTTAGGGTGTGTAGATGTGTGCATGTGTTTTGAGGGCGTATGCATGTGTAGTTAGGGTGTGTGCATGTGTTGTGAGGGTGTGTGCATGTGTAGTGAGGGTGTGTGCATGTGTAGTGAGGGTGTGTGCATGTGTAGTGAGGGTGTGTGCATGTGTAGTGAGGGTGTGTGCATGTGTAGTGAGGGTGTGTGCATGTGTAGTGAGGGTGTGTGCATGTGTAGTGAGGGTGTGTGCACGTGTAGTGAGGGTGTGTGCATGTGTAGTGAGGGTATGTGCATGTGTAGTGAGGGTATGTGCATGTGTTGTGAGGGTGTGTGCATGTGTAGTGAGGGTGTGTGTACGTGTAGTGAGGGTGTGTGCACGTGTAGTGAGGGTGTGTGCATGTGTAGTGAGGGTGTGTGCATGTGTAGTGAGGGTATGTGCACGTGTAGTGAGGGTATGTGCATGTGCAGTTGTCGAGTAGTCGGACATAGTGGCAATAAGTATAAAGTTTGAGAAATCAATATTGGTCAATATAAAGAATCGCATTTAGATCATATGAGTTAGTATACAATGATGACGAGGTTCCTGACATCCAGTCAAATGCGACACTCTGACAATCCTCCTGACTTACCTTTAATAACCAAATAGACGAACAACCTGACTGTCGTTATTCCTTACGTACACGACAGGTAATGAGAAATCCACAAGTATCATTTGTAAATACCAATTCAGATCCTCCTCAACCACGGCATGTGTTAACCGTTGTAACAGAGTTTGACCCCCCCCCCCGAGTTGATAACCACTCTGCATATGTAAATCTCACCGTAGCAGAGTTGGGGTTAAATGTAAATAGTCTCCATAGATAGATAATATAGTCTAAAGAGTATTTCAACTGTATGTTTACTATATCAACTTATTGACGTTCAAATTTTTTTTTTTTAAGTGTTTACGTTCTCTCCGAATT
Source organism: Cherax destructor (assembly GCA_009830355.1). NCBI lineage: Eukaryota > Metazoa > Arthropoda > Malacostraca > Decapoda > Parastacidae > Cherax > Cherax destructor. The sequence goes on along the minus strand of WNWK01001273.1, from coordinate 91,514 downwards.
CCAAGATTTAAGAGTAAAAGATTTGTGTGCACCAAGTCTGCCTTTTCTGTTAAAAACTTTCTTCTTTGTAAATATATTTCCTCAGAATCTGTAGATCACATGAATACAGATAGATAGATCTTCTCTTTCTCTTTGTTGATCTCTTTTGTTAATTTGTACCACCATTAATTCTATCATAATTCATAATGCATTATAATCAGTTATCTTTATGTATAGTTTTTTATGTTCAATTGTTGTGCACATTGACAATGTATAGAATCAGCCCAGAGTCATAATGCCTAAAGTCTATCCTGTATATAAGTTAGGTGTATGTCGGGACGCCAAACTTTAGCGTCGCCGAGCTGTCAGTAGTGTTACTGTGTACTTGTGTAGTATACTTAGATAATCCCAGCTACTTTATAGATAGGCTCCTTTCTAGCTATGACGTCACGAGACCCCTCATATGGGAGCCATAGGCCACAGTGTTCATCCTCAGTTCCACGTTAGGTATAGACTAGACAAGGCAAGGCCTGGGTTCTCCTCTAGACTCTTAATTATACGCCTCCAAGATATCCAACGTGTGTATTTCTTACTCCAATATCTCCTGACGAACCCCCACGACATAGTGAGGGTGTGTGCATGTATTGTGAGGGTTTGTGCATGTGTTGTGAGGGCGTGTGCATGTCTTGTGAGGGCACGTGCATGTGTTGTGAGGATGTGTGCATGTGTTGTGAGGATGTGTGCATGTGTTATGAGGCTGTGTGCATGTGTTATGAATGTGTGTTCATGTATTGTGAGAACGTTTGCATGTGTTGTGAGAGCGTGTGCTAGTGTTGTTAACCAGTGTGCATGTGCTGTGAAGGAGTGTGTATGTGTTACAGTGTATCCATGTGTTGTGTTTTATCATCACACCTACTTCGTTTCATGTTAAACATTAAGAGGGACGACAAGAACGGGAAGGAAAGGACTCGGGTAAGACAGCCGGGGAAAGAAGACTGTGGCCCAGACAGGAAGACAGAGGCAGGAGAGTCTCAACATTCCTTCTCACCACTTATTCCTCATACGATTTTCCTTTTGCACCTGTCGGGAGTTTCCGTATCTGTACCAGTTGCTTTGCTGATGTTCCAAGAAACTTTAGCTGCCCTTTTCCCTTCTCTCGAATCATAACCGATTACCTCCCATTCAAAATTAGTTATTTAGAACCTAATGGTTTATCGCTACTCAATTATAATAATATTTCTTTGCTTGCCTCATTTCCAGTTTTCTCATTTTCCTCATACCCCTCTTCTCATTTTCTTTCACCAGCTGCTAGTCATTGGTTTCTTCCTTCCTTCCTTCCTTCCTTACCCCTTCTGGAGTCTCTCGACTCGCTGACAGCCTGGGTGATGGAATATGTAGGAAAACACAAATATTACCACAATGCAACTATTTTAGAACATAGGTATATTATGGACACTGCACGAGCCGAGAAAGTTATCTTTTGAATTGCATAACCCCGGTCTCTAGTACCTCATGTGATTGCAATAGTGCAGAGAGCGCAGCATAGACTTGCAATTCATTTAAATATAAGTAATCAGGATTTGAAGGGAATCAGAAGAGTCATTTACAAGTCATCATATGAAAATTAATATCCTGATTCTTTCAAATAAAAATGTTGAATTCGGTCATACACAGCCCAAATTTAATTGAAAACTTCAAATAAGAAACACCATCGCTGAAAGAGAGCAATGTCCTGAAAAATCGGAGTCTTATCCTCATTAAAAACTCAAAAAGTCTTGAAAACACAGTTTTTTAGTTTCTTTTTTTTTCATTTATATTCTGTTTAAAATTCTCTACAATCCAACAAGAGCAAATATTTTATTTTTATTTATTTTAAGTAAATCCCGTTTGTCTAAATTGTTTTAGAAGTTTGTAGATTGGCACACCAAAGGGCAAAGTGGGAAGCCCACTAAGAAATTATTCTTCAGTAACTGATCAGATTCCAAATATTCCAATTTTTTTAACAATTTCAGTAAAATTTGAAATTTGCATCAAATCACTCTTAAACTTATGAAGTGCCATCCTTCTTTTAGAGCGCATCATCAGTTGGCAAACTGGGTCTTATGGCACCTAATAACAGCACGAACCTCGCCTTCAGGAATCAACACCAGTGGGGAAAATTTGAAGCCAATCAAGAGAGGCATTCTCTGGTTGTGGTACGGACTCCAGTGATTCCAATATTTTTAAATTATTTTGCTATGTTGGCAGATGTGCCGGTGCACAAACAAATCTCAACAGGTTCAGTCCTCGTTGAAAGATGCATCGGTCATTAAATACTGAAGCTGTTCAGAAGAGGTAAACTAAAATTGATCTAACCTGATTTAACGGGAATACAAATTTCACACTAATTTACACACGTGAATTTTCCTCTCCACCTTCATCGAATTAGGTCCTTTTTTGAACGTTTCAAGCCATGCTGCTGAGGGTTTTGGAAGTTATCTATTCATTCCAGGATCCTGGGAATGTGTTCAATAACTTTGGTCATAGGGTACATGCACATTCCAGTTGGTCCAAGAATCTGGTCTCGCTACCCTACATATACACTGGCCTGGAGCTTTACGACTCGCTCGTCACGAGTTCAATCCCCACCTGTGGTATGGTTTATAAACACTGAAAATTTGAAGCCGATCGGATGAGGCGTTCTCGATTTACGAGCGAAAGAAAAACAAAAAGTTGGAGGAAAGAAAAAGAAGTAAAAAAAAAAATCTGGCCACCACTTAAAATTTTTCCCCTCGGGGATACATAAATAATGTAGCAGCACCCTGCTGATGCATTCAAAATTCCTTAATTATTAAAATAAGTATAAGATTTCTGGCGCCTGTCTCTTGCGGCTGTGGTTCAAGGCTGAAGACATCTGGTGGGTCAGTGGTTCTCACACACTTAGAGTGACGCTGTGAACTCTAGGGGAACCTACCATTACCATTCTTACCACACGCCTCCTTCTCCAGGATCAGAAACTGAAAAACAATATTTATAGTCTAAAAAACAATATTCACAGTCTAATTTTTTTTTTAAAACCTGTATTGACTGTTTCAGTACACTGGTCCCACTCTCCATACAGTTACATTATTCTTTCCCGCAGGAATCACTGTCTTTTGCAAGGTGAAATCAAATAACAGTAAGTTGTAAAATTAGTAATACGTGCATGGTGGGAGAGCCAGTAGCCTGTCCACTATCTGGGCTGTTGTGTTTTGGGAATGACGGTACATTCACTCACAGGATGGCTGGCACTCTCCTGTCGGCTAGTTCCTCGGGGTAAACTCTTAACCTCCACCTTACAGAACTCTTGGTGAAGAAGGATGAAGCACGGGCGAGCGTTGCGCTGCTGTTGCAGTATCAATAAAACTGGTAACTTTGCAACAACGTCAGCAGAAGTGATTGCACAGTCTTCTAATTTGCTAAACCCAGACACTAAAAAGATCACAATGAAACGAGCTTCAAAAAATTCTACGAAGGTTGCTGCTGCGTATGGCTAGCATCGACAGTCTGGTCGATCAGGCCAGCAGCTGGTTGGTGATCACAACGAAATCGACTCAAGATAAACTGTGGGTAAGACCGTAATCCAGAAAATAACATGTGGACGATATATAAAAACCTCTCACCAACAAAAGCCTGGGATATTCTCCCACACTAGTCTGGGATATTCTCCCACACAAACCTGGGATATTCTCCTACACAAACCTGGGATATTCTCCCACACAAGCCTGGGATATTCTCCTACACAAACCTGGGATATTCTCCCACACAAGCCTGGGATATTCTCCCACACAAGCCTGGGATATTCTCCTACACAAACCTGAGATATTCTCCCACTCAAGCCTGGGATATTCACCCACTCAAGCCTGGATATTCTTCCACACAAGCCTGGGATATTCTCCCACACAAGCCTGGGATATTCTCCCACACAAGCCTGGGATATTCTCCCACACAAGCCTGGGATATTCTCCCACACAAGCCTGGGATATTCTCCCACACAAGCCTGGGATATTCTCCCACACAAGCCTGGGATATTCTCCCACACAAGCCTGGGATATTCTCCCACATAAGCCTGGGATATTCTCCACACAAGCCTGGGATATTCTCCCACACAAGCCTGGGATATTCTCCACACAAGCCTGGGATATTCTCCCACACAAGCCTGGGATATTCTCCCACACAAGCCTGGGATATTCTCCCACACAAGCCTGGGATATTCTCCCACACAAGCCTGGGATATTCTCCCACACAAGCCTGGGATATTCTCCCACACAAGCCTGGGATATTCTCCCACACAAGCCTGGTATATTCTCCACACAAGCCTGGGATATTCTCCCACACAAGCCTGGGATATTCTCCACACAAGCCTGGGATATTCTCCCACACAAGCCTGGGATATTCTCCCACACAAGCCTGGGATATTCTCCCACACAAGCCTGGGATATTCTCCACACAAAGCCTGGATATTCTCCCACCAAGCCTGGATATTCTCCCACACAAGCCTGGGATATTCTCCCACACAAGCCTGGGATATTCTCCCACACAAGCCTGGGATATTCTCCCACACAAGCCTGGGAAATTCTCCCACACAAACCTGAGATATTCTCCCACTCAAGCCTTGGATATTCTCCCACTCAAGCCTGGGATATTCTCCCACACAAGCCTGGGATATTCTCCCACACAAGCCTGGGATATTCTCCCACACAAGCCTGGGATATTCTCCCACACAAGCCTGGGATATTCTCCCACACAAGCCTGGGATATTCTCCCACACAAGCCTGGGATATTCTCCCACACAAGCCTGGGATATTCTCCCACACAAGCCTGGGATATTCTCCCACACAGGCCTGGGATATTCTCCCACACAGGCCTGGGATATTTCCCACACAGGCCTGGGATATTCTCCCACACAGGCCTGGGATATTCTCCCACACAGGCCTGGGATATTCTCCCACACAGGCCTGGGATATTCTCCCACACAAGCCTGGGATATTCTCCCACACAAGCCTGGGATATTCTCCCACACAAGCCTGGGATATTCTCCCACACAAGCCTGGGATATTCTCCCACACAGGCCTGGGATATTCTCCCACACAGGCCTGGGATATTCTCCCACACAGGCGATGGATATTCTCCCACACAGGCCTGGGATATTCTCCCACACAGGCCTGGGATATTCTCCCACACAAGCCTGGGATATTCTCCCACACAAGCCTGGGATATTCTCCCACACAAGCCTGGGATATTCTCCCACACAAGCCTGGGATATTCTCTCACACAGGCCCGGACCATTCTCCCACACAGTAGACCGGGCCACTGAAATCAGTGGGCCAGTCCACCACCAACCACCACGGCTCCTCCCACCCCTTGTCTCTTAATTATTCAGACAATGATTTTGTTGTTGCAGGATAGATTTACTGCAGTGTAGTTTTACGGTCAGAATACATAAGCTAATGTTATTAATAATAGCTAATAATCGACCCAGCCTCCACCACTTACTACCACCATCCCCACCATCACCATCCTCACTACCACTATCCTTACCACCACCACCACCACCATCATCCTCACTACTACTATTCTCACCACCACCAACACCATCATCCCCACAAAACAATCACTTCCATTACCATCCTCTCCACCAACACCAGCACCACCATCACCAGCAGTAGCGGCGGAAGCAGCTACGACCTACAGGAAGCCCACCGGGCTAGCGTGGGAAAAACCACCCAGTCGTGGGAAATTCCTTGAGCTGCTGAGAACCACACACCAACTGCCAACCCTGTTGTTACTGTTGTCATGAAACAGTACTCTCAACCTCCTGTTACTGCTGTCATGCAACAGTATTCTCAACCTGCTGCTGTGATCACATGAGGAACCATTAATGCTAATTATCTACATATTTACATAAGGAATTTAATTATATTCATAGAATAATAAAGATGTGACTGAAGATTGAAAATATTCTCCTCTTCCCCTCTTCCTTCTTTTACTCGTTCCTATTATTGTTGTGTAAATTCCAGATTTAGTCTCTTGTCAGCCGGGCTATCGAAATCTTTCTTGAATTCTAAACAGATATTTGATTTTTTACAATTTGTTTCGTTTTTTTTTTTTTTAAAGTTTATGTGATTATTACAGTAGGTGAATAGACTGAATACACACGACTTTATTGACTGGAAACTGAGCTCTGAAAACAGGTTTTTGCTCTCCATATACATTATCCATTTATCTGTAAAGGCTTTTTTATTTCATTGTAACAATAACACTTGTCAATGAGTGAGGTCTATTGATTAAAAGATCCCACCCTGCGACCTTTAAATATTGCCAGCTTCCATTTGTCCTCCATTTTATTTTCGTTTTACAAAATCCCATTTTATTTCCTCCAGACTGAATAAAGTTAACCCCTCCCCCTTCGTTCCGTGGATTGTTTTTTCTTTTGATCATTGTTTTATAACCCTTGGTGATGCCTCGCTTAGTCTTATATATATCTTTTTTTGTCAGTGTCCAAAACAAGAGTTTATACATATTTGAGTATTTCAATGTACGTCATTTTCAGCCGAGTTTTTGGGAATTCAGTTTAGTTTTACTTAAAGTTTTGTCTTTGGTTCGCTCTCTCGATATTTATACTTAGCATCCTTTATCATCCTTGACTCTTTGTCGATCATATTTCGTTTTGTTCTTTACAAACTTCCTTAAAATATTTGGTTCAGTCTTGCTCCTGTTTATTTTTTTTCCATTGTTTTTGTTCCTCTCTTTTTTTTCTCTCTATGTTCGCATCTGACTCGTTAGAATCTCTGGTGAGTCTCTGGGTTGGAGGCAAACAATCTTTTCTTTTTTTCTGCTTCGTGACTTGCCAGAAACTTCCGTTAAACTGTTTCTTACTGTTTCATCTTCTGTTTGGATTGAGTTGCTGGATCTCTCTCTCTCCTCTCTCTCTCTCTCTCTCCCAGCCCGTCCACTCAGAGCTATGACGCTGTAAGACCACACAGTCGTAACATCCTGTATAGCAGCGGCCATACAGCAGACCACAAAAGTTAAGCGAAGTGCAGTAGCGTGCATTGTCGACATCAAGGAAAGCTGACGTTAAACTAAGAGCCAGTGACTACGGACTTTTTCGTGCTGGGAAACGTCCTGCCATTGTCATGGTGGCCCCAAAGGCTTGTTAAATTAATCACGAGTGCTCGCTGTAGCGACAGCAGCGGTCTGCCTGGAAGCATGGAGTGGTGGCTGTATTATTTTGCTCGTCTTCTGAGTTCTTAGGAGTCATTTTAGTTCTGAGTATTTGTCTGGAATTCCAAAGTGAACTTTATTAGTGAAGATATGTGCATATATAACCCTTTACCCCAACCTCGGCCAGATGAGGGGACACGGACGGGACGGACAGGTTAAGAGGAGGCAGATAAAAGCGAAATACTCAACCGAGATAATCAATAAGCGAAATGAACTAAAGAAATTTACTTTAGGAAAACACAACTACCGAATGATTATTTTTTTTGGGGGGAGGGGGGTTAAATGTACTTATGCTATTTAACTACACCGTCAACGAATTTTCATATTAATTCACTTAAATAGCACATATTACCTTAAATTTGAAAAAGAACATACATGCCTTCCAATCTCCCTAGATCCTTGATAAAGATAACTAGGTAGGAAAGTAAACATCGTGTTCCAGTTTTGGCATTGTAAGTAGGCAAAGTGGACCTTTACCAAGGTTTAATTCTCTAATTCTCATAAAAACGCGTGTACGCTTTCACACACGCACGCAACTATGCCATTTTTAAAGACGATCGTGATTGCTATTTTCTCTCACTACATATGAAAGCAAGTTCCATTAGAGTCAAAACAAACAATAAAAAACTTTGTCACGAAACCTGCACGAACGCGATGGTTACTTTTCCATAGTACTGACGTGTATAGACACAGTGGCTTATTACTTCTGTCTAGCCATGAGTCAACACTAACCAGTCTTGGCCTCGGTCAGACTTCATGGCATCGCTATTTGTTGACCCTAAAAGCTTACGGTTCCTTGTCAGGAAAGGTAAACAAGCAGTTGTTATAAACTTGGCAGATTGTGAACCAGATATTCCGTCCACCTCCTCCTCCTCCTCTTCCTCTTCCTCTCCCTTCTCTTCCTCTTCTTTCTATTCCTCTTCTTTCTCTTCCTCTTTCTTTCTTTTTCCCCCTTTTCTTCTCTTCTTTCCTTTCTTTCTTCCTCTTCTTTCTCTTCCTCTTCTTTCTCTTCCTCTTCTTTCTCTTCCTCTTCTTTCTCTTCCTCTTCTTTCTCTTCCTCTTCTTTCTCTTCCTCTTCTTTCTCTTCCTCTTCTTTCTTCCTCTTCTTTCTCTTCTCTTTCCTTCTTCTTTTCTTCTTCTTCTTCTTCTTCTTCTTCTTCTTCTTCTTCTTCTTCTTCTTCTTCTTCTTCTTCTTCTTCTTCTTCTTCTTCTTCTTCTTCTTCTTCTTCTTCTTCTTCTTCTTCTTCTTCTTCTTCTTCTTCTTCTTCTTCTTCTTCTTCTTCTTCTTCTTCTTCTTCTTCTTCTTCTTCTTCTTATTATTATTATTATTATTATTATTATTATCAATATTTCATCTTTTTTCGTTCTGGTAAGTGTTGATTCCGGGTGTTTACGTTAAGTGTGGATTTGTGCCCGAGGGAAAGAATATATATATATATATATATATATATATATATATATATATATATATATATATATATATATATATATATATATATATATATATCGGATCGACATAGTTTAGTAATTGTAAAGATTTTTTTTTGTTGTCTGCCAAAATTTGTAAATGAGAAAACTTTCTAGGTCTCTACAGTATCTTTATCTGGTCTCCCTTTCACTCCATAATTATTAATAATAAAATTAATAATAATGATATTGATAGTTCTACTACTACTACCATTAATACTATTATTATTATTATTATTATTATTATGCAAATTATTATTATTATTATTATTATGCATTTTATTATTATTATTATTAATGTAATTATTATTATTATGCATATTATTATTATACATTATTATTATACATATTATTATACATATTGGTATATAATTGCGATAAACTAATTAGTATTACGCTGTGTTGCTGGTAAGTAATGTTCAATTAGTGGGACGCACTAAACTCGTAACGCCTAATGCATGCAATAAATGGTTAGGTTAATAGGGGGTTTAAAGCCGATCGACTACACAAGGGTCATCAAGTGCTGCACGCCACCTTTTCACCACCAGAGAAGAATACAGGGTGTCTCAGAAAGATGGACCCAATTTCAACATGTTAAAAGTTCCAATTGGGTCCAGTTTTTGAAACACCCTGTACTTTGATCCCTATAAGAAGATTTGAAGTAAATTCTTGGCATATATGTATACAGTGAGTATACATTTCAATACATTCAGTGCAATGATTAATTAAGCAATCAACACTATACACATTTTTTTTCTCAGAAGAGTATGACAGGAAAATGTGAAACTGTTATTTTACTAAAAAATTAATATGCAAAACACCTGCAAGATAATAGAGAGAAATTATTTCTTAGCCGTCACGCATTATTAATAAATTGAAGAAAATGTATCCGCTTTTATCACTGCGGCAAAACCTTGGTTGTGTATATATATATATATATATATATATATATATATATATATATATATATATATATATATATATATATATTATATAGACGAATCTTATGTAGCCTAGCCTAGATGTTACACATCAAGGAACATATGTGTAGGAAGTATGTGCAGTATGTTAGCCTTTCTACTGTTCTGCATTGCTTTTACCTTTTGCTTTCATGTCTGGGATACACCAGTAAATATTACTTCATCTTCTTGTTCAAGATATAATTACTCCAGGAAGTGTGACTGTATCTTCTACTTAATGTTAGTTGTGCTCTATTTATGAATAATTACCCAGACTATGTTATTATTACTTAACTATTCTACTGGGCAGTTGTAAATATAATTTAGCCACTAACGAAATATTATATGCATGCATTATCTTACCTGTGGGTCAGGAAGCACCTTTGTTGACATGCTTTATCCACCCACACTCCAGTCAAGTACTCAGTCACTATTTTTGCTTCAGACAGAATCACAGAGTACTGTCAGCCTTCCGCTTGGCCAGGAGTAATAGTTTTTTTTTATTGAAATTTAATTTTTCAAATGTTTACCTCTTCGGCTAAGTCAAATCTCTTAATATTTCATTATTTATAAGATAATCGGGCTGGTTCAACCTTGCATCACAGGGGAAAGTGAAGCTAGTTTTAGTATGCAGGGGTTCTTAACCAGGGGTATCCATACCTCTTGGTGGTATGTGAACCAAATAATGGGGGTATGGGACTCCATCTCTGAAGAATTTGTCGTTTTTCTAATAATAAATATGATAAAATCCTAATAGCACTGGTAATGGTGATGAGGGTTTCGACAGTCTGATGAAGGGGGTATGAGGACATAGGGACGTACTGGACAATCCACTGGGGGTCTGAAATCGCAAAAAGATAAGAACCCGTACAGGGTAGGGGTTCTGATGTTAGGAAGTTGATGGGGGGTGGGGAGTTTTGCCGTGTGTTCAGTAATGGTTGATAAAAACAGCGTAGCAAGTCTTCCCTGAATGTGTGAGTGTAAGTTAGAATGTAAGGGAATGGTGATGGAGAGTGGCTGTGGGTGAAAAATTTTAATTAAAAATTTATTTTGGGTACCTCAGTACATTGGGAACAAATACGCGCGCGCGCGTGTGTGTGTGTGTGTGTGTGTGTGTGTGTGTGTGTGTGTGTGTGTGTGTGTGTGTGTGTGTGTGTGTGTGTGTGCGCGTGCGCGTGCCACAAAAATCATTCACTACACCTTGTGCTACCACCACTACCACCATCACCACCACTACCACCATCACCATTTCTACCGATATCACTACTCTTACCACCATCACAGTTACTACCACACCACCGCTATCACAACCACCATCACCATCTCCACCATCACCACCTCCACCATCACCACCACCACACCACCATCACCACCACATCACCACTACCACCACACCATCACCACCACCACCACCATGACCACCACATCACCACTACCACCACACCACCACCATCACCACTACCACCACACCATCACCACCACACCACCATCACCACCACCACCATGACCACCACACCATCACCACCACACTTCAGTAAAGCCTCATATATCACCCACCACTGTTACAAAGAGAGAGAAATATTTCTTCATGTTCTGGGTTGGATGAAAAACACGACGCCCAGAGTCCATGCAAACTGAATCCATACATTTGAAGAGATTTTTACTTGTGATGAACCGTGTGCACTCTGTGTATAAATCCTTGTGCACTCTAGAAGAGTGTGTACTCTTAGTATAGATATGTGTGTACACTGAATTTATACGTGTGTACTGTGTGTGGACTCTGCGTAATGGCCACTATGTACTCGTCAATTATATTTCTCACATTTAAGTTTCAGAGTAGATGTCAGAGGGTCATTTGATGACCCTCCGCTGGAGCTTTTGGTCATCTGACCAAGGCCTTCCGCTGGCTTACCGGCCCACCCCTTTAAAAAATTACTCGTTACATAGTAGTTAGAGATGATGTATAAGAAGGAAGAGCAAGAGGGAATCAGATATTAACACCTCGTCTATCTCCCGTCTACCTGAGTATATAAGTGACAGGACGTCCCGCTACCCAGGACTCATCTCTGGTAAGACGACTTCACCTCACGTCCTACCACCTTCACCTGCTCACCTGCAACAAAAACATCGTTACTTTCACCAGCTTGCAACACCAGGTGGCACAACTATGAGTTAGTTTCACCTATATGTATTCCCAGCACCTGCTGACACAACACTGTCGCTGAGTAATATACATGTGAGTCCTCTGTAGTCGCCACCTGAGTCATTGAGTAACCTTCCTCACTCACCACATGTTAAAAGAGGCCCCTAACAGACCTAACGAACACCGACTGTTATTTGTCGTGAATAAAAACAAGTCACAGCTGCAGAACAATCTTACACTGAGACAACGTTTCGCTCATGGCTTGTTAAAGCTCTGCATAGAGCGAAAAGTTATCGCAATAAAATTTTGTGCTTCCTCGGCATCTTTAGTGATGTGGGCACTGCGTTGATGTACCCCGGCAGTGTGTTGATGTACCCCGGCAGTGTGTTGATGTACCCCGGCAGTGTGTTGATGTACCCCGGCAGTGCGTTGATGTATCCGGCAGTGCGTTGATATACCCCGGCAGTGTGTTGATGTACCCCGGCAGTGTGTTGATGTACCCCGGCAGTGCGTTGATGTACCCCGGCAGTGCGTTGATGTATCCGGCAGTGCGTTGATGTACCCCGGCAGTGTGTTGATGTACCCCGGCAGTGTGTTGATGTACCCCGGCAGTGTGTTGATGTACCCCGGCAGCTGCTTAACATCTGCACCAGACAAGGCTCGCTGCACCAGCCGATGTGGGTAAGTTCCTCTCTGCAGTGAGTTCCAGCGTGGCTACCTGACCCTTCCCAAGCTCTTAAAGGTTTCGCTGGTTTTAATAATTTAACATATCATCCAGTGGTTTGTGCTCACCTCTAGCATTTCTCACTTTTGTGTTGTTAAATGGGTTTAATACTATCACACACATGATATATATATATATATATATATATATATATATATATATATATATATATATATATATTTCACAGTGGTGGTTCTGCATATATATTAGAATTATTTAGCATTGTTTGTTATTACTTTTACATGTGTGGCCTTAATTACCAACACACCAACTCAAATACCACTCACAAGAAGCTGCCACCGGCTGCCGATTATACAAGATTCGACTCATCACTTTCAGGAGCTCTGCCAACATTATCGGCCTATTTAAGAGTCTCATGTTTCTGCGTGGGAGCTGTGTCTGCAGGGATGCAGTTCAAGCTCCTGGTCCCGCTTTTAACTTTCAGTTAGTTTATTTTAGTTTGTTCTAAGCTTCATGCATGTATAGGGTTTGCTTACATTCCTACATCTTCTACCTCATCCCACTGATTCAAAACTCTTATTCAACAAAATCGCCCCTTTGGTTTATCACTAAGCTCACCTTTCATCTATGTCCTCTTGTTTTGGTTCCTCTCGTGTCAAACCTCCTGGCTTTGTTCACTCTGTCAGTGACCCCCGAGTACATTGTACTGCATGATCATACTCTATCTTCCCTGGTTCAGTTCATTTATCCTTTTCTTGTAGTTTATGCGCATTTAGTGCCTGGGACAGTCTGATGGCAAACTTCTGAGCTTTCTTAAGCTTTACTAGGTGTTGGCTTCTAGCCAGTGTTGCATCACTGACGATTAATCCGACGTTAGATATATACTGCGTCTTGCATTAATGATTTCCCTAGTTGGTTCCAGAAGAGAGATATTTCATCTAGCAGTCGTTCATTTTTCTGATGCTGTTACCCTATAAATATACGTTTCTGAAGAAGTTAGATGCACCATCGGTCATTATTCTTTACCCTGATTCCCTGACCATCTGTAGCACCTGCCTCGCCTCGCATGCCTTGTCGTTGCAGATATTACTCGTGCCGCTGTTGCCGCTGCCTAGACGATATTTCTCGTGTTTAGAGCCTTGGTAATTGCCGCAAGAATTCATTTTCTAATGTATTTCTTCCACTGTCGCAGCTTCTTGCTTTATCTTCTTTTGCTGTGCTAGTTTTCTCTTCCCTAGCTTCATCCCTAATTTAATGTCGTTTTACTAGTACGTCTCTATGCGTGCCTTTCATCCCTGTGCTCGCCTCCTCCCTTATTCTTCTACATTTCACGTATACATTTTTATCTGAATGTCCAGTTTATTTTGGTCGAGAATTCCTCACTTTTTCTGTAGTGTTTTGCTCGTTTACTACAATACTTCCGCTATTTCTTCCTATATTATTAATTTTATATGTTAACATTCTCTCTCGTTTTCCTCAGTTTCACAACAGGTTAATTTACGTGTCTTTGCCGTTACCGTAGCTAATGGAATGATGCTCTTGGGTACAAGGTACAGGATACAGGGTACAAGGTACAGGATACAGGGTACAAGGTACAGGATACAGGGTACAAGGTACAGGATACAGGGTACAAGGTACAGGATACAGGGTACAAGGTACAGGATACAGGGTACAAGGTACAGGATACAGGGTACAAGGTACAAGATACAGGGTACAAGGTACACGATACAGGGTTACAAGGTACACGATACAGGGTACAAGGTACACGATACAGGGTTACAAGGTACACGATACAGGATACAAGGTACAGGATACAGGGTACAAAGTACAGGGTACATGCTTCAGAATTCAGGGTACTGGCGGAGCGAAGCTGCCTGTAGCTCTCTTTGGAGGAAATCCTTAAGAATACTGAGTTTTAATTTAATATTATGTCCAACGACGTTCCTAAGGTATGGAAGACTCATGAGTGCTAGGTTCAAGCAGGTTGCAAAGAGACCAGAAAATCAGTTACAATGTTGTAGATGTACTGAGACATGGGTGGGGGAATGGGGGAGATGTGGCAGTCCAAGGAAGTGGTGTATACCCAAGAGGACAGCTAACGTGTGTATACTAGTGTGTATAATAGTGACTTGTAATTGCAAGTGTGTGTAAAAGGCAGGCTGAGCAACAGCTGGAGCTGCCCTCCACAGCAGCAGCAGCAGCAGCAGCAGCAGTAGTAGTAGCAGTAGTAGTATTAGGAGGAGAAATAATAATAATGTGAAAGTGTTTTTCTTTTTAGTGTCACCTGCCTTGGTGGGAGACGGCCAGCGTGTTGAACAAAATAATATTAATATAATAATAAAAACAACAACAATAATAATAATAAGGTTAGTAAGTGCAGGAATGGCGGTACTTTTTTCATCAGTAATGGTAACATGGAGTCAACATTCCTCGTCTTCCTGTAAACATCAACGAACATTTTTCACTACAGACTTGAACTACGTCATCCATCATTTCTTCTGCCAGCAGCGTCAGCCGGAGGAAGGGCGAGAATCCCATGCATTCCCATGCTGATCTCGCATTTCCAGACCGGAGGTACAGCGGTAGCAGCTATTCCAGCAGAAAGCCTGGTATACCCTTGCAATATTCTCTCTCTCTCTCTCTCTCTCTCTCTCTCTCTCTCTCTCTCTCTCTCTCTCTCTTCTCTCCTCAGCACAGATTACATCAAACCTTCAGGTCAAAAAATTCTTTCTATTTTTTGTATTATTCTCAGAGAGAGCGATATAAAATTACGAAAAACTCTGGAAAGTTTTTAACTGAATGGAAACGTAAGTAGCCTGAAAATAGACAAACTTTTAGTCATGAGTAAGATCATGTACGAGGCTTTTACGTTTTGTAAATCTGCGTTTATGTCTCTGACAGTCTGTAGCTTGTCTGTTCCCGTGTCTGTCTCTGGTTCTGACGTCTGTCTGCTTGTCATTGTCTATTTCTGACTGTGTCTCTTGTCTCTGTCAGTCTGTTTTTCTCTCTGTCTTTCTCTCTTTTTACACGGTTTTGCAAGGTTAAGTTTAGGGTTTTAAACTTTATTTGCAAGCTAAGAGGTGTTACGTACTCTCTCTCTTTCCCTCCCTCCCCCCTCTCTCTCTCTCTCTCTCTCTCTCTCTCTCTCTCTCTCTCTCTCTCACACACACACTCTCTTTCCCTCCTCTCTCTTTCAGTCATTCACACAAGAAATATAGGATTTTGTTGCTTCAAATTTTCAATTAAGTTCAATTTTTCACGTCTGAGGCAACATTTATGAAATTCTGAATCTACGATTAAATGCCAAAAAGTCAGCGTTCTTAATTAGTCGTAAATAAACCAAAAGGTTAGTTGATTAATTGTGTGATTGGATGGTTGATTGGTTGGGTAGTGGGCTGGTTGGTTAGATGGTTTTTTGCTTGGTAGGACAGTAGACTGGTTGGTTGGTTGGTTGGATGTTTGTGTGAGTGAATGGTTGGGTGGTTGGGTAGTGGGTTGGTTGGTTGGGTAGTAGACTGGTTGGTTTGGTAGCATGCTAGTTGGTTGGATAGTGGACTGGTTGGTTGGTTAATTCGTCGGTTCATTTCTTGGTTAGTGGGTTGGGTGGGGTGGTTGGTTGGGCTGTTATTTGGGTAGTTGGTGCCTAGCCGGGTGGTTGACTGGTTGGTTGGTTAGTTAGTCGGTTTTTTTGACTGTTTAGTGGGTTGGGTTTATGGTTAGATTTTGGTTGGTTGTTTGGTTTTGGGGTTGGTTTGGTGGCTGTTCAATTAGGCTGAGAATTGCTTGGGTCTCTGGTTACTTGGGTTCTTGATTGTTGGGGTCTGTGGGAGAGCGATTTCCTTGGTTAGCTCGCAGGGTAGTTTGTTGGATGGTTGAATGATTGGTTGCTTGGGTGTTTGCTTGCTTGGGTGTTTGGTTTGCCCGTTCTACTAATCGTTGTGTGGGTTCTGTCTGGCTGTCACCAGATCGTGTCTACACTCGCTCCATCTTACACTCAGGATCCAACACTTCCTGGATGCCAGGGCGATCCTTTGACTTCCACTCTGAGTGTTCCCTGACCTCCTTCCTTTCTTTCTTCCTTCCTTGCTGTTTCCTTCATCCTTAATGCTCTATTGTCCTTCCTTGCTTGCTGCTCCCTGCTTTCATCCCTACTGCCCTGTTCTTTTTCCTTGCTTCCTTCTCTTGCTTTCCTAACTGCTTCATCCCCCTTCCTTCCTTCCTTTCTCTTCCCTCCTTCCTTACTAGCTGCTTCATCTCCCTTCCTTGCTGCCCCATTCACCTTCTTTCCTTGCTGCTCCCACTCACCCTGTCTTTAGTGACGACCTTCTCTTCCTCTCATTCGTTACCTCTCTCACTTCCGTATATTTCGGCTGTGTGGAGAAACTTTCCAATAAGTTGAGATGCAACTCTGTCAGATATTTTCTCCTCTCCCTCTATCTTCCTTCCTCCTCTATTCTCGCAAGTTTTACAGTTTTCTTCCTCGCAAGTCTTCCACATATTTTTCTTTATCTTTACTCTTAGTTTTTTTTATCTTTCTCTTTACTTTGCTTTTATTCGTCTTATCCTCTCCCATTCTATCTCCCCCCGTTGTCCCCCCCTCTCTCTCTCTCTCTCTCTCTCTCTCTCTCTCTCTCTCTCGTCCCACTAGCTAAACATCAAGTTTAGATAAGTAGAGCATGATTAGAAACAAAATTGTAAGGTGTCTGAAAGATAGCTTATTAACCGGAAATGGAGGTGAATTACGTAATAAAAAATATAAATAAGCCACATTTAGAGGGGAAATTTTAACGCACGTTTCTGTCCGTCCAAGACAGACCGAAATGTCGTCTAAAGTTTCCTCTTTCTGTGTGGCTTTTTTTGAGAATAGTGCCAGCCAATGTGCTGTGACTTACCCTCAAAATGTCGTATCTGGTTTCCCACAATTCTTCAAATGCACCTGGAGTTTACCTGGAGAGGGTTTCGAGGGTCAACGCCCCCGCGACTCGGTCTGAGATCAGGCCTCATGGTGGATCAGGGTCTGATCAACCAGGCTGTTACTGCTGGCCGCACGCAAACTGACGTACGAACCACAACCATACAATAATCGGGACCAAAAAAAAAATCCCTATTAATGTATTGTACCTAGATCACTAGTAAACATTAGACGAAGTATACTAGCGATGCTTGTTGCCTAATATGAAGGCGCGTGGTGGATTAACGACTGGCTCAACAGAAGGAAAGTGAGAGTAGTACTGAACAGTGAGGTGTCTGAGTGGAAGTTATGAGTGGAGTTCTTCAGGGATCAGTCCTCGGTCCATTTATTTTCACAGTATGGGTAAACAGTCTTGAAATGGGACTAACATTAAAAAAAGAGCATAATTCGAAGAAGAGGTGAAAATGAAGAATAAATTAATTATTCATGGCTGAGTATATTAGTATTCAGAGAGGCCAGGACAGGTTGGAGCAGTGGACAAGTGAAAAATTATTCATTTTTAATATGACAGTAAGAGAATACAGTGAATGGAAATAAACTGACTGAGATATCAGAAGAGAAAGTTCTTACCTGAAAAAAAAAATGTCTAATCTAGCTGAATTTTGGGTTCCCTTTAAAATTTCAGTTAGTCTCCAAACTGCATAATATTCACAGAACTGCAGATGCTACAGATAATATCGGTTAAGTTTACACGATCATTAAGAAACAAACTCTATAATGAACGACTCAATGCAGTGAATGTGTTCACATTTTCGAAGCGGAGACTAAACAGAGACCTCAATACAATCCTTTAAGATACTGGCACTCTCAGATACGAAGTGCAAAGTGAGTCAGTAACCTGACGTGACCCTGGAGCCAACTCTAGAAGCAAGATGTGCAACACAAATATATAACATTATTGTTTTACAGAAATGTAAATCATTGGAACAGACTGACCACTGAAGCTGTAAACTGAAAAGCAATAGTCATCTAAGAGCCAGCAGGACGAGGACTCTGCAGATTTCTGATACAAATATATACTGTGCAGGGGCTGGCTGTAGTCACTGCAATCCTAATATTACTTCAGTTCCATCTTTAGCAAATAGGCAGTTAGCGTAATGAGCACACACGTCAGAAGGATCGATAAAGAAATCATGATAATAGTGTTAGTGGACCTGGTGACGTCCATATTGTATTCTATGTCCTTACATTGAAGTCAATTCATTTTTCCTACGACTTCTTGTTGATGGACGTTCCGTTAATACCTTTACTATTGCCTAGTACTCCTGCACGATACAACAATTTTCATTTCCACGTTAGGATTAATTATGGCACCCTGGCACTCTGATCCCTGGCACTCATTACTTATAGCGCTGCTTTACTGAGCGCCAATTTAACTTCTCCGAATCTTTCATTACAGATCTATTTCGCATTTCTTTTTCGTTACGTTCTTCTTCATTTTTTTTGCCAACTCGTTCGTTCAGTTCAGGATCTTTCTGTAAATTTTGTTTTCATTCATTTGGATTTTTGGATAAATTTACTGTGCGATATCTCACTCTGCTGACTCGTTACCTTTCTCCTCTTTTCTGGCGTCAACTATTTCCACTCCAATTTACTCTTCTCCTCTCGCTCTCCTCCCCTTCAATTTTCTCTTTTCCTTCGTCGAAAATATTTTACTTCATCCTCTCAGCAGAAGACACTGTCTGCCACTCCGTCTGCCTAATTGTCTGTCTGTGTGTTTTTTATATCTGTGCCTGTGTGGCTGTGTCCCTCATTACTCCTCTCTCTCTCTCTCTCTCTCTCTCTCTCTCTCTCTCTCTCTCTCTCTCTCTCTCTCTCTCTCTCTCTCTCTCTCTCTCTCCTTCTCTTTCCGTGCTATTTCTTTCCATGAAAGTGGTTGGAACATTTGGAAGATTTAACTTTAGAAGCAAGATCGAGGGTACAGCTTGAGAGAACCGAGGTAAGGAAAGGCAAAAATGGATACAGAGTGAGGGAGGGTGAGGGGAAGAGGGATGAGGGGTTAAAAGGGGAGCGAGGGGGTTGAAGGGGAGAGCGGTGACTGGGAAAGAGTGAGGCAGGACAAGAAAGAAAAATAGGCAACTGAGCTCCTGAGAGCATTTCCAAGTGTGTGGAAGTATTTAGGGAGCGCGTGGGAGATCTGGGAGATCGTGAACATGTGTAAGAGAGAGAGATGGAAGATCTTACTGTTGGCATCTAGATTGTCTGATGGAAAACTGAACTAGTACTGTCTAGCTTTCGCTGTTGCTTTCTAGAAAAGTGGAGTAGGGATAGTACAGCAGAAGGCTCTCTTCTTGCCCTCCACTCTTTGGAGGAGACCTGCCATGCATTGTTGAAAAAGTGCATGACTCCTGAATAGGAAAAAATGATGCATAGGTCGGATTTAGTAATGAAGCCTCTATAGGCGGAAATTTACTTCTTTTTATGAGTATTTAAACTAAACTAGAGTTAGACATACAGTAATTTAATTTGGTATCTACAATCACCTTTCACAGCCTACACAAAATGACAAAAGTAGGCCTTTGAGCAGGCACCCACGAGGGCACACTTACCCACGCCGGGTACCCACGCTTAAGTCACCAAAAAACCTGTTTGCGAGAGAGGCGGGTGACCAGACTCTGCCTAATTATGCTGATTAATTAACAGCATAGTTAATTAGGACGACTTATCCTCCTACAGGCTTTCGTGCAGTGAAGTACTCTAGCATTCGATAACACATTACAAAGCGCCACCTTCACGGTTACCCACGAAACTAATTTGTAGCTTCACTCATTGACAAAGGTGGTTGCAGATCTGTGACTCGTACAAAATATCTGGGGTGTCCCTGCGGAAGCACCCTAGACCCCTAACACTTCATGAAGGTAACAATCGACAGTATCATTGGAATGTCGATGGCAATGGCCACATATGAAGGGTCTTACAGCAGCCACTGGTTCATCAGAGATACAATTGCAACTACAATCAGCATACAACACTGCCCTGGTGTAGACAGCGAGGTGAGATTGTTTCAGAAATGGGAAGGCAGGATTCTTGGGCTGAATTCTACGAATGGCTTGACCGGATCACTAACTAATCAGTTATAAACCTACACTTTCAACCTCTCTTCTGCTCAACTAGAGAATGTTTCTTCTGATTGGCTTCAAACCCTAAATGCTTATTTATCTTAATTGGAAGTAGTTATGTATTAACTTTGGGTTATGTTAGCGAAAATTTAACACTTTTTTGACCTTTTCTTTTCTTCAATGGATTTTTTTTTTATAAATGAAAACAATTTTTTTTTCTTCCAGAAATGAAGAAAAGTTGAAATAGGATGTTAATGAGAAAGAAAAACTGAAAATAATCGAACTTCGCGTTTTTATGGCGTTTTTAAATTTATCGATGGGAGACTTTCTTATTAACTGAACATTCTTAGTAACCAGTTTTCATTTATTACTTGAAAATGACATATTGGATCGATTTCAACGCTTATATAATGTATCCTGGGCAAGATTCAAGGGACTTTTTGCATGAGTGGCTGCCCTATGATCAATCCTACATTGGTCATTGCCAAATATGGTTTCCGTATGACAGGTGGAGAAAAGCTTCTCTGATCGGCTTCAAAATGTCTACACTTGTGTATAACAAGTTGGTATATTTAATGGAATGTGTAAATACCATTTTGTTACTTATAATCTCAAAATAATATAGCATTATTTTACATTACTACCTTATTTTACCTTAATGCTGGTGAGGGGGCTCTTGATCCAGGGAAATGGACTTATCCTTCCCTTGCATGGATTGAATTTGAATGCCTTACATTCCAGAGACGCTATATAACCCCCAACGGGTTTAACGCTTTCCTCTCATTAAAATATAACAATTGTGAACGGCATAAATCATCAATGGTTGATGCCACAAATTTTGTTGGAGTCTTTGCAATAACTGGAAAATTCATCTGGTCAGGTCAGGTCAGGTCAGGTCAGGTCAGGTCAGGTCAGGTTCGTCGGGAAACATTACAAGTGTTTCCTGACGCGGGTCTTACACGATGACCCGCCGTTGGATCTTTTGGTCATGTGACCGAGGCCTTTAGCTGGCTTACCGGTCCACCCTTTTTAAAAATTAATGGTCATAGTTACGACCATTTTGTATATGGTCGTAACTATGACCTGGTGGGAATCGGCCGATGTGTTACTAAAAAAAAAAAAAATAGTTACGACCATTTTGTATATCTGTACATCTGGTCAGCTGTAAACTTTTAAGTTGATTTTTTTTTTTTGCCTTAAAGAAAGCAATCCCTTGATGTTAGGCTATGTAAGTTATCGTGTGTCAGTTGTATTAATAAAACTGATTGCTGTGAAAAAAAAAAAGTATGTCTCTTCTGCTCAAAAATAATTGACTGTTTTTTACTTTACTTTTATCGTATTTATCCATTACAAAGGTGTGCCCTCAAGACCATTGGTAAAAAAATTGTATGTTATATTCGCTAAGCTTGCATAAAAGTAATTTACTTATTGTATTTTTTTTCTTTAAAGCTATTCAGTCTTAGTGAAAAGTTTGGATTAGTTTTGGCCTATGTCGGTCGCATTTTTCTTTTTTTTTTTCTTTGAAAGAAATTTAAAAAGAGATTGAAATACAGCTTTTCATGTGACAATTTCTGAGTGTCGCGGCTGAACAACTTCAGCCGTTTTATGTTGATAACTTGATAATGTTTCTCTTGTTAACTTTAGTAATGAATGCAAGAGAAGGGGTTACTAGCCCCTTGCTCCCGGCATTTTAGTAGACTCTTAGGACACGCTTGACTTACAGAAGAATTCTGTTCCACTTCCCCATGGAGATAAGAGGAAATAAGAACAAGAACTAGTAAGAAAATACAAGAAAACCCAGAGGGGTGTGTATATATATGCTTGTACATGAATGTGTAGTGTGACCTAAGTGTAAGTAGAAGTAACAAGACGTACCTGAAATCTTGCATGTTTATGAGACAGAAAAAAAGACACCAGCAATCCTACCATCATGCAAAACAATTACAGGCTTTCATTTTACACTCACTTGGCAGGACGGTAGTATCTTCCTGGGTGGTTGCTGTCTACCAGCCTACTACCTACAAAAAATATAAACTTTCGTTTTGCTGTTGGTGCGTGATTACTGCTCCTACTGGTTGTGGTGTTGGTGGTTGTGGTTGTGTTGATAGAGGTGTGGGATACGGCCGGTTTGTTGAAAGAAGAAAGAACCTGATAATGCAACTTCTGAGCAGCTTCAAGTTTAATATGTTTTGTATTTCAAAATATTGGTCTCTTCGAAAGGCTTGGATTATATTTGAGCTGTGTACTAATTTAGCAATTTTTTTACTGAAGAAATTTGGCTATTTGTTTCCATATGCTCGTGCAATGAGGCCCAGGAGGCTGAGGTTATGGAATACAAGGACACCTTCATCGGTTAACGCAGAGACCGAAATACATCTAGTTATTTTTCTTTTTGGTTTCTTCATTTGCTGGCGTTACATGTGTTAACTTTACTTACCTTGTTTATCATTTATGAAATGAAATGTAATTTAGTGAGTCAACCGTGTGAAAGATTTTCTAAGTTTTTATGGAAATTGTTTTCTCTTAATAGCGTATAGGTGAACTTATGGTTTTGTTATCCTGGAGGAGACAGGGGGCATCCTGTAAGCCAGCCTTGCTGGGTCTAAACCAAGTCAACTTATTGTTTTTCGGTGCTAGTAGTGTCTGCAGATCGAGTCATCCTCACCTGTGGGAGCCATTTTGACTTAGCCCGCTTACCTGTCGACGTGATTTATGTCAATCTACTCAATCAGTCATCTAGTCCATCTCATCAGTGGTTGACACCTGCTTGATCTATACCCCCCCCCCCAGCCTCATTTACTAGGCTGGGAATCTTCTGTATTATCGCCTATACTGCCAACAGTTTCTACAGTTGGATCATCAAATGATCTTATCTCCTATATTTCGTGACCACCATTCTTGTGTTGCTTAGCTTTTGGTTAAGCACAGGTTAATTTCTCTTATTATTTTCATCTTTCATTCAGTTAGGATTTACATCCTAACTGTTGCATCTTTATCGGTAGCATAATTATATTTATGTTTAGTGTTATCTGTGTTTATCTTCATTGTTTATTTTCGTATGTTATTGTCCGTTTTCTATCTTCATTTACACTGAGGTACTTAGACAAAAATATTCTCACACTGACGACGATCACAACATCAAAAAGTTGGCGTACAAAACTGAGACAGCTTTGGCCATCCACCCACTTACCACCCACATCAGGTACCTGCTACCCACATCACCTACCCACCACCCACTTCATCAACCTGCTACCCACACCGGCTACCGCTCTCATCCTGTAAATGAAAATGGTCAATTAAACTTTTACGATCAAGCCTCTCATTTTTCTTCCGCCAAGTCCAATGAAACTGCGATAAAAATAATTCACGAATCGTTATCAAAGCTGAATGTTGCCAGAGCAATAACATTATCCGGAATTCATTGTGTAAGTTGCAGCATTCTCCTTCCTAAGTCTGAAGGAACGAGATAGATGGGCCAGACTTGCAGAGGAGAGAGAGAGAGAGAGAGAGAGAGAGAGAGAGAGAGAGAGAATAAAGTGACAATGATAAGAGCCAGAAGTTAGACGTCTCTGTGTTAGTTACTTGTAGGAACTAAGCGAACATATAAATGTATGAGAGAAGAACAAGAGAGAGAGAGAGAGAGAGAGAGAGAGAGAGAGAGAGAGAGAGAGAGAGAGACCACAGTAGTACAAGGAAGAGATAAACAGCAGTAGCTCTTACTGTCTATATCCAGGCTTACAACTACG
Organism: Cherax destructor; assembly: GCA_009830355.1. Taxonomy (NCBI): domain Eukaryota; kingdom Metazoa; phylum Arthropoda; class Malacostraca; order Decapoda; family Parastacidae; genus Cherax; species Cherax destructor. The sequence continues at coordinate 67,259 of WNWK01001273.1, read as the reverse complement.
CTTTAGCTACTTATGTTTACATAGTTGTAGGTAGAGTAGAACAGAAGACTCTTTACTACCCCATTCTGCACCACCCTCTCACACCACCACAGAATATCACCACACGGTATTAAAAAAAGTACACACCTATTCTTACGGAAAGTAAGAATAGCTATTACTACTACTATTTCTATTACTACTACTACTACTACTGCTACTACTACTACTATTTTAACTAATACTATGCTAGGGTTGGTCTGGGATCATCCTGGATAATAAATGAACTAAAGTCGGAACTGTGATCTCATTCTCTTTGAGTCGGGTGACTGTGCCTTGCTTCTCCAACCAGTTCTGAAAGGATTGTATTCTGTGTTTGTGTTTTCAACTGAAGAGGGCAGTCCTTTCCGGTGCTCTATGACACCCTCATTCGGGTTGAATCTTTTTCCTCAGTTTCATTAATTTGTTTCATTCCTCTCTCTCTCTCTCTCTCTCTTCTCTCTCTCTCTCTCTCTCTCTCTCTCTCTCTCTCTCTCTCTCTCTCTTACATTTTAAAGGTTACAGTGAGAGCTCTTCAAAATCTCCGCTTCTTAATGGGTAACAAGTTGAGTGTTCTGAGTCTTTCCTCGTTTATATCTCTTAACGAAGATATAAACTTTGCTGCTTTTCTCTGAAGTCTTTACAGTTAATGTTCTTCTTTTACGTTGTTCTGGGACGCCAGCTGGGTAGTGGTGTACTCAGGGAAGGTTTGCTAAGTGTCCATAGTGTTTCCAGTGTTTGTACTCGAGATTTATAAAAACAAAACGCAGCATTTCGTGAGTTTTGTTTATCTGGGCTAGATTATGTTAAGTGTAGTTTAGATAATTGATAATAATAGCCAGTCGGCTTTCCTTCTTTAATTTTGTTTTATCAGTTAAACTGTTTAAAAATGTTTGTGTTGATCAATATTAGATATATTTTCTACACTGAAATTGATGTTCAACTTTAAAAATTCGTCGTGGCGTACCTTAAACCTCTCTCCTCCTCCCCCACAAATACACACCCACCTACCTAAATACCTATCTCCAAGACTTGAATCCTGGAGGTGGGAAGTGCAGCGCCTGCACTCTGAATATTGCTGAGGATATTGCATTACAAAGGATCATCTGAAGTGTGATGTCATCTCGTTTCTGGCAAGATAGTGACTGACTGACGATGAAGGTGTTTCCTCCTTTTTCGGGTTACCATACCCCGGTGGGAGATGGGCGGTGTATATGTAGATACTCCCACATTTGGTAACACCAACGGAGCATTGTTCTTAATATCGTGTCTTCCTCATCCATTTTTATCTCTTTTCGCTTCACTTACGTAAACTGTGAAAACGATTTGGTCGATGACCAATCTCCGAGAAAGTCTCTTTGTTACGTCTAACCACTCAGATATTTTTGGGTTCGGGACCACATGAAGTTTCCTAGTGCTAGGCCAGTCATTGATCGAGGCCTAAAGTTCCCCTTATAAAGCGTGCGCCTTTATTAATCCCCCCCTTGCCCCCAACAATTACCATCTCAGTGCCTTGCCGAAAGGTTTCTGAAAATCGAGATGTGCTGCATCTGTGGGATTTTTTGCTTCTTAGTTCTTCTATGTTTGATAATAATTCTAGTAAATTTGTTAGGCAGAAACTTTTCATGCGATATCTATGCTGATTTTTCGTTTAAGCTATCGTAGTTTAGAAAAAGTGTTGTGATACCTCCATCTGCTGTGTTGTTTGTTGTTACCATATTTTCGGCTTTAATTTGACTGTCCGTTTGTATCTGTCTGCCTCTTTCTTTCTCTCTTTCCCTCTTTCTTTCTCTCCCTCTCCTTTCCCAGTCCTGATGGTAAGTTTTCTCAGGGTTGTCAAGTTCTTAGTTCAATTTATATGTCATTAACACACTGAAGGAGAGCCTCGTGTCCGAATTCACAGCTTCCCGTCCTTCCTGGGTCGCTAAAAGGTAGTCAAAGAAGTGTGAGAGAAGAGGAGGGAATGAAAGGGGAAAGAAGAGGGAAAGGGTGGAAGGCGGGACTGAGAGAGGGAAAAATGTATAAAAGAGTGATCTATCCTGTTCTCTCCACACTCCCAGGGATGACGAAGACGACTGACTTTGCCATATTGAGAAAGATGCAATGATAGTTGGTAGTCTTCAAGGAAGTCGAGCCTGTACATCCTGCAGCTGTTACTACTGTGGAGCTCCGTGCAGTCCACAGACTGGCAAAAGTTCTGTATGACTGAACTTACTAACGTCCATCACAGGGGAGAACCACTGTGTCCGTGGACACACTGCTTCACACTTTTTTACTGTCGTAAAAAAATGCATTGCCTTTATTCTTGCATCAGTTGACAGTCTGCTGCAGTGTTTTGTGATTGCTGGAATTAAAACTTTTTTCCTACGTTTGTATTACGTGTCATGCCTCGGAGATTCCTGTCACTGAAGAATATGTCACAATACTTTGGCTGGAAGAATTCAGGAATACTTGCTCTTAGAGAGAAAACATTAGACGACGTTTTGGTCCATCCTGGACCGTTATCAAGTCACAAATGAGCGAGAAAAGAAAACCTGTAGACTCGTTGGAAATAGGAGAGGGGAGTTATAATAATATTAGTAGAAGTAGTAGTAGTCGTACTGGGGAGAATTACTTCCCAGGAGGAAGTAATAGCAGGCACCTCTCCCCTCTAACACACCTCCCCCGGACAGCTCTCAAACGAACAAGAAAGAAATGAAAAGCTAAGAAGAGCAATGCAGTGAGTCTACTGACCTGTGCTAGGTAAGAGAGAGACAGATAAGCAGACAGTCAAAAGGCAGAAAAAGGTGAAGGAAATACAGAAGAAAATTCAAGAGAAAAGGTTAGGCCAAGAGTGTTTTGAAGATTAAAGTACTTGACAATGTGTTGACAAAGGCAGACATCTACAGAAACAATACCTGGATTAAGATTCATGTTAGTTTGTGTAAAAGAAGTGAGTCAGCAAGATGCCCTCGTGGAAGCTTTAAAAGGGGTAGGTGGTTTCAGTAGAAGACACTAGACAGGCACCATAAGTCAGTACCTGACCAACCGATTCGTACGTCAGTTTGCGTGCGGCCAGCAGTAACAGCCTGGTTTTTCAGACCCTGATCCACCATGAGGCCTGGTCTCAGACCGAGCCGCGGTGGCGTTGACCCCCGAAACCTCTCCAGGTAAACTCCAGATATCTAATATGACTGCAAAGAGCTTTGTTAGTGTCAGCAAGAGAGTGGCCGATTTCAGAGAGCAAGAGAGAGTTATCAAAGATTAAATATGAGATGGATACGCTGTAAAAAATATAAGATGAAAATATAGTATCATGAGCGAAGAGAAAAACAAAGAAATTAAGGAGAAAGGGGATAAGTTATGGAGGGATGGAGAGAGAGGGGACAAGTTAGGGAAGGAGGGAAGAAGTTAGAGAGAGAGGGAGGAGGAGAGAGGGAAGGAGATTGATGTAATAGGGGAGAGAGACGGACTGCGTGACAGCTACAAAACATCCAGCGATATTTACTGGTAACTGAAATCTACGTTTATTGCAATAGATTTTTATGTGATTGGTAGATAGTTAATCAGTTATTTAGTTACATAGGTAGTTGATTGATTGGTAAATAGATGGGAATGTAGATAGTGAAAACTGAGAGAGAAATCTTTCATCAAGATGTTTCTCAAACCTTAACCTGGTGGAGATGAGATGTTACCTCTCATTCTTCCTTCCTTCCTTTCTTCTTCACTCCCTCCCTCTTCCTCATCCTCCTCCTTCTTCTTCTCCTTCTCTCCTTCACGGAAAACGCGAAATGGCAACTTTTAGCTGTGTCTCTCAAGAGGAAAAATCCTGAGAAGAGTTTACCAAAAAGGACCGGCGAAAGACGCCGCCCCAGACCTCCAAAATCAATCAAAACTCTGATGGTCTCGCTTTGTTCTCGCCGACCACCTGGAATGTCTCGACGTCTCTGATGTCCTGACGTCCTCGATGTCTCGTCGACAGGGAGGTAACGATGACGCCGATGCCCATGACTCTAACGTCATGAGACATCAGAGGCATCTCTCTCTCTCTCTCTCTCTCTCTCTCTTCTCTCTCTCTCTCTCTCTCTCTCTCTCTATCTATTTATTATCTATATTTCTATCTTCAAAACGACACAGGCGGTCGTGCCGCCACAGAACGACACAGCCAAACATGCTCGAGGAGATCAATCATACTGTCATATATTTATATGAGCCGCTAAACCCGTAAGGATCATTCAACTCGACGAGTGTCGAGGCTCGATCCTCCCTCCGATGACAATGGTACAGACATTATTCTGCAGGAAAGAACTGAATAACTAAGGTGAATGGGTGGATAAAAGCTCTGGGGAAAAGGAGACGGACATTCAGAGATGGAGGGAGGAGAGAGGGAGAGAGGAGATAGGGAGGGGGGAGAGAGAGAGAATGAATCAAGGAGACAGCAGAGAGACAATAGCGAGACATAAAGAGAGGAGACGAGAGGCGGTGGGAGAAAGAGATGGAGAGAGAGAGAGAGAGAGGAGGAGAGAATGGAGTAGTGAGGAAGTAGGAGGAAGATGAGAGGAATGGATGGAGGTACTTGGAGTGGAAATAGGGGAGAAGGAAAATGATGAGAGGGAGAAAGCAGAAGTCAGGAGGTAGGGGACGGAGGCAAGATAAAGATATTGATGAAGTATGAGGGAGAAATGGAGTCAGGAGAGAAAGACGGATGAACGAAGCGGAAGTAAAGATAGATGAAGGGATAAACACATGAGGTAAAGATAGATGGAGGATTCAGGAGGGAGGAAGGAAGGGATGAAAGCAAGAGGGAGCGACACACGGTCAAGAGGGCCACCAGTAAAGCATATAAAGACTATCTCACAAACTGAAAGCATTTGAGATGCCTGGATGCCGGTGAGGGACACTTGATTCAAGGAACTGGAGCTACCTACCCCCCTTCCTTGGGTCACACCTAATTACCTCCCAGTGCCCAGGCGCTATGTGATCTCTAGGGGCTTAGTTTCCTCATATGCACAATTATAATCACAAGTTGTTAACTCACAGTGCTAACTGGAGGTCTCGTGGGCGTCCTTCCCGGCTCTCAGAGATTAATGAGAAGATGGGAAAGTGAGACCAGCTTTCTTGAAACAAGTGAGACAAGAAAGGTGGAAAATAATAAGAGTCAGTAAGACAAAAATTCCAATTAACTGGGGAATTTTAATTAAATGTCGCATTAAAACCAGATGAAACCTGGATTGAATTGCAGAATGAAAGTTTACTCAGTGGGGAGGAGACACGAGTGAGTTGAGAAGATCAAAACCTCCGGAGAAATCAGTCCCAAGACCATCACTAAATGAGAATAGATGTTGATCAGGTGCAAGAATCTCGAAGTCATGACCTGAAGACGGCACAAATATCAAGACGAAACTTTATATATATATATATATATATATATATATATATATATATATATATATATATATATATATATATATATATATATATATATATAGGTCATTTAGAAGCGATTGAGATCAGCTGATCCTTCGTCATTGTTGAAGGGCTCTTGATATTGGTGAAGGAATCTTTATATTGGTGAAATGGTTCTTGATATTGGTAAATGTATCTTCATATTGGTGAAGGCTCTTGATATTGGTGAGAGGGTTCTTGATTTTGGTGAAGAACTCTTGATATAAGAAAATGGAGCTTCGTTTGTTGGATCAGACCATTCCCAGCTGCTGAAAAATTTATATGTAGTATAATTATAGCTATTATTATTTTAGTTCAGAGAGCATAGTCAGTGAGCACAGTCAGTGAGCACAGTCAGTGAGCACAGTCAGTGAGCACAGTCAGTGAGCACAGTCAGTGAGCACAGTCAGTGAGCACAGTCAGTGAGCACAGGTCAGTGAGCACGGTCAGTGAGCACAGTCAGTGAGCACAGTCAGTGAGCACAGTCAGTGAGCACAGTCAGTGAGCACAGTCAGTGAGCACAGTCAGGGAGCACAGTCAGGGAGCACAGTCAGGGAGCACAGTCAGGGAGCACAGTCAGTGAGCACAGTCAGGAGGCACAGTCAGCAGTGAGCACAGTCAGGGAGTCACAGTCAGTGAGCACAGCAGGCACAGTCAGTGAGCACAGTCAGGGAGCACAGTCAGTGAGCACAGTCAGGGAGCACAGTCAGTGAGCACAGTCAGTGAGCACAGTCAGTGAGCACAGTCAGTGTGTGGAGGCATTATTCTGTAAGTACGAGGAAGTGTAAATGGTATGTGCAAGTGTGCCACTCGTAGTGCACACACACACACACACACACACACACACACACACACACACATAAACACACACACACAAACAGACACAAACACACATAGCCAGGAGCTATGAATCGACCCCTGCAACCACAACTAGGTGAGTACACACACACAACGAGATACATCAGAGTCAAGAAGGTCAAGTACAAACAGTAGAAGAGTCAGTAGAAGAGTCGAGTAGAAGAGTCAGTAGAAGAGTCAGTAGAAGAGTCAAGTAGAAGAGTCGAGTAGAAGAGTCGAGTAGAAGAGTCGAGTAGAAGAGTCGAGTAGAAGAGTCAAGTAGAAGAGTCAAGTAGAAGAGTCGAGTAGAAGAGTCAAGTAGAAGAGTCGAGTAGAAGAGTCGAGTAGAAGAGTCGAGTAGAAGAGTCAAGTAGAAGAGTCAAGTAGAAGAGTCAAGTAGAAGAGTCAAGTAGAAGAGTCGAGTAGAAGAGTCAAGTAGAAGAGTCAAGGATTAGAATGAATAGCGCCGGAAAAAATTTAATTACTGTTAAATTTAATAGTGTGGTAATTACTACGAAATAAATGTCGTCCGCAAACTTTAACACTTATAACGAAAGATTTATTTGCAATCAGATTTATAATATTTCTAAAAAATATTATTTTTATGCAAATTCTTTAAAACTGAGTTAACGTCGTCGTCGTCTTCTTCTTCTTCTTCTTCTTCTTCTTCTTCTTCTTCTTCTTCTTCTTCTTCTTCTTCTTCTTCTTCTTCTTCTTCTTCTTCTTCTTCTTCTTCTTCTTCTTCTTCTTCTTCTTCTTCTTCTTCTTCTTCTTCTTCTTCTTCTTCTTCTTCTTCTTCTTCTTCTTCTTATAGTGAACCGCTTAGCCCGTAAGGGTCACCAAGCACCTGGGGAGAGTAAGGTATTAAAGTTTGATCCGAAGAAGGGGAAGGTAGCTCCACTTCCTTGGATCAAGGCCTCTTCAGCATCTTGAAGGGGTCGGTCCCTGAAGAAAAACAAGGGACAAAAAAAGATTTCCTACAATACTCTCCTCTCTCCTCCGAGGAAGAAAATTCTGAGGAGGGAATTACCAGAGTCTGGTTGTGACCTGTTTCTCCACTCTCCTTCCCTCTCCCACGACGAACTGAACTTTAAATGCGATACGGATGCTCCACTGCCCAGTAAATGATATAAGAGCTTTCATGACCTTTACTTTGTTCAGTTTTATCTGTCCTGATCTTTAATTTACTCGGGTTTATTTATATGTGTTTTTTTTTTAATCTGACCTTTACTTTTTCTTACAGGTTTAAGTTTTTTTTTTTTGCGTTTTACTTATTTTTTATGGTCTTTGCCTTATTTGGCTTTACTTATTTCTTAGACAAAAAAAAAATCTTTCTTTCGATTAAACATTAATATTTTTCTCTACTGCATTTTGTCTGTTATTTATGAACACTCTTACACACACACACACACACACACACACACACACACACACACACACACACACACACACACACACACACACAAACTATACAAAACATTTCAGGTCAAAGCATGTTTAGACAAGAATAGATTTTGTTCCATGGATGGAAATTAAAGTTTCACAACTAACAGCGATACTAAGGAATACTTTTCAACATAGGATTGAAAAGGAAGTTGAACAAACTGACTAATTACATTCCTAAAGAGAGCTCTCATCCCCTTCCTTTACTACTGATATATTTTATTTAATGTATATATTTCACATTAGTCTGTATAAAGTTTAGTAGTAGGGCCAAGAGCTAGAGCTCATTTCTAAGGCTGAACAATATATATCTTTCAAATTAGGTCTTTTGACGCTGGTGATGGGGTGTTGATCCAAAGAATAGGAGTTACACTCCCTAGAATGGAACCTCTTTGCCTCCCATTCCACGAGGTGCTGTATGACTACTATGGGTTGAGCGCTCCCTCAGCAAGTAGAATAAAGCGCAAGCAATGCGCAACATTAGCTTCAACAATTGTATACCGTTGCTGTATATATTCAGATTCCATTTTTTTTTATGTAGAGGCTGGAGTGAAACATTTACTGAGTGAGCTCTGAAGTGCTCCACACTGATCCTGGTCTCCCCTCATGCAGCACGATCCTCCAGGCATTGTTTTTCCCACTGGCTCTTATTGACATCTACCTTACATTATATGTTGAAATAAAAAAAAAAAGTCTTTTCCCGTGGAAAAAAAAATTAATTCGACAGTTTTAAATTGCTGAAATCCTTTGCTCTTTCGAGAAAAAAAGATGATTTTTTTTTAACATTGTATCTGACTTTTATAAATACGTATACCAAAGATTGACTTTCATCTAATCGCTTATCTGTTAGAACGAAAATTATAATGAATTATAAATTCTTTGAAGAGGATCTGCCTTAATGCTGTAGGTAGGCACTTGATCCAAGGAATGGGAGTTACCTCCCTTCCTCGGATTAAACCCAGGTGGATTATTTCAGATGTTGTATGACATATGACATATATTTTAATAAGTAGTCATTTTATAAGTAAATTGGACTCAATGCCATGGAGAATGTATCAAGAAAATAGGTTAGTTCAGGGTATTATTATTATTATTATTATTATAATTATTATTAATATAATAATTATTATTATTATTATATTTATTATTATAATTATTATTATTTTATTACTAATATTATTATAATTATTTTATTATTATTTTGCATTCGTATGGAAGCGTTAAACCCGTAGTAGCAAATACGGTTATTGTGGAATGGGAGGCAATCAGATTCGATCCAAGAAACAGGAGGGTAGCTCCACTTCCTTGAATGAAGAGCCCTTAACCCGGCATCCAGCAAGGAATTCTACGGTCATTACACTACACATTTCAGTATCTAATTTTTGTTCCTTGACGCTGTTGATGCTCTTGATTCAAGAAATTAGAGCAACCCTCCCCTCCCTCGGATCAAATTTCGTTGGTCCCTAGTATCTCTTTCTTCCCCAGGCATCATGAGAGTTTAGCGCTTGTTTTTAATGTTGGGGCAATATTATTATTATTATTGTTATTATTATAATTATTGTAATATTATCATTATTATTATTGTATTATTACTATTATTATGATTATTATTATTATTACGGGAAGTGCTAAACCCGCACGGATCGGGCAGCGTCGTTGGAATAGGTGGATATTTGATTTGATCCAACGCAAAAACAGAAAGGCAGTTCTAACTCCATGGATCAAGAACCCTTCACTAGCATCACGACACCTACCCCCCATTCTCCCCAGGATACATAGACCAATAGATAAAAGCATCCCATATAACCAGTCAGTTGCGTAACTTTGAAGACAGTTATGTAATTTGCGTCGGTTCTTCGATTTTGACGTGAGCTGTGTAATTTTGAAGTCATCTGTGAGATTTCGAAGTCAATTGTGTGAATGTGACGTCAGCTGGGTGACTCTAGATATCAGCTGCGTTATTCTGACGTCAGATGAAGGCAGATCAGTGATTTTTAAGTATATGTGATTTTGAAGTCAGTTGTGTGATATTGAAATCTGCTATGTGATTTTGAAGTCAGCTGTGTACAGATTTTGAAGTCAACTAAACTGTTTTTAAATCACTGGGGAATTGTTTTTTAGTCTTTCGTGTGATTTTGTCGTCAAAATTTAGAATTCCTAAATTTACCTCTTTAATCTTCGATAATTCGTAAACTTAACGTTACACACCAAATACTTTCTACGTCTTCCAGACTCGCAGCTCTAAAACTTTACCAGAGTCAATATATTTGAACTTTCAGAATCCCTAAACTTTACTCTCTGACTGTTAGAAACTCTGAAAATTTCCTTCTTTCTGAATGCCAAAAGCGTCCTCTGTATTTATACCAGAATTAATAAACATTCACAGTTTCCTCTATTCCATTATTATTATTATTGTATTATTATTATTAATAATATTATTGATTATTATTATTATTATTATTATTATTATTATTATTATTATTATTATATAGCAAAAAGGGCTGAATCCAAGTGGGTCTTACAGCTCTAAAAATGATCCTCTATCCAAATCCTCTGGATCTTAACAGCAACTTCCTTATATACTCCTGAAACCTGTCCACTTAATTCCTCCCAGAGTCCTTAAAAATTTCACAGCTACCACCTTTCAAAAAGTCCATAGTAAATCTCTCGTTGTTTTGATTCATGGGGACAGAGGGTGTGTGTATGTGTGTGTGTGTGTGTGTGTGTGTGTGTGTGTTTGAGTGTGTGTGTGTGTGTGTGTTTGAGTGTGTGTGTGTGTGTGTGTGTGTGTATGTGTGTGTGTATGTGCGAGCTCATGTGCGTGTTTCCGCTCTTTCATGTGTTTGTATGGCTCCATGTGTTTAATTAACCATTATTTTCCCCCTTCTTTTTTGAGTTATGGGAATTAACAACAGTTTTTTAATTCCTTTGCATTTTGCAGATTCTGTCATTCATGCGAACCACAGAGGGAAAAAAAAAAATCATTGTTACACACACCGACAACGGGATTATCGGAACTGCCGATTTTTTTTCAGTATCGTCAACGAGCGAGTTTGTGTTGTCATGAAGTCAGTTGAAGGAGTGGTGATGGTTCGATCCTCCGTCCGCTTAGTAGCGCTAGAGATATACGCTGTCATCGTGGCCTCACTGACACATTCCGTTAGTGAATGTTGAATCGTTCAGAGGAAGGGGGACGGTGCCTTTATGCCAATGAAGGGCTCTTGATCCAAGGAATAGACGCTACCCTCTTTTTCTTTGGGTCAAACCTGAATATTTTCATTCCCAGCCACTGTATGATTCATACCAGTTTGTTCTTTTCCCATGCATTTATAACTACTACTACTGCTAATACTACTACTACTACTGCTAATACTACTACTACTACTACTACTACTACTACTACTACTGCTACTATTACTACTACTTCTAATAATAATATTTTTAACACATCGACCGTCTCCTACCGAGGTAGGGTGACCCGATAAAGAAGAAACACTTTCACTATCACTCATTTAATCACTGTCCTGCCAGAAGAGTGCTGACATCACAGTTCAAATGATCCTCCTATCTGTAACATCACCGTCTCTCCTTTAGAGTGAAGGCACTGTACTTCCACCTCCGGCTAGCCAGTTCCCTAGAATCTCTTCATAAAATGTTACTTTTCCTCACACTCCAATAGCACATCAAATAATAAAAATCGCTTGCCTCCACTCACTCCCATCTTACACGCTCACATAAGCCTGGTGGATATCCAAGCTCCTTGTAGACAAAACCTCCTTTACCGCCTCCCTCCAATCCTTCTTAGAACGACCTTTACCCTTCCTTCCCTCCACCCCAGATTTGTACATCCTCCTAGTCATCCATTTTTTTTTCTCCAGCCTCTCGAAATACCCAGACCACCTCAACAATCCCCCTTATTCAGCTCTGTGAATAATACTTTTGGTAACTACACTCCTTCTAATCTCCAAATTACGTAATTATCTGCATAATATTCACACCACACATTGCCCTCAGCCACGACATCTCTATTAATTCCAGCCTCTTCCTTGCTGCAACGTTTAAAATTCAAGCTTCACACCCATGCTACAGTGTTGGTACCACTATACTCACGTACATTCCCTTTTTTCTTACACAGATGCCTCAATGTACCATCCAATTTTATGGTTCACCCCATCTCTCATACACCCGTCAGCTGAGAATCTCACTCCAAAAGAGCTGAACACATTCACTTCCTCAACATTGCCTCCTTCCAGACTATAATATCACATCTTTCATTACCTATTTTTTTGTTACTCTCATAGCCTTGCTCTTTCCTATGTTCACTTTTAATTTCCTAATTTTATATACACTCCCAGATTCGTCTACCAACTATTGCAACCTCCCTTCAGAATCTCCCAAAAGAACTGTGTCATCGGCAAAAAGCAACTGTGAAAACTCCCACTTTGTATTAGATTCGTTATTTTTTAATCCTGCAAACTCTCCCTTACACTCCAGCGTTCGCATCTTTTACAATCGCATCTATAAATATGCTAAACAACAA